>CM055343.1:513708-566781 GCA_029228605.1 Salix koriyanagi | reverse complement strand
ACCCCCTCCAAAAACCAAGTTCTATCATTTTGGGGGGAAAAGTCTATTACCCATAAATTTGAAGTCTAATACCAACTAAAAGGGATTGCATATGAACAAGGTTAGAAATATAAGGCTAATACTCATTTAAAATAGGGCTCGTGGAGTCAGGACCAATTTGTCTGAAAAACCAAGGCTAACACCCCCTCCAAAAACCAAGTTCTATTATTTTGGGGGGAAAGGTCTATTACCCATAAATTTGAAGTCTAATACCAACTAAAAGGTATTGGATATGAACAAGGCTAGAAATATAAGGCTAATGCTCATTTAAAATGGGCTCGTTGAGTCAGGACCAATTTGTCCGAAAATCCAAGGCTAACACCCCCTCCAAAAACCAAGTTCTATCATTTTGGGGGGAAAGGTCTATTACCCATAAATTTGAAGTCTAATACCAACTAAAAGGTATTGGATATGAACAAGGTTAGAAATCTAAGGCTAATACTCATTTAAAATGGGGCTCGTGGAGTCAGGACCAATTTGTCCGAAAATCCAAGGCTAACACCCCCTCCAAAAACCAAGTTCTATCATTTTGGGGGGAAAGGTCTATTACCCATAAATTTGAAGTCTAATACCCCCTCCAAAAACCAAGTTCAATCATTTTTGGGGGAAAAGTCAATTACCCATAAACTTGAAGTCTAATACCAACTAAAAGGTATTGGATAAGAACAAGGTTAGAAATCTAAGGCTAATACTCATTTAAAATTGGGCTCATGGAGTCAGGACCAATTTGTCCGAAAATCCAAGGCTAACACCCCCTCCAAAAACCAAGTTCAATCATTTTTTGGGGGAAAAGTCAATTACCCATAAACTTGAAGTCTAATACCAACTAAAAGGTATTGGATAAGAACAAGGTTAGAAATCTAAGGCTAATACTCATTTAAAATGGGGCTCCTCGAGTCAGGACCAATTTGTCCGAAAATCCAAGGCTAACACCCTCTCAAAAAACCAAGTTAAATCATTTTTGGGGGAAAAGTCTATTACCCATAAACTTGAAGTATAATACCAACTAAAAGGTATTGGATATGAACAAGGTTAGAAATATAAGGCTAATACTCAATTAAAATGGGTCTCGTCGAGTCAGGACCAATTTGTCTGAAAATCCAAGGCTAACACCCCCTCCAAAAACCAAGTTCTATCATTTTGGGGGGAAAAGTCTATTACCCATAAATTTGAAGTCTAATACCAACAAAAATAAATTGGATATGAACAAGGTTAAAATGGGTCTCGTCGAATCAGGACCAATTTGTCCGAAAATCCAAGGCTAACACCCTCTCAAAAAACCAAGTTCAATCATTTTGGGGGGAAAGGTCTATTAACCATAAACTTGAAGTCTAATACCAACTAAAAGGTATTGGATATGAACAAGGTTAGAAATATAAGGCTAATACTCATTTAAAATGGGGCTCGTGGAGTCAGGACCAATTTGTCCGAAAATCCAAGGCTAACACCCCCTCCAAAAACCAAGTTCTATCATTTTGGGGGGAAAAGTCTATTACCCATAAATTTGAAGTCTAATACCAACTATAAGGTATTGGATATGAACAAGGCTAGAAATATAAGGCTAATGCTCATTTAAAAAAGGCTCGTCGAATCAGGACCAATTTGTCCCAAAATCCAAGGCTAACACCCTCTCAAAAAACCAAGTTCAATCATTTTGGGGGGAAAGGTCTATTAACCATAAACTTGAAGTCTAATACCAACTAAAAGGTATTGTATATGAACAAGGTTAGAAATCTAAGGCTAATACTCATTTAAAATGGGGCTCGTGGAGTCAGGACCAATTTGTCCGAAAATCCAAGGCTAACACCCCCTCCAAAAACCAAGTTCTATCATTTTGGGGGGAAAAGTCTATTACCCATAAATTTGAAGTCTAATACCAAATAAAAGGTATTGGATATGAACAAGGCTAGCAATATAAGGCTAATGCTCATTTAAAATGGGCTCATCGAGTCAGGACCAATTTGTTCGAAAATCCAAGGCTAACACCCTCTCCATGAACCAAGTTCAATCATTTTTGGGGGAAAAGTCTATTACCCATAAACTTGAAGTATAATACCAACTAAAAGATATTGGATATGAACAAGGTTAGAAATATAAGGCTAATACTCAATTAAAATGGGTCTCGTCGAGTCAAGACCAATTTGTCAGAAAATCCAAGGCTAACACCGCCTCCAAAAACCAAGTTCTATCATTTTGGGGGGAAAGTCTGTTACCCATAAATTAGAAGTCTAATACCAACTAAAAGGTATTGTATATGAACAAGGTTAGAAATCTAAGGCTAATACTCATTTAAAATGGGGCTCGTGAAGTCAGGACCAATTTGTCCAAAAAAACAAGGCTAACACCCCTTCCAAAAACCAAGTTCTATCATTTTGGGGGGAAAAGTCTATTACCCATAAATTTGAAGTTTAATACCAACTAAAAGGGATTGGATATGAACAAGGTTAGAAATCTAAGGCTAATACTCATTTAAAATGTTGCTCGTCGAGTCAGGACCAATTTGTCCGAAAATCCAAGGCTAACACCCCCTCCAAAAACCAAGTTCTATCATTTTGAGGGGAAAGGTCTATTACCCATAAATTTGAAGTCTAATACCAACTAAAAGGTATTGGATATGAACAAGGTTAGAAATCTAAGGCTAATACTCATTTAAAATGGGGCTCGTCGAGTCAGGACCAATTTGTCCGAAAATCCAAGGCTAACACCCCCTCCAAAAACCAAGTTCTATCATTTTGGGGCAAAAGTCTATTACCCATAAACTTGAAGTCGAATACCAACTAAAAGAAATTGGATATGAACAAGGTTAGAAATCTAAGGCTAATACTCATTTAAAATGGGGCTCGTCGAGTCAGGACCAATTTGTCCGAAAATCCAAGGCTAATACCCCCTCCAAAAACCAAGTTCAATCATGTTTGGGGAAAAAGTCTATTACCCATAAATTTGAAGTCTAATACCAACTAAAAGGTATTGGATATGAACAAGGTTAGAAATCTAAGGCTAATACTCATTTAAAATGGGGCTCGTCGAGGGAGGACCAATTTGTCCGAAAATCCAAGGCTAACACCCCCTCCAAAAACCAAGTTCAATCATTTTTAGGGGAAAAGTCTATTATCCATAAATTTGAAGTCTAATACAAACTAAAAGGGCTTGGATATGAACAAGGTTAGAAATCTAAGGCTAATACTCATTTAAATGGGGCTCGTGAAGTCAGGACCAATTTGTCCGAAAATCCAAGGCTAACACCCCCTCCAAAAACCAAGTTCAATCATTTTTGGGGGAAAAGTCTATTACCCATAAATTTGAAGTCTAATACCAACTAAAAGGGATTGGATATGAACAAGGTTAGAAATCTAAGGCTAATACTCATTTAAATGGGGCTCGTGGAGTCATGATCAATTTGTCTTAAAATCCAAGGATAACACCCCCTCCAAAAACCAAGTTCAATCTTTTTTGGGGCAAAAGTCTATTACCCATAAATTTGAAATCCAATAACAACTAAAAGGTATTGGATATGAACAACGTTAGAAATCTAAGTCTAATACTCATTTAAAATGGGGCTCGTCGAGTCAGGACCAATTTGTCCGAAAATCCAAGGCTAACACGCCCTCCAAAAACCAAGTTCAATCATTTTTGGGGGAAAAGTCTATTATCTATAAAGTTGAAGTCTAATTCCAACTAAAAGGGCTTGTATATGAACAAGATTAGAAATCTAAGGCTAATACTCATTTAAATGGGGCTCGTCGATTAAGGACCAATTTGTCCGAAAATCCAAGGCTAACACCCCCTCCAAAAACCAAGTTCAATCATGTTTGGGGGAAAAGTGTATTACCCATAAATTTGAAGTCTAATACCAAATAAAAGGTCTTGGATATGAGCAAGGTTAGAAATATAAGGCTAATACTCATTTAAATGGGGCTCGTCGATTCAGGAACAATTTGTCCGAAAATCCAAGGCTAACACCCCCTCCAAAAACCAAGTTCAACCATGTTTGGGGGAAAAGTGTATTACCCATAAATTTGAAGTCTAATACCAAATCAAAGGTCTTGGATATGAACAAGGTTAGAAATATAAGGTAATACTCATTTAAATAGTTCTCGTCGAGTCATGATCAATTTGTCCGAAAATCCAAGGCTAACACCCCCTCCAAAAACCAAGTTCAACCATGTTTGGGGGAAAAGTGTATTACCCATAAATTTGAAGTCTAATACCAACTAAAAGGTCTTGGATATGAAAAAGGTTAGAAATATAAGGCTAATACTCATTTAAATGGGGCTCCTCAAGTCAGGACCAATTTTTCCGAAAATCCAAGGCTAACACCCCCTCCAAAAACCAAGTTCAACCATGTTTGGGGGAAAAGTGTATTACCCATAAATTTGAAGTCTAATACCAAATAAAAGGTCTTGGATATGAGCAAGGTTAGAAATATAAGGCTAATACTCATTTAAATGGGGCTCGTCGATTCAGGAACAATTTGTCCGAAAATCCAAGGCTAACACCCCCTCCAAAAACCAAGTTCAACCATGTTCGGGGGAAACGTGTATTACCCATAGATATGAAGTCTAATACCAACTAAAAGGGCTTGGATATGAACAAGGTTAGAAATATAAGGCTAATACTCATTTAAATAGTTCTCGTCGAGTCATGATCAATTTGTCCGAAAATCCAATGCTAACACCCCCTCCAAAAACCAAGTTCAACCATATTTGGGGGAAAAATGTATTACCCATAAATTTGAAGTCTAATACCAAATAAAAGGTCTTGGATATGAAAAAGGTTAGAAATATAAGGTAATACTCATTTAAATAGGGCTTGTCGAGTCAGGATCAATTTGTCCGAAAATCCAAGGCTAACACCCCCTCCAAAAACCAAGTTCAACCATGTTTGGGGGAAAAGTGTATTACCCATAAATTTGAAGTCTAATACCAACTAAAAGGGCTTGGATATGAACATGGTTATAAATATAAGGCTAATACTCATTTAAATGGGGCTCGTCGATTCAGGATCAATATGTCCGAAAATCCAAGGCTAACACCCCCTCCAAAAACCAAGTTCAATCATGTTTGGGGGAAAAGTGTATTACCCATAAATTTGAAGTCTAATACCAAATAAAAGGTGTTGGATATGAACAAGGTTAGAAATATAAGGTAATACTCATTTAAATAGGGCTTGTCGAGTCAGGATCAATTTGTCCGAAAATCCAAGGCTAACACCCCCTCCAAAAACCAAGTTCAACCATGTTTGGGGGAAAAGTGTATTACCCATAAATTTGAAGTCTAATACCAACTAAAAGGGCTTGGATATGAACATGGTTATAAATATAAGGCTAATACTCATTTAAATGGGGCTCGTCGATTCAGGATCAATATGTCCGAAAATCCAAGGCTAACACCCCCTCCAAAAACAAAGTTCAACCATGTTTGGGGGAAAAGTGTATTACTCATAACTTTGAAGTCTAATACCAACTAAAATGGTTTGGATATGAACAAGGTTAAAAATATAAGGCTAATACTCATTTAAATGGGGCTCGTCGATTCAGGATCAATTTGTCCGAAAATCCAAGGCAAACACCCCCTCCAAAAACCAAGTTCAATCATGTTTGTGGGGAAAAGTGTATTACCCATAAATTTGAAGTGTAATACCAAATAAAAGGTATTGGATATGATATGGGTTAGAAATATAAGGCTAATACTCATTTAAATGGGGCTCGTCGATTCAGGAACAATTTGTCCGAAAATCCAAGGCTAACACCACCTCCAAAAACCAAGTTCAACCATATTTGGGGGAAAAATGTATTACCCATAAATTTGAAGTATAATACCAACTAAAAGGTCTGGTATATGAACAAGGTTAGAAATCTAAGGTAATACTCATTTAAATAGGGCTCGTCGAGTCAGGATCAATTTATCCGAAAATCCAAGGCTAACACCCCCTCCAAAAACCAAGTTCAACCATGTTTGGGGGAAAAGTGTATTACCCATAAATTTGAAGTCTAATACCAACTAAAAGGGCTTGGATATGAACAAGTTTAGAAATCTAAGGCTTATACTCATTTAAATGGGTCTCGTCGAGTCAGGATCAATTTGTCCGAAAATCCAAGGCTAACACCCCCTCCAAAAACAATGTTCAATCATTTTTGGGGGAAAAGTTTATTACCCATAAATTTGAAGTATAATATCTACTAAAAAGGGCTTGGATATAAACAAGGTTAGAAATCTAAGGCTAATACTCATTTAAATAGGGCTCGTCGAGTCAGGATCAATTTGTCCAAAAATCCAAGGCTAACACCCACTCCAAAAACCAAGTTCAACCATGTTTGGGGGAAAATTGTATTACCCATAAATTTGAAGTGTAATACCAAATAAAAGGTATTGGATATGAGATGGGTTAGAAATATAAGGCTAATACTGATTTAAAAGGGGCTCGTCGATTCAGGAACAATTTGTCCGAAAATCCAAGGCTAACACCCCCTCCAAAAACCAAGTTCAACCATATTTGGGGGAAAAATGTATTACCCATAAATTTGAAGTATAATACCAACTAAAAGGTCTGGGATATGAACAAGGCTAGAAATCTAAGGTAATACTCATTTAAATAGGGCTCGTCGAGTCAGGATCAATTTATCCGAAAATCCAAGGCTAACACCCCCTCCAAAAACCAAGTTCAACCATGTTTGGGGGAAAAGTGTATTACCCATAAATTTGAAGTCTAATACCAACTAAAAGGGATTGGAAATGAACAAGTTTAGAAATCTAAGGCTTATACTCATTTAAATGGTTCTCGTCGAGTCAGCATCAATTTGTCCGAAAATCCAAGGCTAACACCCCCTCCAAAAACAATGTTCAATCATTTTTGGGGGAAAAGTTTATTACCCATAAATTTGAAGTATAATACCTACTAAAAAGGGCTTGGATATAAACAAGGTTAGAAATCTAAGGCTAATACTCATTTAAATAGGGCTCGTCGAGTCAGGATCAATTTGTCGAAAAATCCAAGGCTAACACCCACTCCAAAAACCAAGTTCAACCATGTTTGGGGGAAAATTGTATTACCCATAAATTTGAAGTGTAATACCAAATAAAAGGTATTGGATATGAGATGGGTTAGAAATATAAGGCTAATACTCATTTAAATGGGGCTCGTCGATTCAGGAACAATTTGTCCGAAAATCCAAGGCTAACACCACCTCCAAAAACCAAGTTCAACCATATTTGGGGGAAAAATGTATTACCCATAAATTTGAAGTATAATACCAACTAAAAGGTCTGGGATATGAACAAGGCTAGAAATCTAAGGTAATACTCATTTAAATAGGGCTCGTCGAGTCAGGATCAATTTATCCGAAAATCCAAGGCTAACACCCCCTCCAAAAACCAAGTTCAACCATGTTTGGGGGGAAAGTGTATTACCCATAAATTTGAAGTCTAATACCAACTAAAAGGGATTGGAAATGAACAAGTTTAGAAATCTAAGGCTTATACTCATTTAAATGGGGTCTCGTCGAGTCAAGATCAATTTGTTCGAAAAATCCAAGGCTAACACCCCCTCCAAAAACAATGTTCAATCATTTTTGGGGAGAAAAGTTTATTACCCATAAATTTGAAGTATAATACCTACTAAAAAGGGCTTGGATATAAACAAGGTTAGAAATCTAAGGCTAATACTCATTTAAATAGGGCTCGTCGAGTCAGGATCAATTTGTCCAAAAATCCAAGGCTAACACCCCCTCCAAAAACCAAGTTCAATCATGTTTGGGGGAAAAGTGTATTACCCATAAATTTGAAGTCTAATACCAAATAAAAGGTCTTGGATATGAGCAAGGTTAGAAATATAAGGCTAATACTCATTTAAATGGGGCTTGTCGCGTCAGGATCAATTTGTCTGAAAATCGAAGGCTAACACCCCCTCCAAAAACCAAGTTCAACCATGTTTGGGGGAAAATTGTATTACCCATAAATTTGAAGTCTAATACCAACTAAAAGTTCTTGTATATGAACAAGGTTAGAAATATAAGACTAATACTCATTTAAATGGGGCTCGTCGAGTCAGGATCAATTTATCCGAAAATCCAAGGCTAACACACCTTCCAAAAACCAAGTTCAATCATGTTTGGGGGAAAAGTGTATTACCCATAAATTTGAAGTCTAATACCAAATAAAAGGTCTTGGATATGAGCAAGGTTATAAATATAAGGCTAATACTCATTTAAATGGGGCTTGTCGAGTCAGGATCAATTTGTTCGAAAATCCAAGGCTAACACCCCCTTCATAAACAAAGTTCAATCATGTTTGGGGGAAAAGTGTATTATCCATAAATTTGAAGTCTAATACCAACTAAAAAGGGCTTGGATATGAACAAGGTTAGAAATATAAGGCTAATACTCATTTAAATGGGGCTCGTCGAGTCAGGATCAATTTGTCCGAAAATCCAAGGCTAACACCCCCTCCAAAAACCAAGTTCAACCATGTTTGGGGGAAAAGTGTATTACCCATAAATTTGAAGTCTAATACCAACTAAAAGGGCTTGGATATGAAAAAGGTTAGAAATCTAAGGCTTATACTCATTTAAATGGTTCTCGTCGAGTCAGGATCAATTTGTCCGAAAATCCAAGGCTAACACCCCCTCCAAAAACAAAGTTCAATCATCTTTGGGGGAAAAGTTTATTACCCATAAATTTGAAGTCTAATACCAACTAAAAAGGGCTTGGATATGAACAAGGTTATAAATCTAATGCTAATACTCATTTAAATAGGGCTCGTCGAGTCAGGATCAATTTGTCCGAAAATCCAAGGCTAACACCCCCTCCAAAAACCAAGTTCAACCATGTTTGGGGGAAAATTGTATTACCCATAAATTTGAAGTCTAATACCAACTAAAAGTTCTTGTATATGAACAAGGTTAGAAATATAAGGCTAATACTCATTTAAATGGGGCTCGTCGAGTCAGGATCAATTTGTCCGAAAATCCAAGGCTAACACCCCCTCCAAAAACCAAGTTCAACCATATTTGGGGGAAAAGTGTATTACCCATAAATTTGAAGTCTAATACCAACTAAAAAGGTCTTGGGATATGAAACAAAGGTTAGAAATATAAGGCTAGTACTCATTTAAATGGGGCTAGTCGAGTCAGGGATCAATTTGTCCGAAAATCCAAGGCTAACACCCCTCCAAAAACAAAGTTCAACCATATTTGGGGGGAAAAGTGTATTACCCATAAATTTGAAGTCTAATACCAACTCAAAAGGGCTTGGATATGAACAAGGTTAGAAATATAAGGCTAATACTCATTTAAATGGGGCTCAGTCGAGTCAGGATCAATTTGTCCGAAAATCCAAGGCTAACACCCCTCCAAAAAACAAAGTTCAATCATGTTTTGGGGGAAAAGTGTATTACCCATAAATTTGAAGTCTAATACCAACTAAAAAGGGCTTGGATATGAACAAGGTTATAAATCTAAGGCTAATACTCATTTAAATAGGGGCTCGTCGAGTCAGGGATCAATTTGTCCGAAAAATCCAAGGCTAACACCCACTCCAAAAACCAAGTTCAACCTTGTTTGGGGGAAAAGTTTATTACCCATAAATTTGAAGTCTAATACCAACTAAAAAGGGCTTGGATATGAACAAGGTTAGAAATATAAGGCTAATACTCATTTAAATGGGGGCTCGCCGAGTCAGAATCAATTTGTCCGAAAATCCAAGGCTAACACCCCCTCCAAAAAACCAAGTTCAAACATGTTTGGGGGGAAAAGTGTATTACCCATAAATTTGAAGTCTAATACCAACTAAAAAGGGCTTGGATATGAACAAGGTTATAAATCTAAGGCTAATACTCATTTAAATAGGGCTCGTCGAGTCAGGATCAATTTGTCCGAAAATCCAAGGCTAACACCCACTCCAAAAACCAAGTTCAACCTTGTTTGGGGGAAAAGTTTATTACCCATAAATTTGAAGTCTAATACCAACTAAAAAGGGCTTGGATATGAACAAGGTTAGAAATATAAGGCTAATACTTATTTAAATGGGGCTCGTCGATTCAGGAATAATTTGTCCGAAATTCCAAGGCTAACACCCCCTCCAAAAACCAAGTTCAAACATGTTTGGGGGAAAAGTGTATTACCCATAAATTTGAAGTCTAATACCAAATAAAAGGTCTTGGATATGAGCAAGGTTAGAAATATAAGGCTAATACTCATTTAAATGGGGCTTGTCGAGTCGGGATCAATTTGTTCGAAAATCCAAGGCTAACATCCCCTCCATAAACAAAGTTCAATCATGTTTGGGGGAAAAGTGTATTACCCATAAATTTGAAATCTAATACCAAATAAAAGGTCTTGGATATGAGCAAGGTTAGAAATATAAGGCTAATACTCATTTAAATGGGGCTTGTCGAGTCAGGATCAATTTGTTCGAAAATATAAGGCTAACAACCCCTCCATAAACAAAGTTCAATCATGTTTGGGGGAAAAGTGTATTACCCATAAATTTGAAATCTAATACCAAATAAAAGGTCTTGGATATGAGCAAGGTTAGAAATATAAGGCTAATACTCATTTAAATGGGGCTTGTCGAGTCAGGATCAATTTGTTCGAAAATCCAAGGCTAACAACCCCTCCATAAACAAAGTTCAATCATGTTTGGGGGGAAAGTGTATTACCCATAAATTTGAAGTCAAATACCAACTAAAAAGGGCTTGGATATGAACAAGGTTAGAAATATAAGGCTAATACTCATTTAAATGGGGCTCGTCGAGTCAGGATCAATTTGTCCGAAAATCCAAGGCTAACACCCCCTCCAAAAACCAAGTTCAATCATGTTTGGGGGAAAAGTGTATTACCCATAAATTTGAAGTCTAATACCAAATAAAAGGTCTTGGATATGAGCAAGGTTAGAAATATAAGGCTAATACTCATTTAAATGGGGCTTGTTGAGTCAGGATCAATTTGTTCGAAAATCCAAGGCTAACAACCCCTCCATAAACATAGTTCAATCATGTTTGGGGGAAAGTGTATTACTCATAAATTTGAAGTCTAATACCAACTAAAAAGGGCTTGGATATGAACAAGGTTAGAAATATAAGGCTAATACTTATTTAAACCCCTCCAAAAACCAAGTTCAACCATGTTTGGGGGAAAACTGTATTACCCATAAATTTGAAGTCTAATACCAACTAAAAGTTATTGTATATGAACAAGGTTAGAAATATAAGGCTAATACTCATTTAAATGGGGCTCGTTGAGTCAGGATCAATTTGTCCGAAAATCCAAGGCTAACACCCCCTCCAAAAACCAAGTTCAATCATGTTTGGGGGAAAAGTGTATTACCCATAAATTTGAAGTCTAATACCAAATAAAAGGTCTTGGATATGAGCAAGGTTAGAAATATAAGGCTAATACTCATTTAAATGGGGCTTGTCGAGTCAGGATCAATTTGTTCGAAAATCCAAGGCTAACACCCCCTCCATAAACAAAGTTCAATCATGTTTGGGGGAAAAGTGTATTACCCATAAATTTGAAGTCTAATACCAACTAGAAAGGGCTTGGATATGAACAAGGTTAGAAATATAAGGCTAATACTCATTTAAATGGGGCTCGTCGAGTCAGGATCAATTTGTCCGAAAATCCAAGGCTAACACCCCCTGCAAAAACAAAGTTCAATCATCTTTGGGGGAAAAGTTTATTACCCATAAATTTGAAGTCTAATACCAACTAAAAAGGGTTTGGATATGAACAAGGTTATAAATCTAATGCTAATACTCATTTAAATGGGGCTTGTCGCGTCAGGATCAATTTGTCTGAAAATCCAAGGCTAACACCCCCTCCAAAAACCAAGTTCAATCATTTTTGGGGGAAAAGTGTATTACCCATAAATTTGAAATCTAATACCAACTAAAAGGGCTTGGAAATGAACAAGTTTATAAATCTAAGGCTTATACTCATTTAAATGGTTCTCGTCGAGTCAGGATCAATTTGTCCGAAAATCCAAGGCTAACACCCCCTGCAAAAACAAAGTTCAATCATCTTTGGGGGAAAAGTTTATTACCCATAAATTTGAAGTCTAATACCAACTAAAAAGGGCTTGGATATGAACAAGGTTATAAATCTAATGCTAATACTCATTTAAATAGGGCTCGTCGAGTCAGGATCAATTTGTCCGAAAATCCAAGGCTAACACCCCCTCCAAAAACCAAGTTCAACCATGTTTGGGGGAAAATTGTATTACCCATAAATTTGAAGTCTAATACCAAATAAAAGGTCTTGGATATGAGCAAGGTTAGAAATATAAGGCTAATACTCATTTAAATGGGGCTTGTCGAGTCAGGATCAATTTGTTCGAAAATCCAAGGCTAACATCCCCTCCATAAACAAAGTTCAATCATGTTTGGGGGAAAAGTGTATTACCAATAAATTTGAAATCTAATACCAAATAAAAGGTCTTGGATATGAGCAAGGTTAGAAATATAAGGCTAATACTCATTTAAATGGGGCTTGTCGAGTCAGGATCAATTTGTCCGAAAATCCAAGGCTAACACCCCCTCCAAAAACCAAGTTCAATCATGTTTAGGGGAAAAGTGTATTACCCATAAATTTGAAGTCTAATACCAAATAAAAGTTATTGGATATGAGCAAGGTTAGAAATCTAAGGTAATACTCATTTAAATAGGGTTCGTCGAGTCAGGATCAATTTGTCCGAAAATCCAAGACTAACACCCCCTCCAAAAACCAAGTTCAACAATGTTTGGGGAAAAGTGTATTACCCATAAATTTGAAGTCTAATACCAACTAAAAGGGCTTGGATATGAAAAAGGTTAGAAATATAAGGCTTATACTCATTTAAATGATTCTCGTCGAGTCAGGATCAATTTGTCCGAAAATCCAAGGCTAACACCCCCTCCAAAAACCAAGTTCAACCATGTTTGGGGGAAAATTGTATTACCCATAAATTTGAAGTCTAATACCAACTAAAAGTTCTTGTATATGAACAAGGTTAGAAATATAAGGCTAATACTCATTTAAATGGGGCTTGTCGAGTCAGGATCAATTTGTCCGAAAATCCAAGGCTAACACCCCCTCCAAAAACCAAGTTCAATCATGTTTGGGGGAAAAGTGTATTACCCATAAATTTGAAGTCTAATACCAAATAAAAGGTCTTGGATATGAGCAAGGTTAGAAATATAAGGCTAATACTCATTTAAATGGGGCTTGTCGAGTCAGGATCAATTTGTTCGAAAATCCAAGGCTAACACCCCCTCCATAAACAAAGTTCAATCATGTTTGGGGGAAAAGTGTATTACCCATAAATTTGAAGTCTAATACCAACTAGAAAGGGCTTGGATATGAACAAGGTTAGAAATATAAGGCTAATACTCATTTAAATGGGGCTCGTCGAGTCAGGATCAATTTGTCCGAAAATCCAAGGCTAACACCCCCTCCAAAAACCAAGTTCAATCATGTTTGGGGGAAAAGTGTATTACCCATAAATTTGAAGTCTAATACCAAATAAAAGGTCTTGGATATGAACAAGGTTAGAAATATAAGGCTAATACTCATTTAAATGGGGCTTGTCGCGTCAGGATCAATTTGTCTGAAAATCCAAGGCTAACACCCCCTCCAAAAACCAAGTTCAACCATGTTTGGGGGAAAAGTGTATTACCCATAAATTTGAAATCTAATACCAACTAAAAGGGCTTGGAAATGAACAAGTTTATAAATCTAAGGCTTATACTCATTTAAATGGTTCTCGTCGAGTCAGGATCAATTTGTCCGAAAATCCAAGGCTAACACCCCCTGCAAAAACAAAGTTCAATCATCTTTGGGGGAAAAGTTTATTACCCATAAATTTGAAGTCTAATACCAACTAAAAAGGGCTTGGATATGAACAAGGTTATAAATCTAATGCTAATACTCATTTAAATAGGGCTCGTCGAGTCAGGATCAATTTGTCCGAAAATCCAAGGCTAACACCCCCTCCAAAAACCAAGTTCAACCATGTTTGGGGGAAAATTGTATTACCCATAAATTTGAAGTCTAATACCAAATAAAAGGTCTTGGATATGAGCAAGGTTAGAAATATAAGGCTAATACTCATTTAAATGGGGCTTGTCGAGTCAGGATCAATTTGTTCGAAAATCCAAGGCTAACACCCCCTCCATAAACAAAGTTCAATCATGTTTGGGGGAAAAGTGTATTACCCATAAATTTGAAGCCTAATACCAACTAGAAAGGGCTTGGATATGAACAAGGTTAGAAATATAAGGCTAATACTCATTTAAATGGGGCTCGTCGAGTCAGGATCAATTTGTCCGAAAATCCAAGGCTAACACCCCCTCCAAAAACCAAGTTCAATCATGTTTGGGGGAAAAGTGTATTACCCATAAATTTGAAGTCTAATACCAAATAAAAAGGGTCTTGGATATGAGCAAGGTTAGAAATATAAGGCTAATACTCATTTAAATGGGGCTCGTCGAGTCAGGGATCAATTTGTCTGAAAATCCAAGGCTAACACCCCCTCCAAAAACCAAGTTCAACCATGTTTGGGGGAAAAGTGTATTACCCATAAATTTGAAATCTAATACCAACTAAAAGGGCTTGGAAATGAACAAGTTTATAAATCTAAGGCTTATACTCATTTAAATGGGTTCTCGTCGAGTCAGGGATCAATTTGTCCGAAAAATCCAAGGCTAACACCCCTCCAAAAACAAAGTTCAATCATCTTTGGGGGAAAAGTTTATTACCCATAAATTTGAAGTCTAATACCAACTAAAAAGGGCTTGGATATGAACAAGGTTATAAATCTAATGCTAATACTCATTTAAATAGGGCTCGTCGAGTCAGGATCAATTTGTCCGAAAATCCAAGGCTAACACCCCCTCCAAAAACCAAGTTCAACCATGTTTGGGGGAAAATTGTATTACCCATAAATTTGAAGTCTAATACCAAATAAAAGGTCTTGGATATGAGCAAGGTTAGAAATATAAGGCTAATACTCATTTAAATGGGGCTTGTCGAGTTAGGATCAATTTGTTCGAAAATCCAAGGCTAACATCCCCTCCATAAACAAAGTTCAATCATGTTTGGGGGAAAAGTGTATTACCAATAAATTTGAAATCTAATACCAAATAAAAGGTCTTGGATATGAGCAAGGTTAGAAATATAAGGCTAATACTCATTTAAATGGGGCTTGTCGAGTCAGGATCAATTTGTCCGAAAATCCAAGGCTAACACCCCCTCCAAAAACCAAGTTCAATCATGTTTAGGGGAAAAGTGTATTACCCATAAATTTGAAGTCTAATACCAAATAAAAAGGGTATTGGATATGAACAAGGTTAGAAATCTAAGGCTAATACTCATTTAAATGGGGCTCGTCGAGTCAGGGATCAATTTGTCCGAAAATCCAAGGCTAACACCCCCTCCAAAAACCAAGTTCAACCATGTTTGGGGGAAAAGTGTATTACCCATAAATTTGAAGTCTAATACCAACTAAAAGGGCTTGGATATGAAAAAGGTTAGAAATATAAGGCTTATACTCATTTAAATGGTTCTCGTCGAGTCAGGATCAATTTGTCCGAAAATCCAAGGCTAACACCCCCTCCAAAAACAAAGTTCAATCATCTTTGGGGGAAAACGTTTATTACCCATAAATTTGAAGTCTAATACCAACTAAAAAGGGCTTGGATATAAACAAGGTTAGAAATCTAAGGCTAATACTCATTTAAATAGGGCTCGTCGAGTCAGGATCAATTTGTCCAAAAATCCAAGGCTAACACCCACTCCAAAAACCAAGTTCAACCATGTTTGGGGGAAAATTGTATTACCCATAAATTTGAAGTCTAATACCAACTAAAAGTTCTTGTATATGAACAAGGTTAGAAATATAAGGCTAATACTCATTTAAATGGGGCTCGTCGAGTCAGGATCAATTTATCCGAAAATCCAAGGCTAACACCCCTTCCAAAAACCAAGTTCAATCATGTTTGGGGGAAAAGTGTATTACCCATAAATTTGAAGTCTAATACCAAATAAAAGGTCTTGGATATGAGCAAGGTTAGAAATATAAGGCTAATACTCATTTAAATGGGGCTTGTCGAGTCAGGATCAATTTGTTCGAAAATCCAAGGCTAACACCCCCTTCATAAACAAAGTTCAATCATGTTTGGGGGAAAAGTGTATTACCCATAAATTTGAAGTCTAATACCAACTAAAAAGGGCTTGGATATGAACAAGGTTAGAAATATAAGGCTAATACTCATTTAAATGGGGCTCGTCGAGTCAGGATCAATTTGTCCGAAAATCCAAGGCTAACACCCCCTCCAAAAACCAAGTTCAACCATGTTTGGGGGAAAAGTGTATTACCCATAAATTTGAAGTCTAATACCAACTAAAAGGGCTTGGATATGAAAAAGGTTAGAAATCTAAGGCTTATACTCATTTAAATGGTTCTCGTCGAGTCAGGATCAATTTGTCCAAAAATCCAAGGCTAACACCCCCTGCAAAAACAAAGTTCAATCATCTTTGGGGGAAAAGTTTATTACCCATAAATTTGAAGTCTAATACCAACTAAAAGGGCTTGGATATGAACAAGGTTATAAATCTAATGCTAATACTCATTTAAATAGGGCTCGTCGAGTCAGGATCAATTTGTCCGAAAATCCAAGGCTAACACCCCCTCCAAAAACCAAGTTCAACCATGTTTGGGGGAAAATTGTATTACCCATAAATTTGAAGTCTAATACCAACTAAAAGTTCTTGTATATGAACAAGGTTAGAAATATAAGGCTAATACTCATTTAAATGGGGCTTGTCGAGTCAGGATCAATTTGTCCGAAAATCCAAGGCTAACACCCCCTCCAAAAACCAAGTTCAACCATATTTGGGGGAAAAGTGTATTACCCATAAAGTTGAAGTCTAATACCAACTAAAAGGTCTGGGACATGAAAAAGGTTAGAAATATAAGGCTAGTACTCATTTAAATGGGGCTAGTCGAGTCAGGATCAATTTGTCTGAAAATCCAAGGCTAACACCCCCTCCAAAAACAAAGTTCAACCATATTTGGGGGAAAAGTGTATTACCCATAAATTTGAAGTCTAATACCAACTCAAAAGGGCTTGGATATGTACAAGGTTAGAAATATAAGGCTAGTACTCATTTAAATGGGGCTAGTCGAGTCAGGATCAATTTGTCCGAAAATCCAAGGCTAACACCCCCTCCAAAAACAAAGTTCAATCATGTTTGGGGGAAAAGTGTATTACCCATAAATTTGAAGTCTAATACCAACTAAAAAGGGCTTGGATATGAACAAGGTTATAAATCTAAGGCTAATACTCATTTAAATAGGGCTCGTCGAGTCAGGATCAATTTGTCCGAAAATCCAAGGCTAACACCCCACTCCAAAAACCAAGTTCAACCATGTTTGGGGGGAAAAGTTTATTACCCATAAATTTGAAGTCTAATACCAACTAAAAAGGGCTTGGATATGAACAAGGTTAGAAATATAAGGCTAATACTCATTTAAATGGGGCTCGTCGATTCAGGAATAATTTGTCCGAAATTCCAAGGCTAACACCCCCTCCAAAAACCAAGTTCAAACATGTTTGGGGGAAAAGTGTATTACCCATAAATTTGAAGTCTAATACCAACTAAAAAGGGCTTGGATATGAACAAGGTTATAAATCTAAGGCTAATACTCATTTAAATAGGGCTCGTCGAGTCAGGATCAATTTGTCCGAAAATCCAAGGCTAACACCCACTCCAAAAACCAAGTTCAACCATGTTTGGGGGAAAAGTTTATTACCCATAAATTTGAAGTCTAATACCAACTAAAAAGGGCTTGGATATGAACAAGGTTAGAAATATAAGGCTAATACTTATTTAAATGGGGCTCGTCGATTCGAGAATCAATTTGTCCGAAAATTCCAAGGCTAACACCCCTCCAAAAACCAAGTTCAAACATGTTTGGGGGGAAAAGTGTATTACCCATAAATTTGAAGTCTAATACCAAATAAAAGGTCTTGGATATGAGCAAGGTTAGAAATATAAGGCTAATACTCATTTAAATGGGGCTTGTCGAGTCAGGGATCAATTTGTTCGAAAATCCAAGGCTAACATCCCCTCCATAAACAAAGTTCAATCATGTTTGGGGGAAAAGTGTATTACCCATAAATTTGAAATCTAATACCAAATAAAAGGTCTTGGATATGAGCAAGGTTAGAAATATAAGGCTAGTACTCATTTAATTGGGGCTAGTCGAGTCAGGATCAATTTGTTCAAAAATCCAAGGCTAACACCCTCTCCAAAAACAAAGTTCAATCAGTTTTGGGGGAAAAGTGTATTACCCATAAATTTGAAGTCTAATACCAACTCAAAAGGGCTTGGATATGAAAAAGGTTTGAAATGTAAGGCTAGTACTCATTTAAATGGGGCTAGTCGAGTCAGGATCAATTTGTCCGAAAATCCAAGGCTAACACCCCCTCCAAAAACAAAGTTCAATCATGTTTGGGGGAAAAGTGTATTACCCATAAATTTGAAGTCTAATACCAACTAAATGGGCTTGGATATGAACAAGGTTAGAAATATAAGGCTAATGCACATTTAAATGGGGCTCGTCGAGTCAGGATCAATTTGTCCGAAAATCCAAGGCTAACACCCCCTCCAAAAACCAAGTTCAACCATATTTGGGGGGAAAAGTGTATTACCCATAAATTTGAAGTCTAATACCAACTAAAAAGGGCTTGGATATGAACAAGGTTAGAAATATAAGGCTACTACTCATTTAAATGGGGGCTCGTCGAGTCAGGGAACAATTTGTCCGAAAATCCAAGGCTAACACCCCCTCCAAAAACCAAGTTCAATCATGTTTGGGGGAAAATTGTATTACCCTATAAATTTGAAGTCTACTACAAACTAAAAGTTCTTGTATATGAACAAGGTTAGAAATATAAGGCTAATAATCATTTAAAGGGGGCTCGTCGAGTCAGGATCGATTTGTCCGAAAATCCAAGGCTAACACCCCCTCCAAAAACAAAGTTCAATCATCTTTGGGGGAAACGTTTATTACCCATAAATTTGAAGTCTAATACCAACTAAAAAGGGCTTGGATATGAACAAGGTTAGAAATATAAGGCTAATACTTAATTAAATAGGGCTCGTCGATTCAGGAACAATTTGTCTGAAAATCCAAGGCTAACACCCCCTCCAAAAACCATGTTCAACCATTTTTGGGGGAAAAGTGTATTACCCATAAATTTGAAGTCTAATACCAACTAAAAGGTCTTGGATATGAAAAAGGTTAGAAATATAAGGCTAATACTCATTTAAATGTGGCTTGTCGAGTTAGGATCAATTTGTTCGAAAATCCAAGGCTAACACCCCCTCTAGAAACAAAGTTCAATCATGTTTGGGGGAAAAGTGTATTACCCTATAAATTTGAAGTCTAATACCAACTCAAAAGGTCTTTGATATGTACAAGGTTAGAAATATAAGGCTAGTACTCATTTAAATGGGGCTAATCGAGTCAGGATCAATTTGTCCGAAAATCCAAGGCTAACACCCCCTCCAAAAACAACGTTCAATCATGTTTGGGGGAAAAGTGTATTCCCATAAATTTGAAGTCTAATACCAACTAAAAGGGCTTGGATATGAAAATGGTTAGAAAGCTAAGGCTTATACTCATTTAAATGGTTCTTGTCGAGTCAGGATCAATTTGTCCGAAAATCCAAGGCTAACACCCCCTCCAAAAACAAAGTTCAATCATCTTTGGGGGAAAAGTTTATTACCCATAAATTTGAAGTCTAATACCAACTCAAAAGGTCTTGGATATGTACAAGGTTAGAAATATAAGGCTAGTACTCATTTAAATGGGGCTAGTCGAGTCAGGATCAATTTGTCCGAAAATCCAAGGCTAACACCCCCTCCAAAAACAACGTTCAATCATGTTTGGGGGAAAAGTGTATTACCCATAAATTTCAAGTCTAATACCAACTAAAAGGGCTTGGATATGAAAAAGGTTAGAAAGCTAAGGCTTATACTCATTTAAATGGTTCTTGTCGAGTCAGGATCAATTTGTCCGAAAATCCAAGGCTAACACCCCCTCCAAAAACAAAGTTCAATCATCTTTGGGGGAAAAGTTTATTACCCATAAATTTGAAGTCTAATACCAACTAAAAAGGGCTTGGATATGAACAAGGTTATAAATCTAAGGCTAATACTCATTTAAATAGGGCTCGTCGAGTCAGGATCAATTTGTCCGAAAATCCAAGGCTACCACCCACTCCAAAAACCAAGTTCAACCATGTTTGGGGGAAATTTGTATTACCCATAAATTTGAAGTCTAATACCAACTAAAAGTTCTTGTATATGAACAAGGTTAGAAATATAAGGCTAATAATCATTTAAATGGTTCTCGTCGAGTCAGGATCAATTTGTCCGAAAATCCAAGGCTAACACCCCCTCCAAAAACAAAGTTCAATCATCTTTGGCGGAAACGTTTATTACCCATAAATTTGAAGTCTAATACCAACTAAAAAGGGCTTGGATATGAACAAGGTTAGAAATATAAGGCTAATACTTAATTAAATGGGGCTCGTCGATTCAGGAACAATTTGTCCGAAAATCCAAGGCTAACACCCCCTCCAAAAACCAAGTTCAAACATGTTTGGGGGAAAAGTGTATTACCCATAAATTTGAAGTCTAATACCAAATAAAAGGTCTTGGATATAAGCAAGGTTAGAAATATAAGGCTAATACTCATTTAAATGGGGCTCGTCGAGTCAGGATCAATTTGTCCGAAAATCCAAGGCTAACACCCCCTCCAAAAACCAAGTTCAACCATGTTTGGGGGGAAGTTGTATTACCCATAAAGTTGAAGTCTAATACCAACTAAAAGTTCTTGTATATGAACAAGATTAGAAATATAAGGCTAATACTCATTTAAATGGGGCTCGTCGAGTCAGGATCAATTTGTCCGAAAATCCAAGGCTAACACCCCCTCCAAAAACAAAGTTCAACCATGTTTGGGGGAAAAGTTTATTACCCATAAATTTGAAGTCTAATACCCACTAAAAAGGGCTTGGATATGAACAAGGTTAGAAATATAAGGCTAATACTCATTTAAATGGGGCTTGTCGAGTCAGGATCAATTTGTCCGAAAATCCAAGGCTAACACCCCCTCCAAAAACCAAGTTCAACCACATTTGGGGGAAAAGTGTATTACCCATAAATTTGAAGTCTAATACCAACTAAAAGGTCTTGTATATGAACAAGGTTAGAAATCTAAGGCTTATACTCATTTAAATGGTTCTCGTCGAGTCAGGATCAATTTGTCCGAAAATCCAAGGCTAACACCCCCTCCAAAAACAAAGTTCAATCATGTTTGGGGGAAAAGTGTATTACCCATAAATTTGAAGTCTAATACCAACTAAATGGGCTTGGATATGAACAAGGTTAGAAATATAAGGCTAATGCACATTTAAATGGGGCTCGTCGAGTCAGGATCAATTTGTCCGAAAATCCAAGGCTAACACCCCCTCCAAAAACCAAGTTCAACCATATTTGGGGGAAAAGTGTATTACCCATAAATATGAAGTCTAATACCAACTAAAAAGGGCTTGGATATGAACAAGGTTAGAAATATAAGGCTACTACTCATTTAAATGGGGCTCGTCGATTCAGGAACAATTTGTCCGAAAATCCAAGTCTAACACCCCCTCCAAAAACCAAGTTCAATCATGTTTGGGGGAAAATTGTATTACCTATAAATTTGAAGTCTACTACAAACTAAAAGTTCTTGTATATGAACAAGGTTAGAAATATAAGGCTAATAATCATTTAAAGGGGGCTCGTCGAGTCAGGATCGATTTGTCCGAAAATCCAAGGCTAACACCCCCTCCAAAAACAAAGTTCAATCATCTTTGGGGGAAACGTTTATTACCCATAAATTTGAAGTCTAATACCAACTAAAAAGGGCTTGGATATGAACAAGGTTAGAAATATAAGGCTAATACTTAATTAAATAGGGCTCGTCGATTCAGGAACAATTTGTCCGAAAAATCCAAGGCTAACACCCCCCTCCAAAAAACCATGTTCAACCATATTTGGGGGAAAAGTGTATTACCCATAAATTTGAAGTCTAATACCAACTAAAAGGTCTTGGATATGAAAAAGGTTAGAAATATAAGGCTAATACTCATTTAAATGTGGCTTGTCGAGTTAGGATCAATTTGTTCGAAAATCCAAGGCTAACACCCCCTCTAGAAACAAAGTTCAATCATGTTTGGGGGAAAAGTGTATTACCCATAAATTTGAAGTCTAATACCAACTCAAAAGGTCTTTGATATGTACAAGGTTAGAAATATAAGGCTAGTACTCATTTAAATGGGGCTAATCGAGTCAGGATCAATTTGTCCGAAAATCCAAGGCTAACACCCCCTCCAAAAACAACGTTCAATCATGTTTGGGGGAAAAGTGTATTCCCATAAATTTGAAGTCTAATACCAACTAAAAGGGCTTGGATATGAAAATGGTTAGAAAGCTAAGGCTTATACTCATTTAAATGGTTCTTGTCGAGTCAGGATCAATTTGTCCGAAAATCCAAGGCTAACACCCCCTCCAAAAACAAAGTTCAATCATCTTTGGGGGGAAAAGTTTATTACCCATAAATTTGAAGTCTAATACCAACTCAAAAGGTCTTGGATATGTACAAGGTTAGAAATATAAGGCTAGTACTCATTTAAATGGGGCTAGTCGAGTCAGGATCAATTTGTCCGAAAATCCAAGGCTAACACCCCCTCCAAAAACAACGTTCAATCATGTTTGGGGGAAAAGTGTATTACCCATAAATTTCAAGTCTAATACCAACTAAAAGGGCTTGGATATGAAAAAGGTTAGAAAGCTAAGGCTTATACTCATTTAAATGGTTCTTGTCGAGTCAGGATCAATTTGTCCGAAAATCCAAGGCTAACACCCCCTCCAAAAACAAAGTTCAATCATCTTTGGGGGAAAAGTTTATTACCCATAAATTTGAAGTCTAATACCAACTAAAAAGGGCTTGGATATGAACAAGGTTATAAATCTAAGGCTAATACTCATTTAAATAGGGCTCGTCGAGTCAGGATCAATTTGTCCGAAAATCCAAGGCTACCACCCACTCCAAAAACCAAGTTCAACCATGTTTGGGGGAAATTTGTATTACCCATAAATTTGAAGTCTAATACCAACTAAAAGTTCTTGTATATGAACAAGGTTAGAAATATAAGGCTAATAATCATTTAAATGGTTCTCGTCGAGTCAGGGATCAATTTGTCCGAAAAATCCAAGGCTAACACCCCCTCCAAAAACAAAGTTCAATCATCTTTGGCGGAAACGTTTATTACCCATAAATTTGAAGTCTAATACCAACTAAAAAGGGCTTGGATATGAACAAGGTTAGAAATATAAGGCTAATACTTAATTAAATAGGGCTCGTCGATTCAGGAACAATTTGTCCGAAAATCCAAGGCTAACACCCCCTCCAAAAACCAAGTTCAAACATGTTTGGGGGAAAAGTGTATTACCCATAAATTTGAAGTCTAATACCAAATAAAAGGTCTTGGATATAAGCAAGGTTAGAAATATAAGGCTAATACTCATTTAAATGGGGCTCGTCGAGTCAGGATCAATTTGTCCGAAAATCCAAGGCTAACACCCCCTCCAAAAACCAAGTTCAACCATGTTTGGGGGGAAGTTGTATTACCCATAAAGTTGAAGTCTAATACCAACTAAAAGTTCTTGTATATGAACAAGATTAGAAATATAAGGCTAATACTCATTTAAATGGGGCTCGTCGAGTCAGGATCAATTTGTCCGAAAATCCAAGGCTAACACCCCCTCCAAAAACAAAGTTCAACCATGTTTGGGGGAAAAGTTTATTACCCATAAATTTGAAGTCTAATACCCACTAAAAAGGGCTTGGATATGAACAAGGTTAGAAATATAAGGCTAATACTCATTTAAATGGGGCTTGTCGAGTCAGGGATCAATTTGTCCGAAAAATCCAAGGCTAACACCCCCTCCAAAAACCAAGTTCAACCACATTTGGGGGGAAAAGTGTATTACCCATAAATTTGAAGTCTAATACCAACTAAAAGGTCTTGTATATGAACAAGGTTAGAAATCTAAGGCTTATACTCATTTAAATGGTTGTCGTCGAGTCATGATCAATTTGTCCGAAAATCCAAGGCTACCACCCACTCCAAAAACCAAGTTCAACCATGTTTGGGGGGAAGTTGTATTACCCATAAAGTTGAAGTCTAATACCAACTAAAAGTTCTTGTATATGAACAAGATTAGAAATATAAGGCTAATACTCATTTAAATGGGGCTCGTCGAGTCAGGATCAATTTGTCCGAAAATCCAAGGCTAACACCCCCTCCAAAAACCAAGTTCAACCACATTTGGGGGAAAAGTGTATTACCCATAAATTTGAAGTCTAATACCAACTAAAAGGTCTTGTATATGAACAAGGTTAGAAATCTAAGGCTTATACTCATTTAAATGGTTCTCGTAGAGTCATAATCAATTTGTCCGAAAATCCAAGGCTAACACCCCCTCCAAAAACCAAGTTCAATCATGTTTGGGGGAAAAGTGTATTACCCATAAATTTGAAGTCTAATACCAACTAAAAGGTCTTGGATATGAACAAGGTTAGAAATCTAAGGCTTATACTTAATTAAATAGGGCTCGTCGATTCAGGAACAATTTGTCCGAAAATCCAAGGCTAACACCCCCTCCAAAAACCATGTTCAACCATTTTTGGGGGAAAAGTGTATTACCCATAAATTTCAAGTCTAATACCAACTAAAAGGTCTTGGATATGAAAAAGGTTAGAAATATAAGGCTAATACTCATTTAAATGGGGCTCGTCAAATCAGGATCAATTTGTCCGAAAATCCAAGGCTAACACCCCCTCCAAAAACCATGTTCAACCATTTTTGGGGGAAAAGTTTATTACCCATAAATTTGAAGTCTAATACCAACTAAAAAGGGCTTGGATATGAACAAGGTTATAAATCTAAGGCTAATACTCATTTAAATAGGGCTCGTCGAGTCAGGATCAATTTGTCCGAAAATCCAAGGCTACCACCCACTCCAAAAACCAAGTTCAACCATGTTTGGGGGAAATTTGTATTACCCATAAATTTGAAGTCTAATACCAACTAAAAGTTCTTGTATATGAACAAGGTTAGAAATATAAGGCTAATAATCATTTAAATGGTTCTCGTCGAGTCAGGATCAATTTGTCCGAAAATCCAAGGCTAACACCCCCTCCAAAAACAAAGTTCAATCATCTTTGGGGGAAACGTTTATTACCCATAAATTTGAAGTCTAATACCAACTAAAAAGGGCTTGGATATGAACAAGGTTAGAAATATAAGGCTAATACTTAATTAAATAGGGCTCGTTGATTCAGGAACAATTTGTCCGAAAATCCAAGGCTAACACCCCCTCCAAAAACCAAGTTCAAACATGTTTGGGGGAAAAGTGTATTACCCATAAATTTGAAGTCTAATACCAAATAAAAGGTCTTGGATATGAGCAAGGTTAGAAATATAAGGCTAATACTCATTTAAATGGGGCTCGTCGAGTCAGGATCAATTTGTCCGAAAATCCAAGGCTAACACCCCCTCCAAAAACAAAGTTCAATCATGTTTGGGGGAAAAGTGTATTACCCATAAATTTGAAGTCTAATACCAACTAAATGGGCTTGGATATGAACAAGGTTAGAAATATAAGGCTAATGCACATTTAAATGGGGCTCGTCGAGTCAGGATCAATTTGTCCAAAAATCCAAGGCTAACACCCCCTCCAAAATCCAAGTTCAACCATATTTGGGGGAAAAGTGTATTACCCATAAATATGAAGTCTAATACCAACTAAAAAGGGCTTGGATATGAACAAGGTTAGAAATATAAGGCTAATACTCATTTAAATGGGGCTCGTCGATTCAGGAACAATTTGTCCGAAAATCCAAGGCTAACACCCCCTCCAAAAACCAAGTTCAATCATGTTTGGGGGAAAATTGTATTACCTATAAATTTGAAGTCTACTACAAACTAAAAGTTCTTGTATATGAACAAGGTTAGAAATATAAGGCTAATAATCATTTAAAGGGGGCTCGTCGAGTCAGGATCGATTTGTCCGAAAATCCAAGGCTAACACCCCCTCCAAAAACAAAGTTCAATCATCTTTGGGGGAAACGTTTATTACCCATAAATTTGAAGTCTAATACCAACTAAAAAGGGCTTGGATATGAACAAGGTTAGAAATATAAGGCTAATACTTAATTAAATAGGGCTCGTCGATTCAGGAACAATTTGTCAGAAAATCCAAGGCTAACACCCCCTCCAAAAACCAAGTTCAAACATATTTGGGGGAAAAGTGTATTACCCATAAATTTGAAGTCTAATACCAAATAAAAGGTCTTGGATATGAGCAAGGTTAGAAATATAAGGCTAATACTCATTTAAATGGGGCTCGTCGAGTCAGGATCAATTTGTCCGAAAATCCAAGGCTAACACCCCCTCCAAAAACCAAGTTCAATCATGTTTGGGGGAAAAGTGTATTACCCATAAATTTGAAGTCTAATACCAAATAAAAGGTCTTGGATATGAACAAGGTTAGAAATCTAAGGTGAATACTCATTTAAATAGGGCTCGTCGAGTCAGGATCAATTTGTCCGAAAATCCAAGGCTAACACCCACTCCAAAAACCAAGTTCAACCATGTTTGGGGGGAAGTTGTATTACCCATAAAGTTGAAGTCTAATACCAACTAAAAGTTCTTGTATATGAACAATATTAGAAATATAAGGCTAATACTCATTTAAATGGGGCTCGTCGAGTCAGGATCAATTTGTCCGAAAATCCAAGGCTAACACCCCCTCCAAAAACCAAGTTCAACCACATTTGGGGCAAAAGTGTATTACCCATAAATTTGAAGTCTAATACCAACTAAAAGGTCTTGGATATGAACAAGGTTAGAAATCTAAGGATTATACTCATTTAAATGGTTCTCGTCGAGTCATGATCAATTTGTCCGAAAATCCAAGGCTAACACCCCCTCCAAAAACCAAGTTCAATCATGTTTGGGGGAAAAGTGTATTACCCATAAATTTGAAGTCTAATACCAACTAAAAGGTCTTGGATATGAACAAGGTTAGAAATCTAAGACTTATACTCATTTAAATGGGGCTCGTCGAGTCAGGATCAATTTGTCCGAAAATCCAAGGCTAACACCCCCTCCAAAAACAAAGTTCAATCATGTTTGGGGGAAAAGTGTATTACCCATAAATTTGAAGTCTAATACCAACTCAAAAGGGCTTGGATATGAACAAGGTTAGAAATATAAGGCTAGTACTCATTTAAATGGGTCTAGTCGAGTCAGGATCAATTTGTTCGAAAATCCGAGGCTAACACCCTCTCCAAAAACAAAGTTCAATCAGTTTTGGGGGAAAAGTGTATTACCCATAAATTTGAAGTCTAATACCAACTCAAAAGGGCTTGGATATGAAAAAGGTTTGAAATGTAAGGCTAGTACTCATTTAAATGGGGCTAGTCGAGTCAGGAACAATTTGTCCGAAAATCCAAGGCTAACACCCCCTCCAAAAACAAAGTTCAATCATGTTTGGGGGAAAAGTGTATTACCCATAAATTTGAAGTCTAATACCAACTAAATGGGCTTGGATATGAACAAGGTTAGAAATATAAGGCTTATGCTCATTTAAATGGGGCTCGTCGACTCAGGATCCATTTGTCCGAAAATCCAAGGCTAACACCCCCTCCAAAAACAAAGTTCAATCATGTTTGGGGGAAAAGTGTATTACCCATAAATTTGAAGTCTAATACCAACTAAATGGGCTTGGATATGAACAAGGTTAGAAATATAAGGCTAATGCACATTTAAATGGGGCTCGTCGAGTCAAGATCAATTTGTTCGAAAATCCAAGGCTAACACCCCCTCTAAAAACCAAGTTCAACCATGTTTGGGGGAAAAGTGTATTAAACATAAATTTTAAGTCTAATACCAAATAAAAGGTCTTGGATATGAACAAGCGTAGAAATATAAGTCTAATACTCATTTAAATGGGGCTCGTCGAGTCAGGATCAATTTGTCCGAAAATCCAAGGCTAACACCCCCTCGAAAAACCAAGTTCAACCATGTTTGGGGGAAAAGTGTATTACCCATAAATTTGAAGTCTAATACCAACTAAAAGGTCTTGGATATGAAAAAGGTTAGAAATATAAGGCTAATACTCATTTAAATGGGGCTTGTCAAGTCAGGATCAATTTGTTCGAAAATCCAAGGCTAACACCCCCTCCATAAACAAAATTCAATCATGTTTGGGGGAAAAGTGTATTACCCATAAATTTGAAGTCTAATACAAACTAAAAGGTCTTGGATATGAGCAAGGTTAGAAATATAAGGCTAATACTCATTTAAATGGGACTCATCGAGTCAGGATCAATTTGTCCGAAAATTCAAGGCTAACACCCCCTCCAAAAACCAAGTTCAACCATGTTTGGGGGAAAAGTGTATTACCCTTAAATTTGAAGTCTAATACCAACTAAAAGGTCTTGGATATGAGCAAGGTTAGAAATATAAGCCAAATACTCATTTAAATTGGGCTTGTCGAGTCAGGATCAATTTGTTCGAAAATCCAAGGCTAACACCCCCTCCATAAACAAAGTTCAATCATGTTTGGGGGAAAAGTGTATTACCCATAAATTTGAAGTCTAATACCAACTAAAAAGTGCTTGGATATGAATAAGGTTATAAATATAAGACTAATACTCATTTAAATGGGGCTCGTCGAGTCAGGATCAATTTGTCCAAAAATCCAAGGCTAACACCCCCTCCAAAAACCAAGTTCAACCATGTTTGGGGGAAAAGTGTATTACCCATAAATTTGAAGTCTAATACCAACTAAAAGGTCAGTTATATGAACAAGGTTAGAAATCTAA
Source organism: Salix koriyanagi (assembly GCA_029228605.1). Lineage (NCBI taxonomy): Eukaryota > Viridiplantae > Streptophyta > Magnoliopsida > Malpighiales > Salicaceae > Salix > Salix koriyanagi. The sequence continues at coordinate 537,758 of CM055343.1, read as the reverse complement.
GGATTATACTCATTTAAATGGTTCTCGTCGAGTCAGGATCAATTTGTCCGAAAATCCAAGGCTAACACCCCCTCCAAAAACCAAGTTCTATCATTTTGGGGGGGAAAGTCTATTACCCATAAATTTCAAGTCTAATACCAACTAAAAAGTGCTTGGATATGAACAAGGTTAGAAATCTAAGGCTAATACTCATTTAAAATGGGGCTCGTCAAGTTAGGACCAATTTGTCTGAAAATCCAAGGCTAACACCCCCTCCAAAAACCAAGTTCAATCATGTTTGGGGGAAAAGTGTATTACCCATAAATTTGAAGTCTAATACCAACTAAAAGGGCTTGGATATGAACAAGGTTAGAAATATAAGGGTAATACTCATTTAAATGGGGCTTGTCGAGTCAGGATCAATTTGTCCGAAAATCCAAGGCTAACACCCCCTCCAAAAACAAAGTTCAATCATGTTTGGGGGAAAAGTGTATTACCCATAAATTTGAAGTCTAATACCAACTCAAAAGGGCTTGGATATGAACAAGGTTAGAAATATAAGGCTAGTACTCATTTAAATGGGGCTAGTCGAGTCAGATCAATTTGTCCGAAAATCCAAGGCTAACACCCCCTCCAAAAACAAAGTTCAATCATGTTTGGGGGAAAAGTGTATTACCCATAAACTTTGAAGTCTAATACCAACTCAAAAGGGCTTGGATATGAAAAAGGTTTGAAATGTAAGGCTAGTACTCATTTAAATGGGGCTAGTCGAGTCGAGATCAATTTGTCCGAAAAATCCAAGGCTAACACCCCCTCCAAAAAACAAAGTTCAATCATGTTTGGGGGGAAAAGTGTATTACCCATAAATTTGAAGTCTAATACCAACTAAATGGGCTTGGATATGAACAAGGTTAGAAATATAAGGCTTATGCTCATTTAAATGGGGCTCGTCGACTCAGGATCCATTTGTCCGAAAATCCAAGGCTAACACCCCCTCCAAAAACCAAGTTCAACCATATTTGGGGGAAAAGTGTATTACCCATAAATATGAAGTCTAATACCAACTAAAAAGGGCTTGGATATGAACAAGGTTATAAATATAAGGCTAATAATCATTTAAATGGGGCTCGTCGATTCAGGAACAATTTGTCCGAAAATCCAAGGCTAACACCCCCTCCAAAAACGAAGTTCAATCATGTTTCGGGGAAAATTGTATTACCTATAAATTTGAAGTCTACTACCAACTAAAAGTTCTTGTATATGAACAAGGTTAGAAATATAAGGCTAATAATCATTTAAATGGGGCTCGTCGAGTCAGGATCGATTTGTCTGAAAATCCAAGGCTAACACCCCCTCCAAAAACCAAGTTCAACCATATTTGGGGGAAAAGTGTATTACCCATAAATATGAAGTCTAATACCAACTAAAAAAGGCTTGGATATGAACAAGGTTAAAAATATAAGGCTAATACTCATTTAAATGGGGCTCGTCGATTCAGGAACAATTTGTCCGAAAATCCAAGGCTAACACCCCCTCCAAAAACCAAGTTCAATCATGTTTGGGGGAAAATTGTATTACCTATAAATTTGAAGTCTACGACCAACTAAAAGTTCTTGTATATGAACAAGGTTAGAAATATAAGGCTAATAATCATTTAAATGGGGCTCGTCGAGTTAGGATCGATTTGTCCGAAAATCCAAGGCTAACACCCCCTCCAAAAACCAAGTTCAACCACATTTGGGGGGAAAGTGTATTACCGATAAATTTGAAATCTAATACCAACTAAAAGGTCTTGGATATGAAAAAGCTTAGAAATATAAGGCTAATACTCATTTAAATGAGGCTCGTCAAGTCAGGAGCAATTTATCTGAAAATTCAAGGCTAACACCCCCTCCAAAAACCAAGTTCAACCATGTTTGGGGGAAAAGTGTATTACCCATAAATTTGAAGTCTAATACCAACTAAAAGGTCTTGGATATGATCAAGGTTAGAAATATAAGGCTAATACTCATTTAAATGGGGCTCGTCAAGTTAGGACCAATTTGTCTGAAAATCCAAGGCTAACACCCCCTCCAAAAACCAAGTTCAATCATGTTTGGGGGAAAAGTGTATTACCCATAAATTTGAAGTCTAATACCAACTAAAAGGGCTTGGATATGAACAAGGTTAGAAATCTAAGGCTTATACTCATTTAAATGGGGCTCGTCGAGTCAGGATCAATTTGTCCGAAAATCCAAGGCTAACACCCCCTCCAAAAACAAAGTTCAATCATGTTTGGGGGAAAAGTGTATTACCCATAAATTTGAATTCTAATACCACCTAAAAAGTGCTTGCATATGAACAAGGTTCTAAATATAAGGCTAATACTCATTTAAAAGGGGCTCGTCGAGTCAGGATCAATTTGTCCAAAAATCCAAGGCTAACACCCCCTCCAAAAACCAAGTTCAACCATTTTTGGGGGAAAAGTGTATTACCCATAAATTTGAAGTCTAATACCAACTAAAAGGTCTTGGATATGAACAAGGTTAGAAATCTAAGGATTATACTCATTTAAATGGTTCTCGTCGAGTCAGGATCAATTTGTCCGAAAATCCAAGGCTAACACCCCCTCCAAAAACCAAGTTCAATCATGTTTGGGGGAAAAGTGTATTACCCATAAATTTGAAGTCTAATACCAACTAAAAGGGCTTGGATATGAACAAGGTTAGAAATATAAGGGTAATACTCATTTAAATGGGGCTTGTCGAGTCAGGATCAATTTGTCCGAAAATCCAAGGCTAACACCCCCTCCAAAAACAAAGTTCAATCATGTTTGGGGGAAAAGTGTATTACCCATAAATTTGAAGTCTAATACCAACTCAAAAGGGCTTGGATATGAACAAGGTTAGAAATATAAGGCTAGTACTCATTTAAATGGGGCTAGTCGAGTCAGGGATCAATTTGTTCGAAAAATCCAAGGCTAACACCCCCTCCAAAAACAAAGTTCAATCATGTTTGGGGGAAAAGTGTATTACCCATAAATTTGAAGTCTAATACCAACTCAAAAGGGCTTGGATATGAAAAAGGTTTGAAATGTAAGGCTAGTACTCATTTAAATGGGGGCTAGTCGAGTCGAGATCAATTTGTCCGAAAATCCAAGGCTAACACCCCCTCCAAAAACAAAGTTCAATCATGTTTGGGGGAAAAGTGTATTACCCATAAATTTGAAGTCTAATACCAACTAAATGGGCTTGGATATGAACAAGGTTAGAAATATAAGGCTTATGCTCATTTAAATGGGGCTCGTCGACTCAGGATCCATTTGTCCGAAAATCCAAGGCTAACACCCCCTCCAAAAACCAAGTTCAACCATATTTGGGGGAAAAGTGTATTACCCATAAATATGAAGTCTAATACCAACTAAAAAGGGATTGGATATGAACAAGGTTATAAATATAAGGCTAATACTCATTTAAATGGGGCTCGTCGATTCAGGAACAATTTGTCCGAAAATCCAAGGCTAACACCCCCTCCAAAAACCAAGTTCAATCATGTTTGGGGGAAAATTGTATTACCTATAAATTTGAAGTCTACTACCAACTAAAAGTTCTTGTATATGAACAAGGTTAGAAATATAAGGCTAATAATCATTTAAATGGGGCTCGTCGAGTCAGGATCGATTTGTCCGAAAATCCAAGGCTAACACCCCCTCCAAAAACCAAGTTCAACCATATTTGGGGGAAAAGTGTATTACCCATAAATTTGAAGTCTAATACCAACTAAAAAGGGCTTGGATATGAACAAGGTTAGAAATATAAGGCTAATACTCATTTAAATGGGGCTCGTCGAGTCAGGATCAATTTGTCCGAAAATCCAAGGCTAACACCCCCTCCAAAAACCAAGTTCAATCATGTTTGGGGGAAAATTGTATTACCCATAAATTTGAAGTCTAATACCAACTAAAAGTTCTTGTATATGAACAAGGTTAGAAATATAAGGCTAATACTCATTTAAATGGGGCTCGTCGAGTCAGGATCAATTTGTCCGAAAATCCAAGGCTAACACCCCCTCCAAAAACAAAGTTCAATCATGTTTGGGGGAAAAGTGTATTACCCATAAATTTGAAGTCTAATACCAACTCAAAAGGGTCTTGGATATGAACAAGGTTTAGAAATATAAGGCTAATACTCATTTAAATGGGGCTCGTCGAGTCAGGATCAATTTGTCCGAAAATCCAAGGCTAACACCCCCTCCAAAAACAAAGTTCAATCATGTTTGGGGGAAAAGTGTATTACCCATAAATTTGAAGTCTAATACCAACTAAAAGGTCTTGGATATGAACAAGGTTAGAAATATAAGGCTAATACTCATTTAAATGGGGCTCGTCGAGTCAGGATCAATTTGTCCGAAAATCCAAGGCTAACACCCCCTCCAAAAACCAAGTTCAACCATGTTTGGGGGAAAAGTGTATTACCCATAAATTTGAAGTCTAATACCAACTAAAAAGGGTCTTGGATATGAACAAGGTTAGAAATCTAAGGCTAATACTCATTTAAATGGGGCTCGTCTTTGTCCGAAAATCCAAGGCTAACACCCCCTCCAAAAACCAAGTTCAATCATGTTTGGGGGAAAATTGTATTACCCATAAATTTGAAGTCTAATACCAACTAAAAGTTCTTGTATATGAACAAGGTTAGAAATATAAGGCTAATACTCATTTAAATGGGGCTCGTCGAGTCAGGATCAATTTGTCCGAAAATCCAAGGCTAACACCCCCTCCAAAAACCAAGTTCAACCATGTTTGGGGGAAAAGTGTATTACCCATAAATTTGAAGTCTAATACCAACTAAAAAGGGCTTGGATATGAACAAGGTTAGAAATATAAGGCTAATACTCATTTAAATGGGGCTCGTCGAGTCAGGATCAATTTGTCCGAAAATCCAAGGCTAACACCCCCTCCAAAAACCAAGTTCAACCATGTTTGGGGGAAAATTGTATTACCTATAAATTTGAAGTCTAATACCAACTAAAAGGTCTTGTATATGAACAAGGTTAGAAATATAAGGCTAATACTCATTTAAATGGGGCTCGTCGAGTCAGGATCAATTTGTCCGAAAATCCAAGGCTAACACCCCCTCCAAAAACCAAGTTCAACCATGTTTGGGGGAAAAGTGTATTACCCATAAATTTGAAGTCTAATACCAACTAAAAGGGTCTTGGATATGAAACAAAGGTTTAGAAATATAAGGCTAATACTCATTTAAATGGGGCTCGTCGAGTCAGGATCAATTTGTCCGAAAATCCAAGGCTAACACCCCCTCCAAAAACCAAGTTCAACCATGTTTGGGGGAAAAGTGTATTACCCATAAATTTGAAGTCTAATACCAACTAAAAGGTCTTGGATATGAACAAGGTTAGAAATATAAGGCTAATACTCATTTAAATGGGGCTCGTCAAGTCAGGATCAATTTGTCCGAAAATCCAAGGCTAACACCCCCTCCAAAAACCAAGTTCAACCATGTTTGGGGGAAAAGTGTATTACCCATAAATTTGAAGTCTAATACCAACTAAAAGGTCTTGGATATGAACAAGGTTAGAAATATAAGGCTAATACTCATTTAAATGGGGCTCGTCGAGTCGGGATCAATTTGTCCGAAAAATCCAAGGCTAACACCCCCTCCAAAAACCAAGTTCAATCATGTTTGGGGGAAAAGTGTATTACCCATAAATTTGAAGTCTAATACCAACTAAAAGGGTCTTGGATATGAACAAAGGTTAGAAATATAAGGCTAATACTCATTTAAATGGGGCTCGTCGAGTCAGGGATCAATTTGTCCGAAAAATCCAAGGCTAACACCCCCTCCAAAAACCAAAGTTCAACCATGTTTGGGGGAAAAGTGTATTACCCATAAATTTGAAGTCTAATACCAACTAAAAGGTCTTGGATATGAACAAGGTTAGAAATATAAGGCTAATACTCATTTAAATGGGGCTCGTCGAGTCAGGGATCAATTTGTCCGAAAATCCAAGGCTAACACCCCCTCCAAAAACCAAGTTCAACCATGTTTGGGGGGAAAAGTGTATTACCCATAAATTTGAAGTCTAATACCAACTAAAAAGGGTCTTGGATATGAACAAGGTTAGAAATATAAGGCTAATACTCATTTAAATGGGGCTCGTCGAGTCAGGGATCAATTTGTCCGAAAATCCAAGGCTAACACCCCCTCCAAAAACCAAGTTCAATCATGTTTGGGGGAAAATTGTATTACCCTATAAATTTGAAGTCTAATACCAACTAAAAAGGTCTTGGATATGAACAAGGTTAGAAATATAAGGCTAATACTCATTTAAATGGGGCTCGTCGAGTCAGGGATCAATTTGTCCGAAAAATCCAAGGCTAACACCCCCTCCAAAAACCAAGTTCAACCATGTTTGGGGGAAAAGTGTATTACCCATAAATTTGAAGTCTAATACCAACTAAAAAGGGCTTGGATATGAACAAGGTTAGAAATATAAGGCTAATACTCATTTAAATGGGGCTCGTCGAGTCAGGATCAATTTGTCCGAAAATCCAAGGCTAACACCCCCTCCAAAAACCAAGTTCAACCATGTTTGGGGGAAAATTGTATTACCCATAAATTTGAAGTCTAATACCAACTAAAAGGTCTTGGATATGAACAAGGTTAGAAATATAAGGCTAATACTCATTTAAATGGGGCTCGTCGAGTCAGGATCAATTTGTCCGAAAAATCCAAGGCTAACACCCCCTCCAAAAACCAAGTTCAACCATGTTTGGGGGAAAAGTGTATTACCCATAAATTTGAAGTCTAATACCAACTAAAAAGGGCTTGGATATGAACAAGGTTAGAAATATAAGGCTAATACTCATTTAAATGGGGCTCGTCGAGTCAGGATCAATTTGTCCGAAAATCCAAGGCTAACACCCCCTCCAAAAACCAAAGTTCAATCATGTTTGGGGGAAAAGTGTATTACCCATAAATTTGAAGTCTAATACCAACTAAAAGGTCTTGGATATGAACAAGGTTAGAAATATAAGGCTAATACTCATTTAAATGGGGCTCGTCGAGTCAGGATCAATTTGTCCGAAAATCCAAGGCTAACACCCCCTCCAAAAACCAAGTTCAACCATATTTGGGGGGAAAAGTGTATTACCCATAAATTTGAAGTCTAATACCAACTAAAAGGGCTTGGATATGAACAAGGTTAGAAATATAAGGCTAATACTCATTTAAATGGGGCTCGTCGAGTCAGGATCAATTTGTCCAAAAATCCAAGGCTAACACCCCCTCCAAAAACCAAGTTCAACCATGTTTGGGGGAAAATTGTATTACCTATAAATTTGAAGTCTAATACCAACTAAAAGTTCTTGTATATGAACAAGGTTAGAAATATAAGGCTAATACTCATTTAAATGGGGCTCGTCGAGTCAGGATCAATTTGTCCGAAAATCCAAGGCTAACACCCCCTCCAAAAACCAAGTTCAACCATGTTTGGGGGAAAAGTGTATTACCCATAAATTTGAAGTCTAATACCAACTAAAAAGGGCTTGGATATGAACAAGGTTAGAAATATAAGGCTAATACTCATTTAAATGGGGCTCGTCGATTCAGGATCAATTTGTCCGAAAATCCAAGGCTAACACCCCCTCCAAAAACCAAGTTCAATCATGTTTGGGGGAAAATTGTATTACCCATAAATTTGAAGTCTAATACCAACTAAAAGTTCTTGTATATGAACAAGGTTAGAAATATAAGGCTAATACTCATTTAAATGGGGCTCGTCGAGTTAGGATCGATTTGTCCGAAAATCCAAGGCTAACACCCCCTCCAAAAACAAAGTTCAATCATGTTTGGGGGAAAAGTGTATTACCCATAAATTTGAAGTCTAATACCAACTCAAAAGGGCTTGGATATGAAAAAGGTTTGAAATGTAAGGCTAGTACTCATTTAAATGGGGCTAGTCGAGTCAGGAACAATTTGTCCGAAAATCCAAGGCTAACACCCCCTCCAAAAACAAAGTTCAACCATGTTTGGGGGAAAAGTGTATTACCCATAAATTTGAAGTCTAATACCAACTAAATGGGCTTGGATATGAAAAAGCTTAGAAATATAAGGCTAATACTCATTTAAATGAGGCTCGTCAAGTCAGGATCAATTTGTCTGAAAATTCAAGGCTAACACCCCCTCCAAAAACCAAGTTCAACCATGTTTGGGGGAAAAGTGTATTACCCATAAATTTGAAGTCTAATACCAACTAAAAGGTCTTGGATATGATCAAGGTTAGAAATATAAGGCTAATACTCATTTAAATGGGGCTTGTCGAGTCAGGATCAATTTGTTCGAAAATCCAAGGCTAACACCCCCTCCATAAACAAAGCTCAATCATGTTTGGGGGAAAAGTGTATTACCCATAAATTTGAAGTCTAATACCAACTAAAAAGTGCTTGCATATGAACAAGGTTCTAAATATAAGGCTAATACTCATTTAAAAGGGGCTCGTCGAGTCAGGATCAATTTGTCCAAAAATCCAAGGCTAACACCCCCTCCAAAAACCAAGTTCAACCATGTTTTGGGGGAAAAGTGTATTACCCATAAATTTGAAGTCTAATACCAACTAAAAAGGTCTTGGATATGAACAAGGTTAGAAATCTAAGGCTTATACTCATTTAAATGGGTGCTCGTCGAGTCAGGGATCAATTTGTCCGAAAAATCCAAGGCTAACACCCCCTCCAAAAACCAAGTTCAATCATGTTTGGGGGAAAAGTGTATTACCCCATAAATTTGAAGTCTAATACCAACTAAAAGGGCTTGGATATGAACAAGGTTAGAAATATAAGGGCTAATACTCATTTAAATGGGGCTTGTCGAGTCAGGGATCAATTTGTCCGAAAATCCAAGGCTAACACCCCCTCCAAAAACAAAGTTCAATCATGTTTGGGGGGAAAAGTGTATTACCCATAAATTTGAAGTCTAATACCAACTCAAAAGGGCTTGGATATGAACAAGGTTAGAAATATAAGGCTAGTACTCATTTAAATGGGGGCTAGTCGAGTCAGGGATCAATTTGTTCGAAAATCCAAGGCTAACACCCCTCTCCAAAAACCAAAGTTCAATCATGTTTGGGGGAAAAGTGTATTACCCATAAATTTGAAGTCTAATACCAACTAAAAGGTCTTGGATATGATCAAGGTTAGAAATATAAGGCTAATACTCATTTAAATGGGGCTTGTCGAGTCAGGATCAATTTGTTCGAAAATCCAAGGCTAACACCCCCTCCATAAACAAAGCTCAATCATGTTTGGGGGAAAAGTGTATTACCCATAAATTTGAAGTCTAATACCAACTAAAAAGTGCTTGGATATGAACAAGGTTATAAATATAAGGCTAATTCTCATTTAAATGGGGCTCGTCGAGTCAGGATCAATTTGTTCGAAAATCCAAGGCTAACACCCCCTCTAAAAACCAAGTTCAACCATGTTTGGGGGAAAAGTGTATTACCCATAAATTTTGAAGTCTAATACCAAATAAAAAGGTCTTGGATATGAACAAGCGTAGAAAATACAAGTCTAATACTCATTTAAATGGGGCTCGCCGAGTCAGGGATCAATTTGTCCGAAAAATCCAAGGCTAACACCCTCTCCAAAAACCAAGTTCAATCATGCTTTGGGGGAAAAGTGTATTACCCATAAATTTGAAGTCTAATAACAAACTAAAAAGGTCTTGTATATGAACAAGGTTAGAAATCTAAGGTTAATACTCATTTAAATAAGGCTCGTCGAGTCAGGATCAATTTGTCCAATAATCCAAGGCTAACACCCTCTCCAAAAACCAAGTTCAATCATGCTTGGGGGAAAAGTCTATTACCCATAAATTTGAAGACTAATACCAACTAAAAACGGGCTTGGATATGAACAAGGATAGAAATCAAAGGCTAATACTCATTTTGAAATGGGGCTCGTCGAGTCAGGGATCAATTTGTCCGAAAAATCCAAGGCTAACACCCTCTCCAAAAACCAAGTTCAATCATGCTTGGGGGAAAACGTCTATTACCCATAAATTTGAAGTCTAATACCAACTAAAACGGGCTTGGATATGAACAAGGATAGAAATCGAAGGCTAATACTCATTTAAATGGGGCTCGTCGAGTCGGGATCAATTTGTCCGAAAAATCCAAGGCTAACACCCTCTCCAAAAACCAAGTTCAATCATGCTTGGGGGAAAAGTCTATTACCCATAAATTTGAAGTCTAATACCAACTAAAAACGGGCTTGGATATGAACAAGGATAGAAATCGAAGGCTAATACTCATTTAAATGGGGCTCGCCGAGTCAGGGATCAATTTGTCCGAAAAATCCAAGGCTAACACCCTCTCCAAAAACCAAGTTCAACCATGCTTGGGGGAAAAAGTCTATTACCCATAAATTGAAGACTAATACAACCTAAAAATGACTTGGATATGAACAAGGTTATATATCGAAGGCTACTACTCATTTAAATGGGGCTCGTCGAGTCAGGATCAATTTGTCCGAAAATCCAAGGCTAACACCCTCTCCAAAAACAAAGTTCAATCATGCTTGGGGGAAAAGTTTATTATCCATAAATTGAAGACTAATACCAACTAAAAATGACTTGGATATGAACAAGGTTAGATATCGAAGGCTAATACTCATTCAAATAGTGCTGGTCGAGTCAGTATCAATTTGTCTGAAAATCCAAAGCTAACAACCTCTCTAAAAACCAAGTTCAATCATGCTTGGGGGAAATGTCTATTACCCAAAAATTTGAAGTCTAATACCTACTAAAACGGGCTTGGATATGAACAAGGATAGAAATCGAAGGCTAATACTCATTTAAATGGGGCTTGTCGAGTCAGGGGATCAATTTGTCCGAAAAATCCAAGGCTATCACCCTCTCCAATAAACCAAGTTGAATCATGCTTGGGGGAAAAGTCTATTACCCATAAATTTGAAGTCTAATACCAATTAAAACGGGCTTGGATATGAACAAGGATAGAAATTGAAGGCTAATACTCATTTAAATTGGGCTCATCGAGCAGGATCAATTTGTCCGAAAATCCAAGGCTATCACCCTCTCCAAAAACCAAGTTCAATCATGCTTGGGGGAAAAGTCTATTACCCATAAATTGAAGACTAATACAACCTAAAAATTACTTGGATATGAACAAGGATAGATATCCAAGGCTAATACTCATTTAAATGGGGCTCGTCGAGTCAGGATCAATTTGTCCGAAAATCCAAGGCTAACACCCTCTCCAAAAACCAAGTTCAAGCATGCTTGGGGGAAAAGTCTATTACCCATAAATTGAAGACTAATACCAACCTAAAAAGTGACTTGGATATGAACAAGGTTAGATATCGAAGGCTACTACTCATTTAAATGGGGCTCGCCGAGTCGTGATCAATTTGTCCGAAAATCCAAGGCTAACACCCTCTCCAAAAACAAAGTTCAATCATGCTTGGGGGAAAAGTCTATTATCCCATAAATTTGAAGACTAATACCAACTAAAAATGACTTGGATATGAACAAGGTTAGATATCAAAGGCTAATACTCATTTAAATGGGGCTCGGGTCGAGTCGGATCAATTTGTCCGAAAAATCCAAGGCTAACAACCCTCTCCAAAAACCAAGTTCAATCATGCTTGGGGGAAATGTCTATTACCCATAAAATTTGAAGTCTAATACCAACTAAAACGGGCTTGGATATGAACAAGGATAGAAATCGAAGGCTAATACTCATTTAAATGGGGCTTGTCGAGTCAGGATCAATTTGTCCGAAAAATCCAAGGCTATCACCCTCTCCAAATAAACCAAGTTCAATCATGCTTGGGGGAAAAGTCTATTACCCATAAATTTGAAGTCTAATACCAACTAAAACGGGCTTGGATATGAACAAGGATAGAAATTGAAGGCTAATACTCATTTAAATGGGGCTCATCGAGTCAGGATCAATTTGTCCGAAAATCCAAGGCTAACACCCTCTCCAAAAACCAAGTTCAATCATGCTTGGGGGAAAAGTCTATTACCCATAAATTGAAGACTAATACCAACTAAAAATGACTTGGATATGAACAAGGTTAGATATCAAAGGCTAATACTCATTTAAATAGGGGCTTGGTCGAGTCAGGATCAATTTGTCCGAAAATCCAAAGGCTAACACCCTCTCCAAAAAACCAAGTTCAATCATGCTTGGGGGAAAAGTCTATTACCCATAAATTTGAAGTCTAATACCAACTAAAACGGGCTTGGATATGAACAAGGATAGAAATCGAAGGCTAATACTCATTTAAATGGGGCTCGTCGAGTCAGGATCAATTTGTCCGAAAATCCAAGGCTAACACCCTCTCCAAAAACCAAGTTCAATCATGCTTGGGGGAAAAGTCTATTACCCATAAATTGAAGACTAATACAACCTAAAAATGACTTGGATATGAACAAGGTTAGATATCGAAGGCTAATACTCATTTAAATGGGGGCTCGCCGAGTCAGATCAATTTGTCCGAAAATCCAAGGCTAACACCCTCTCCAAAAACCAAAGTTCAATCATGCTTGGGGGAAAAGTCTATTACCCATAAATTGAAGACTAATACCAACTAAAAACTGACTTGGATATGAACAAGGTTAGATATCGAAGGCTAATACTCATTTAAATAGGGGCTCGGTCGAGTCAGATCAATTTGTCCGAAAATCCAAAGGCTAACAACCCTCTCCAAAAACCAAGTTCAATCATGCTTGGGGGAAAATGTCTATTACCCATAAAATTTGAAGTCTAATACCAACTAAAAACGGGCTTGGATATGAACAAGGATAGAAATCGAAGGCTAATACTCATTTAAATGGGGGCTTGTCGAGTCAGGGATCAATTTGTCCGAAAATCCAAGGCTATCACCCTCTCCAAAAACCAAGTTCAATCATGCTTGGGGGAAAAGTCTATTACCCATAAATTTGAAGTCTAATACCAACTAAAACGGGCTTGGATATGAACAAGGATAGAAATCGAAGGCTAATACTCATTTAAATGGGGCTCGTCGAGTCAGGATCAATTTGTCCGAAAAATCCAAGGCTAACACCCTCTCCAAAAACCAAGTTCAATCATGCTTGGGGGAAAAGTCTATTACCCATAAATTGAAGACTAATACCAACCTAAAAATGACTTGGATATGAACAAGGATAGATATCCAAGGCTAATACTCATTTAAATGGGGCTCGTCGAGTCAGATCAATTTGTCCGAAAATCCAAGGCTAACACCCTCTCCAAAAAACCAAGTTCAATCATGCTTGGGGGAAAAGTCTATTACCCATAAATTGAAGACTAATACCAACCTAAAAAGTGACTTGGATATGAACAAGGTTAGATATCGAAGGCTAATACTCATTTAAATGGGGCTCGTCGAGTCAGGATCAATTTGTCCGAAAATCCAAGGCTAACACCCTCTCCAAAAACCAAGTTCAATCATGCTTGGGGAAAAAGTCTATTACCCATAAATTGAAGACTAATACAACCTAAAAATGACTTGGATATGAACAAGGTTAGATATCGAAGGCTAATACTCATTTAAATGGGGCTCGTCGAGTCAGGATCAATTTGTCCGAAAATCCAAGGCTAACACCCTCTCCAAAAACCAAGTTCAATCATGCTTGGGGGAAAAGTCTATTACCCATAAATTGAAAACTAATACCAACTAAAAATGACTTGGATATGAACAAGGTTAGATATCGAAGGCTAATACTCATTTAAATGGGGCTCTGTCGAGTCAGATCAATTTGTCCGAAAATCCAAAGGCTAACAACCCTCTCCAAAAACCAAGTTCAATCATGCTTGGGGGAAAAGTCTATTACCCAAAAATTTGAAGTCTAATACCTACTAAAACGGGCTTGGATATGAACAAGGATAGAAATCGAAGGCTAATACTCATTTAAATGGGGCTTGTCGAGTCAGGATCAATTTGTCCGAAAATCCAAGGCTAACACCCTCTCCAAAAACCAAGTTCAATCATGCTTGGGGGAAAAGTCTATTACCCATAAATTTGAAGTCTAATACCAACTAAAAACGGGCTTGGATATGAACAAGGATAGAAATCGAAGGCTAATACTCATTTAAATGGGGCTCATCGAGTCAGGATCAATTTGTCCGAAAATCCAAGGCTAACACCCTCTCCAAAAACCAAGTTCAATCATGCTTGGGGGAAAAGTCTATTACCCATAAATTGAAGACTAATACAACCTAAAAATGACTTGGATATGAACAAGGATAGATATCGAAGGCTAATACTCATTTAAATGGGGCTCGTCGAGTCAGGGATCAATTTGTCCGAAAAATCCAAGGCTAACACCCTCTCCAAAAACCAAGTTCAATCATGCTTGGGGGAAAAGTCTATTACCCATAAATTTGAAGACTAATACCAACCTAAAAAGTGACTTGGATATGAACAAGGTTAGATATCGAAGGCTAATACTCATTTAAATGGGGCTCGTCGAGTCGGGATCAATTTGTCCGAAAAATCCAAGGCTAACACCCTCTCCAAAAACCAAAGTTCAATCATGCTTGGGGGAAAAGTCTATTACCCATAAATTGAAGACTAATACCAACTAAAAATGACTTGGATATGAACAAGGTTAGATATCAAAGGCTAATACTCATTTAAATGGGGCTCGGTCGAGTCAGATCAATTTGTCCGAAAAATCCAAAGCTAACACCCTCTCCAAAAACCAAGTTCAATCATGCTTGGGGGAAAAGTCTATTACCCATAAAATTTGAAGTCTAATACCAACTAAAAACGGGCTTGGATATGAACAAGGATAGAAATCGAAGGCTAATACTCATTTAAATGGGGCTTGTCGAGTCAGGGATCAATTTGTCCGAAAATCCAAGGCTAACACCCTCTCCAAAAACCAAGTTCAATCATGCTTGGGGGAAAAGTCTATTACCCATAAATTTGAAGTCTAATACCAACTAAAACGGGCTTGGATATGAACAAGGATAGAAATCGAAGGCTAATACTCATTTAAATGGGGCTCATCGAGTCAGGATCAATTTGTCCGAAAATCCAAGGCTAACACCCTCTCCAAAAACCAAGTTCAATCATGCTTGGGGGAAAAGTCTATTACCCATAAATTGAAGACTAATACCAACCTAAAAATGACTTGGATATGAACAAGGATAGATATCGAAGGCTAATACTCATTTAAATGGGGCTCGCCGAGTCGAGATCAATTTGTCCGAAAATCCAAGGCTAACACCCTCTCCAAAAACCAAGTTCAATCATGCTTGGGGGAAAAGTCTATTACCCATAAATTGAAGACTAATACCAACCTAAAAAGTGACTTGGATATGAACAAGGATTAGATATCGAAGGCTAATACTCATTTAAATGGGGCTCGTCGAGTCAGGGATCAATTTGTCCGAAAAATCCAAGGCTAACACCCTCTCCAAAAACCAAGTTCAATCATGCTTAGGGGAAAAGTCTATTACCCATAAATTTGAAGTCTAATACCAACTAAAACGGGTTTGTATATGAACAAGGATAGAAATCGAAGGCTAATACTCATTTAAATGGGGCTCGTCGAGTCAGGATCAATTTGTCCGAAAATCCAAGGCTAACACCCTCTCCAAAAACCAAGTTCAATCATGCTTGGGGGAAAAGTCTATTACCCATAAATTGAAGACTAATACAACCTAAAAATGACTTGGATATGAACAAGGATAGATATCGAAGGCTAATACTCATTTAAATGGGGCTCGTCGAGTCATGATCAATTTGTCCGAAAATCCAAGGCTAACACCCTCTCCAAAAACCAAGTTCAATCATGCTTGGGGGAAAAGTCTATTACCCATAAATTTGAAGTCTAATACCAACTAAAACGGGCTTGGATATGAACAAGGATAGAAATCGAAGGCTAATACTCATTTAAATGGGGGCTCGTCGAGTCATGATCAATTTGTCCGAAAAATCCAAGGCTAACACCCTCTCCAAAAACCAAAGTTCAATCATGCTTAGGGGGAAAAGTCTATTACCCATAAATTGAAGACTAATACCAACTAAAAATGACTTGGATATGAACAAGGTTAGATATCGAAGGCTAATACTCATTTAAATGGGGGCTCGCCGAGTCAGATCAATTTGTCCGAAAAATCCAAAGGCTAACAACCCTCTCCTAAAAACCAAGTTCAATCATGCTTGGGGGAAAAGTCTATTACCCATAAATTTGAAGTCTAATACCAACTAAAACGGGCTTGGATATGAACAAGGATAGAAATCAAAGGCTAATACTCATTTAAATGGGGCTCGTCCGAGTCAGATCAATTTGTCCGAAAATCCAAGGCTAACACCCTCTCCAAAAACCAAGTTCAATCATGCTTAGGGGGAAAAGTCTATTACCCATAAATTTGAAGTCTAATACCAACTAAAAACGGGTTTGTATATGAACAATGATAGAAATCGAAGGCTAATACTCATTTAAATGGGGGCTCGTCGAGTCAGATCAATTTTGTCCGAAAATCCAAGGCTAACACCCTCTCCAAAAACCAAGTTCAATCATGCTTGGGGGAAAAGTCTATTACCCATCAAATTTGAAGTCTAATACCAACTAAAAACGGGCTTGGATATGAACAAGGATAGAAATCGAAGGCTAATACTCATTTAAATGGGGCTCATCGAGTCAGGATCAATTTGTCGGAAAATCCAAAGCTAACAACCTCTCTAAAAACCAAGTTCAATCATGCTTGGGGGAAATGTCTATTACCCAAAAATTTGAAGTCTAATACCTACTAAAACGGGCTTGGATATGAACAAGGATAGAAATCGAAGGCTAATACTCATTTAAATGGGGCTCGTCGAGTCAGGATCAATATGTCCCGAAAATCCAAGGCTAACACCCTCTCCAAAAACCAAGTACAACCATGCTTGGGGAAAAATTCTATTACCCATAAATTGAAAACTAATACAACCTAAAAATGACTTGGATATGAACAAGGTTATATATCGAAGGCTACTACTCATTTAAATGGGGCTCGTCGAGTCAGGATCAATTTGTCCGAAAATCCAAGGCTAACACCCTCTCCAAAAACAAAGTTCAATCATGCTTGGGGGAAAAGTCTATTATCCATAAATTGAAGACTAATACCAACTAAAAATGACTTGGATATGAACAAGGTTAGATATCAAAGGCTAATACTCATTCAAATAGTGCTGGTCGAGTCAGTATAAATTTGTCTGAAAATCCAAAGCTAACAACCCTCTCCAAAAAACCAAGTTCAATCATGCTTGGGGGAA
The DNA here is from genome assembly GCA_029228605.1 of Salix koriyanagi. Lineage (NCBI taxonomy): Eukaryota > Viridiplantae > Streptophyta > Magnoliopsida > Malpighiales > Salicaceae > Salix > Salix koriyanagi. The sequence goes on along the minus strand of CM055343.1, from coordinate 520,489 downwards.
AATGTCTATTACCCATAAAATTTGAAGTCTAATACCAACTAAAAACGGGCTTGGATATGAACAAGGATAGAAATCGAAGGCTAATACTCATTTAAATGGGGCTTGTCGAGTCAGGGATCAATTTGTCCAAAAATCCAAGGCTATCACCCTCTCCAATAAACCAAGTTCAATCATGCTTGGGGGAAAAGTCTATTACCCATAAATTTGAAGTCTAATACCAACTAAAACGGGCTTGGATATGAACAAGGATAGAAATCGAAGGCTAATACTCATTTAAATGGGGCTCATCGAGTCAGATTCAATTTGTCCGAAAATCCAAGGCTAACACCCTCTCCAAAAACCAAGTTCAATCATGCTTGGGGGAAAAGTCTATTACCCATAAATTGAAGACTAATACCAACCTAAAAAGTGACTTGGATATGAACAAGGTTAGATATCGAAGGCTAATACTCATTTAAATGGGGCTCGCCGAGTCAGGGATCAATTTGTCCAAAAATCCAAGGCTAACACCCTCTCCAAAAAACCAAGTTCAATCATGCTTTGGGGGAAAAGTCTATTACCCATAAATTTGAAGTCTAATACCAACTAAAAATGGTTTGGATATGAACAAGGATAGAAATCGAAGGCTAATACTCATTTAAATGGGGCTCGTCGAGTCAGGATCAATTTGTCCGAAAATCCAAGGCTAACACCCTCTCCAAAAACCAAGTTCAATCATGCTTGGGGGAAAAGTCTATTACCCATAAAATTTGAAAGTTTAAATACCAACTAAAAACGGGTTTGGGATATGAACAAGGATAGAAATCGAAGGCTAATACTCATTTAAATGGGGCTCGCCGAGTCAGGGATCAATTTGTCCGAAAATCCAAGGCTAACACCCTCTCCAAAAACCAAGTTCAATCATGCTTGGGGGAAAAGTCTATTACCCATAAATTGAAGACTAATACCAACTAAAAATGACTTGGATATGAACAAGGTTAGATATCAAAGGCTAATACTCATTTAAATGGGGCTCGTCGAGTCAGGATCAATTTGTCCGAAAATCCAAGGCTAACACCCTCTCCAAAAACCAAGTTCAATCATGCTTGGGGGAAAAGTCTATTACCCATAAATTTGAAGTCTAATACCAACTAAAAATGGGCTTGGATATGAACAAGGATAGAAATCGAAGGCTAATACTCATTTAAATGGGGCTCGTCGAGTCAGGATCAATTTGTCCGAAAATCCAAGGCTAACACCCTCTCCAAAAACCAAGTTCAATCATGCTTGGGGGAAAAGTCTATTACCCATAAATTGAAGACTAATACCAACCTAAAAAATGACTTGGATATGAACAAGGTTAGATATCGAAGGCTACTACTCATTTAAATGGGGCTCGTCGAGTCAGGGATCAATTTGTCCGAAAATCCAAGGCTAACACCCTCTCCAAAAACCAAGTTCAATCATGCTTGGGGGAAAAGTCTATTACCCATAAATTTGAAGTCTAATACCAACTAAAACGGGCTTGGATATGAACAAGGATAGAAATCGAAGGCTAATACTCATTTAAATGGGGCTCGTCGAGTCAGGATCAATTTGTTCGAAAATCCAAGGCTAACACCCTCTCCAAACATCAAGTTCAATCATGCTTGGGGGAAAAGTCTATTACCCATTAATTGAAGACTAATACAACCTAAAAATGACTTGGATATGAACAAGGATAGATATCGAAGGCTAATACTCATTTAAATGGGGCTCGTCGAGTCATTATCAATTTGTCCGAAAATCCAAGGCTAACACCCTCTCCAAAAACCAACTTCAATCATGCTTGGGGGAAAAGTCTATTACCAATAAATTGAAGACTAATACCAACTACAACGGGCTTGGATATGAACAAGGATAGAAATCGAAGGCTAATACTCATTTAAATGGGGCTTGTCGAGCAGGATCAATTTGTCCGAAAATCCAAGGCTATCACCCTCTCCAATAACCAAGTTCAATCATGCTTGGGGGAAAAGTCTATTACCCATAAATTTGAAGTCTAATACCAACTAAAATGGGCTTGGATATGAACAAGGATAGAAATCGAAGGCTAATACTCATTTAAATGGGGCTCGTCGAGTCAGGATCAATTTGTCCGAAAATCCAAGGCTAACACCCTCTCCAAAAACCAAGTTCAATCATGCTTGGGGGAAAAGTCTATTACCCATAAATTGAAGACTAATACCAACTAAAAATGACTTGGATATGAACAAGGTTAGATATCAAAGGCTAATACGCATTTAAATGGGGCTCGTCGAGTCAGGATCAATTTGTATGAAAATACAAGGCTAACACCCTCTCCAAAACCCAAGTTCAATCATGCTTGGGGGAAAAGTCTATTACCCATAAATTTGAAGTCTAATACCAACTAAAACGGGCTTGGATATCAACAAGGATAGAAATCGAAGGCTAATACTCATTTAAATGGGGCTCGTCGAGTCATTATCAATTTGTCCGAAAATCCAAGGCTAACACCCTCTCCAAAAACAAAGTTCAATCATGCTTGGGGGAAAAGTCTATTACCCATAAATTGAAGACTAATACCAACTAAAAATGACTTGGATATGAACAAGGTTAGATATCGAAGGCTAATACTCATTTAAATGGGGCTCGTCGAGTCAGTATCAATTTGTCTGAAAATCCAAAGCTAACAACCTCTCCTAAAACCAACTTCAATCATGCTTGGGGGAAAAGTCTATTACCCAGAAATTTGAAGTCTAATACCTACTAAAACGGGCTTGGATATGAACAAGGATAGAAATCGAAGGCTAATACTCATTTAAATGGGGCTCGTCCAGTCAGGATCAATTTGTCCGAAAATCCAAGGCTAACACCCTCTCCAAAAACCACGTTCAATCATGCTTAGGGGAAAAGTCTATTACCCATAAATTTGAAGTCTAATACCAACTAAAACGGGTTTGTATATGAACAATGATAGAAATCGAAGGCTAATACTCATTTGAATGGGGCTCGTCGAGTCAGGATCATTTTGTCTGAAAATCCAAGGCTAACACCCTCTCCAAAACCAAGTTCAATCATGCTTGGGGGAAAAGTCTATTACCCATCAATTTGAAGTTTAATACCAACTAAAACGGGCTTGGATATGAACAAGGATAGAAATCGAAGGCTAATACTCATTTAAATGGGGCTCGTCGAGTCAGGATCAATTTGTCCCGAAAATCCAAGGCTAACACCCTCTCCAAAAACCAAGTTCAACCATGCTTGGGGGAAAAGTCTATTACCCATAAATTGAAGACTAATTCAACCTAAAAATGACTTGGATATGAACAAGGTTATATATCGAAGGCTACTACTCATTTAAATGGGGCTCGTCGAGTCAGGATCAATTTGTCCGAAAATCCAAGGCTAACACCCTCTCCAAAAACAAAGTTCAATCATGCTTGGGGGAAAAGTCTATTACCCATAAATTGAAGACTAATACCAACTAAAAATGACTTGGATATGAACAAGGTTAGATATCAAAGGCTAATACGCATTTAAATGGGGGCTCGCCGAGTCAGGGATCAATTTGTCCGAAAAATCCAAGGCTAACACCCTCTCCAAAAACAAAGTTCAATCATGCTTGGGGGAAAAGTCTATTACCCATAAATTTGAAGACTAATACCAACTAAAAATGACTTGGATATGAACAAGGTTAGATATCAAAGGCTAATACGCATTTAAATGGGGGCTCGTCGAGTCAGGGATCAATTTGTCTGAAAAATCCAAGGCTAACACCCTCTCCAAAAACCAAGTTCAATCATGCTTGGGGGAAAAGTCTATTACCCATAAATTTGAAGTCTAATACCAACTAAAAACGGGCTTGGATATGAACAAGGATAGAAATCGAAGGCTAATACTCATTTAAATGGGGGCTCGCCGAGTCATGATCAATTTGTCCGAAAATCCAAGGCTAACACCCTCTCCAAAAAACCAAAGTTCAATCATGCTTGGGGGAAAAGTCTATTACCCATAAATTTGAAGACTAATACCAACTAAAAATGACTTTGGATATGAACAAGGTTAGATATCGAAGGCTAATACTCATTTAAATGGGGGCTCGTCGAGTCGGGATCAATTTGTCCGAAAAATCCAAAGGCTAACACCCTCTCCTAAAAACCAAGTTCAATCATGCTTGGGGGAAAAGTCTATTACCCATAAATTTGAAGTCTAATACCAACTAAAAACGGGCTTGGATATGAACAAGGATAGAAATCGAAGGCTAATACTCATTTAAATGGGGCTCGTCGAGTCAGGGATCAATTTGTCCCGAAAAATCCAAGGCTAACACCCTCTCCAAAAACCAAGTTCAACCATGCTTGGGGGAAAAGTCTATTACCCATAAATTGAAGACTAATATCAACCTAAAAATGACTTTGGATATGAACAAGGTTATATATCGAAGGCTACTACTCATTTAAATGGGGCTCGTCGAGTCGGGATCAATTTGTCCGAAAAATCCAAGGCTAACACCCTCTCCAAAAACAAAGTTCAATCATGCTTGGGGGAAAAGTCTATTACCCATAAATTTGAAGTCTAATACCAACTAAAACAGGCTTGGATATGAACAAGGATAGAAATCGAAGGCTAATACTCATTTAAATGGGGCTCGTCGAGTCATGATCAATTTGTCCGAAAAATCCAAGGCTAACACCCTCTCCAAAAACCAAAGTTCAATCATGCTTGGGGGAAAAGTCTATTACCCATAAATTGAAGACTAATACCAACTAAAAAATGACTTGGATATGAACAAGGTTAGATATCAAAGGCTAATACGCATTTAAATGGGGGCTCGTCGAGTCGGGATCAATTTGTCCGAAAATCCAAAGGCTAACAACCCTCTCCAAAAACCAAGTTCAATCATGCTTGGGGGAAAAGTCTATTACCCATAAATTTGAAGTCTAATACCAACTAAAACGGGCTTGGATATGAACAAGGATAGAAATCGAAGGCTAATACTCATTTAAATGGGGCTCGTCGAGTCGGGATCAATTTGTCCGAAAAATCCAAGGCTAACACCCTCTCCAAAAACCACGTTCAATCATGCTTGGGGGAAAAGTCTATTACCCATAAATTTGAAGTCTAATACCAACTAAAACGGGTTTGGATATGAACAATGATAGAAATCGAAGGCTAATACTCATTTGAATGGGGCTCGTCGAGTCAGGATCAATTTGTCTGAAAATCCAAGGCTAACACCCTCTCCAAAAACCAAAGTTCAATCATGCTTGGGGGAAAAGTCTATTACCCATCAAATTTGAAGTCTAATACCAACTAAAAACGGGCTTGGATATGAACAAGGATAGAAATCGAAGGCTAATACTCATTTAAATGGGGCTCGTCGAGTCAGGATCAATTTGTCCGAAAATCCAAGGCTAACACCCTCTCCAAAAACCAAGTTCAATCATGCTTGGGGGAAAAGTCTATTACCCAAAAATTTGAAGTCTAATACCTACTAAAACGGGCTTGGATATGAACAAGGATAGAAATCGTAGGCTAATATTCATTTAAATGGGGCTCGTCGAGTCAGGATCAATTTGTCCGAAAATCCAAGGCTATCACCCTCTCCAAAAACCAAGTTCAATCATGCTTGGGGGAAAAGTCTATTACCCATAAATTTGAAGTCTAATACCAACTAAAACGGGCTTGGATATGAACAAGGATAGAAATCGAAGGCTAATACTCATTTAAATGGGGCTCCTCGAGCAGGATCAATTTGTCCGAAAATCCAAGGCTATCACCCTCTCCAAAAACCAAGTTCAATCATGCTTGGGGGAAAAGTCTATTACCCATAAATTGAAGACTAATACAACCTAAAAATGACTTGGATATGAACAAGGATAGATATCCAAGGCTAATACTCATTTAAATGGGGCTCGTCGAGTCAGGATCAATTTGTCCGAAAATCCAAGGCTAACACCCTCTCCAAAAACCAAGTTCAAGCATGCTTGGGGGAAAAGTCTATTACCCATAAATTGAAGACTAATACAACCTAAAAGTGACTTGGATATGAACAAGGTTAGATATCGAAGGCTACTACTCATTTAAATGGGGCTCGTCGAGTCAGGATCAATTTGTCCGAAAATCTAAGGCTAACACCCTCTCCAAAAACAAAGTTCAATCATGCTTGGGGGAAAAGTCTATTATCCATAAATTGAAGACTAATACCAACTAAAAATGACTTGGATATGAACAAGGTTAGATATCAAAGGCTAATACTCATTCAAATAGTGCTGGTCGAGTCAGTATCAATTTGTCTGAAAATCCAAAGCTAACAACCCTCTCCAAAACCAAGTTCAATCATGCTTGGGAGAAAATGTCTATTACCCATAAAATTTGAAGTCTAATACCTACTAAAACGGGCTTGGATATGAACAAGGATAGAAATCGAAGGCTAATACTCCTTTAAATGGGGCTTGTCGAGCAGGATCAATTTGTCCGAAAATCCAAGGCTATCACCCTCTCCAATAACCAAGTTCAATCATGCTTGGGGGAAAAGTCAATTACCCATAAATTTGAAGTCTAATACCAATTAAAACGGGCTTGGATATGAACAAGGATAGAAATTGAAGGCTAATACTCATTTAAATTGGGGCTCATCGAGTCAGGGATCAATTTGTCCGAAAATCCAAGGCTATCACCCTCTCCAAAAACCAAGTTCAATCATGCTTGGGGGAAAAGTCTATTACCCATAAATTGAAGACTAATACAACCTAAAAATGACTTGGATATGAACAAGGATAGATATCCAAGGCTAATA
>CM055343.1:470834-513208 GCA_029228605.1 Salix koriyanagi | reverse complement strand
ATTTCTATCCTTGTTCATATCCAAACCCGTTTTAGTTGGTATTAGACTTCAAATTTATGGGTAATAGACTTTTCCCCTAAGCATGATTGAACTTGGTTTTTGGAGAGGGTGTTAGCCTTGGATTTTCGGACAAATTGATCCTGACTCGACGAGCCCCATTTAAATGAGTATTAGCCTTCGATTTCTATCCTTGTTCATATCCAAGCCCGTTTTAGTAGGTATTAGACTTCAAATTTATGGGTAATAGACTTTTCCCCCAAGCATGATTGAACTTGGTTTTTGGGAGAGGGTGTTAGCCTTGGATTTTTCGGACAAATTGATCTGACTCGGCGAGCCCCCATTTAAATGAGTATTAGCCTTCGATATCTAACCTTGTTCATATCCAAGTCATTTTTAGTTGGTATTAGTCTTCAATTTATGGGTAATAGACTTTTCCCCCAAGCATGATTGAACTTTGGTTTTTGGAGAGGGTGTTAGCCTTGGATTTTTCGGACAAATTGATCATGACTCGGCGAGCCCCATTTAAATGAGTATTAGCCTTCGATTTCTATCCTTGTTCATATCCAAGCCCGTTTTTAGTTGGTATTAGACTTCAAATTTATGGGTAATAGACTTTTCCCCCAAGCATGATTGAACTTGGTTTTTGGAGAGGGTGTTAGCCTTGGATTTTTCGGACAAATTGATCTGACTCGGCGAGCCCCATTTAAATGAGTATTAGCCTTTGATATCTAACCTTGTTCATATCCAAGTCATTTTTAGTTGGTATTAGTCTTCAAATTTATGGGTAATAGACTTTTCCCCCAAGCATGATTGAACTTGGTTTTTGGAGAGGGTGTTAGCCTTGGATTTTCGGACAAATTGATCTGACTCGGCGAGCCCCATTTAAATGAGTATTAGCCTTCGATTTCTATCCTTGTTCATATCCAAGCCCATTTTAGTTGGTATTAGACTTCAAATTTATGGGTAATAGACTTTTCCCCCAAGCATGATTGAACTTGGTTTTTGGAGAGGGTGTTAGCCTTGGATTTTCGGACAAATTGATCTGACTCGACGAGCCCCATTTAAATGAGTATTAGCCTTCGATTTCTATCCTTGTTCATATCCAAGCCCGTTTTAGTTGGTATTAGACTTCAAATTTATGGGTAATAGACTTTTCCCCCAAGCATGATTGAACTTGGTTTTTGGAGAGGGTGTTAGCCTTGGATTTTCGGACAAATTGATACTGACTCGACGAGCCCCATTTAAATGAGTATTAGCCTTCGATATCTATCCTTGTTCATATCCAAGTCATTTTTAGGTTGTATTAGTCTTCAATTTATGGGTAATAGACTTTTCCCCAAGCATGATTGAACTTGGTTTTTGGAGAGGGTGTTAGCCTTGGATTTTCGGACAAATTGATCCTGACTCGACGAGCCCCATTTAAATGAGTATTAGCCTTCGATTTCTATCCTTGTTCATATCCAAGCCCGTTTTAGTTGGTATTAGACTTCAAATTTATGGGTAATAGACTTTTCCCCCAAGCATGATTGAACTTGGTTTTTGGAGAGGGTGTTAGCCTTGGATTTTCGGACAAATTGATCCTGACTCGACGAGCCCCATTTAAATGAGTATTAGCCTTTGATATCTAACCTTGTTCATATCCAAGTCATTTTTAGTTGGTATTAGTCTTCAATTTATGGGTAATAGACTTTTCCCCCAAGCATGATTGAACTTGGTTTTTGGAGAGGGTGTTAGCCTTGGATTTTTGGACAAATTGATCCCTGACTCGACGAGCCCCATTTAAATGAGTATTAGCCTTCGATTTCTATCCTTGTTCATATCCCAAAGCCCGTTTTTAGTTGGTATTAGACTTCAAATTTTATGGGTAATAGACTTTTCCCCCAAGCATGATTGAACTTGGTTTTTGGAGAGGGTGTTAGCCTTGGATTTTTCGGACAAATTGATCCTGACTCGACGAGCCCCATTTAAATGAGTATTAGCCTTCGATTTCTATCCTTGTTCATATCCAAGCCCGTTTTAGTTGGTATTAGACTTCAAATTTATGGGTAATAGACTTTTCCCCCAAGCATGATTGAACTTGGTTTTTGGAGAGGGTGTTAGCCTTGGATTTTCGGACAAATTGATCCTGACTCGACGAGCCCCATTTAAATGAGTATTAGCTTTCGATATCTAACCTTGTTCATATCCAAGTCATTTTTAGTTGGTATTAGTCTTCAATTTATGGGTAATAGACTTTTCCCCCAAGCATGATTGAACTTGGTTTTTGGAGAGGGTGTTAGCCTTGGATTTTTCGGACAAATTGATCCCTGACTCGACGAGCCCCATTTAAATGAGTATTAGCCTTCGATATCTAACCTTGTTCATATCCAAGTCATTTTTAGGTTGTATTAGTCTTCAAATTTATGGGTAATAGACTTTTCCCCCAAGCATGATTGAACTTGGTTTTTGGAGAGGGTGTTAGCCTTGGATTTTTCGGGACAAATTGATCCTGACTCGGCGAGCCCCATTTAAATGAGTATTAGCCTTCGATTTCTATCCTTGTTCATATCCAAGCCCGTTTTAGTTGGTATTAGACTTCAAATTTTATGGGTAATAGACTTTTCCCCCAAGCATGATTGAACTTGGTTTTTGGAGAGGGTGTTAGCCTTGGATTTTAGGACAAATTGATCTGACTCGACGAGCCCCATTTAAATGAGTATTAGCCTTCGATTTCTATCCTTGTTCATATCCAAGCCCGTTTTTAGTTGGTATTAGACTTCAAATTTATGGGTAATAGACTTTTCCCCCAAGCATGATTGAACTTGGTTTTTGGAGAGGGTGTTAGCCTTGGATTTTTCGGACAAAATTGATCATGACTCGACGAGCCCCCATTTAAATGAGTATTAGCCTTCGATTTCTATCATTGTTCATATACAAAGCCCGTTTTAGTTGGTATTAGACTTCAAATTTATGGGTAATAGACTTTTCCCCCTAAGCATGATTGAACGTGGTTTTTGGAGAGGGTGTTAGCCTTGGATTTTCGGACAAATTGATGCTGACTGGACGAGCCCCATTTAAATGAGTATTAGCCTTTGATTTCTATCCTTGTTCATAACCAAGCCCGTTTTAGTAGGTATTAGACTTCAAATTTCTGGGTAATAGACTTTTCCCCCAAGCATGATTGAACTTGGTTTTTAGGAGAGGGTTGTTAGCTTTGGATTTTTCGGACAAATTGATCCTGACTCGACGAGCCCCATTTAAATGAGTATTAGCCTTCGATATCTAACCTTGTTCATATCCAAGTCATTTTTAGTTGGTATTAGTCTTCAAATTTATGGGTAATAGACTTTTCCCCCAAGCATGATTGAACTTTGTTTTTGGAGAGGGTGTTAGCCTTGGATTTTCGGACAAATTGATCATGACTCGACGAGCCCCATTTAAATGAGTATTAGCCTTCGATTTCTATCCTTGTTCATATCCAAGCCCGTTTTAGTTGGTATTAGACTTCAAATTTATGGGTAATAGACTTTTCCCCCAAGCATGATTGAACTTGGTTTTTGGAGAGGGTGTTAGCCTTGGATTTTCGGACAAATTGATACTGACTCGACGAGCCCCATTTAAATGAGTATTAGCCTTCGATATCTAACCTTGTTCATATCCAAGTCATTTTTAGTTGGTATTAGTCTTCAAATTTATGGGTAATAGACTTTTCCCCCAAGCATGATTGAACTTGGTTTTTGGAGAGGGTGTTAGCCTTGGATTTTCGGACAAATTGATCCTGACTCGACGAGCCCCATTTAAATGAGTATTAGCCTTCGATTTCTATCCTTGTTCATATACAAACCATTTTTAGTTGGTATTAGACTTCAAATTTATGGGTAATAGACTTTTCCCCCAAGCATGATTGAACTTGGTTTTTGGAGAGGGTGTTAGCCTTGGATTTTTGGACAAATTGATCCTGACTCGACGAGCCCCATTTAAATGAGTATTAGCCTTCGATATCTAACCTTGTTCATATCCAAGTCACTTTTAGGTTGTATTAGTCTTCAATTTATGGGCAATAGACTTTTCCCCCAAGCATGCTTGAACTTGGTTTTTGGAGAGGGTGTTAGCCTTGGATTTTCGGACAAATTGATCCTGACTCGACGAGCCCCATTTAAATGAGTATTAGCCTTGGATATCTATCCTTGTTCATATCCAAGTCATTTTTAGGTTGTATTAGTCTTCAATTTATGGGTAATAGACTTTTCCCCCAAGCATGATTGAACTTGGTTTTTGGAGAGGGTGATAGCCTTGGATTTTCGGACAAATTGATCCTGCTCGATGAGCCCAATTTAAATGAGTATTAGCCTTCAATTTCTATCCTTGTTCATATCCAAGCCCGTTTTAATTGGTATTAGACTTCAAATTTATGGGTAATAGACTTTTCCCCCAAGCATGATTGAACTTGGTTATTGGAGAGGGTGATAGCCTTGGATTTTCGGACAAATTGATCCTGCTCGACAAGCCCCATTTAAAGGAGTATTAGCCTTCGATTTCTATCCTTGTTCATATCCAAGCCCGTTTTAGTAGGTATTAGACTTCAAATTTTTGGGTAATAGACATTTCCCCCAAGCATGATTGAACTTGGTTTTTAGAGAGGTTGTTAGCTTTGGATTTTCAGACAAATTGATACTGACTCGACCAGCACTATTTGAATGAGTATTAGCCTTTGATATCTAACCTTGTTCATATCCAAGTCATTTTTAGTTGGTATTAGTCTTCAATTTATGGATAATAGACTTTTCCCCCAAGCATGATTGAACTTTGTTTTTGGAGAGGGTGTTAGCCTTGGATTTTCGGACAAATTGATCCTGACTCGACGAGCCCCATTTAAATGAGTAGTAGCCTTCGATATCTAACCTTGTTCATATCCAAGTCACTTTTAGGTTGTATTAGTCTTCAATTTATGGGTAATAGACTTTTCCCCCAAGCATGCTTGAACTTGGTTTTTGGAGAGGGTGTTAGCCTTGGATTTTCGGACAAATTGATCCTGACTCGACGAGCCCCATTTAAATGAGTATTAGCCTTGGATATCTATCCTTGTTCATATCCAAGTAATTTTTAGGTTGTATTAGTCTTCAATTTATGGGTAATAGACTTTTCCCCCAAGCATGATTGAACTTGGTTTTTGGAGAGGGTGATAGCCTTGGATTTTCGGACAAATTGATCCTGCTCGATGAGCCCAATTTAAATGAGTATTAGCCTTCAATTTCTATCCTTGTTCATATCCAAGCCCGTTTTAATTGGTATTAGACTTCAAATTTATGGGTAATAGACTTTTCCCCCAAGCATGATTCAACTTGGTTATTGGAGAGGGTGATAGCCTTGGATTTTCGGACAAATTGATCCTGCTCGACAAGCCCCATTTAAAGGAGTATTAGCCTTCGATTTCTATCCTTGTTCATATCCAAGCCCGTTTTAGTAGGTATTAGACTTCAAATTTTTGGGTAATAGACATTTCCCCCAAGCATGATTGAACTTGGTTTTTAGAGAGGTTGTTAGCTTTGGATTTTCAGACAAATTGATACTGACTCGACCAGCACTATTTGAATGAGTATTAGCCTTCGATATCTAACCTTGTTCATATCCAAGTCATTTTTAGTTGGTATTAGTCTTCAATTTATGGATAATAGACTTTTCCCCCAAGCATGATTGAACTTTGTTTTTGGAGAGGGTGTTAGCCTTGGATTTTCGGACAAATTGATCCTGACTCGACGAGCCCCATTTAAATGAGTAGTAGCCTTCGATATATAACCTTGTTCATATCCAAGTCATTTTTAGGTTGTATTAGTCTTCAATTTATGGGTAATAGACTTTTCCCCCAAGCATGGTTGAACTTGGTTTTTGGAGAGGGTGTTAGCCTTGGATTTTCGGACAAATTGATCCTGACTCGACGAGCCCCATTTAAATGAGTAGTAGCCTTCGATATCTAACCTTGTTCATATCCAAGTCACTTTTAGGTTGTATTAGTCTTCAATTTATGGGTAATAGACTTTTCCCCCAAGCATGATTGAACTTGGTTTTTGGAGAGGGTGTTAGCCTTGGATTTTCGGACAAATTGATCCTGACTCGACGAGCCCCATTTAAATGAGTATTAGCCTTGGATATCTATCCTTGTTCATATCCAAGTCATTTTTAGGTTGTATTAGTCTTCAATTTATGGGTAATAGACTTTTCCCCCAAGCATGATTGAACTTGGTTTTTGGAGAGGGTGATAGCCTTGGATTTTCGGACAAATTGATCCTGCTCGATGAGCCCAATTTAAATGAGTATTAGCCTTCAATTTCTATCCTTGTTCATATCCAAGCCCGTTTTTAGTTGGTATTAGACTTCAAATTTATGGGTAATAGACTTTTCCCCCAAGCATTATTGAACTTGGTTTTTGGAGAGGGTGTTAGCCTTGGATTTTCGGACAAATTGATCCTGACTCGACAAGCCCCATTTAAATGAGTATTAGCCTTCGATTTCTATCCTTGTTCATATCCAAGCCCGTTTTAGTTGGTATTAGACTTCAAATTTATGGGTAATAGACTTTTCCCCCAAGCATGATTGAACTTGGTTTTTGGAGAGGGTGTTAGCTTTAGATTTTCGGACAAATTGATCCTGACTCGACGAGCCACATTTAAATGAGTATTAGCCTTCGATATCTAACCTTGTTCATATCCAAGTCATTTTTAGTTGTTATTAGTCTTCAAATTTATGGGTAATAGACTTTTCCCCCAAGCATGATTGAACTTTGTTTTTGGAGAGGGTGTTAGCCTTGGATTTTCGGACAAATTGATCCTGACTCGACGAGCCCCATTTAAATGAGTATTAGCCTTCGATATCTAACCTTGTTCATATCCAAGTCATTTTTAGGTTGGTATTAGTCTTCAATTTATGGGTAATAGACTTTTCCCCAAGCATGGTTGAACTTGGTTTTTTGGAGAGGGTGTTAGCCTTGGATTTTCGGACAAATTGATCTGACTCGACGAGCCCCATTTAAATGAGTATTAGCCTTCGATTTCTATCCTTGTTCATATCCAAGCCCGTTTTAGTTGGTATTAGACTTCAAATTTATGGGTAATAGACTTTTCCCCCAAGCATGATTGAACTTGGTTTTTGGAGAGGGTGTTAGCCTTGGATTTTTCGGACAAATTGATCCTGACTCGACGAGCCCCATTTAAATGAGTATTAGCCTTCGATATCTATCCTTGTTCATATCCAAGTCATTTTTAGGTTGTATTAGTCTTCAATTTATGGGTAATAGACTTTTCCCTCAAGCATGATTGAACTTGGTTTTTGAGAGGGTGTTAGCCTTGGATTTTTGGACAAATTGGTCCTGACTCGATGAGCCCCATTTAAATGAGTATTAGCCTTCGATTTCTATCCTTGTTCATATCCAAGCCCGTTTTAGTTGGTATTAGACTTCAAATTTATGGGTAATAGACTTTTCCCCCAAGCATGATTGAACTTGGTTTTTGGAGAGGGTGGTAGCCTTGGATTTTTCGGACAAATTGATCCCTGACTCGACAAGCCCCATTTAAATGAGTATTAGCCTTCGATTTCTATCCTTGTTCATATCCAAGCCCGTTTTTAGTTGGTATTAGACTTCAAATTTTATGGGTAATAGACATTTTCCCCCAAGCATGATTGAACTTGGTTTTTGGAGAGGGTTGTTAGCCTTTGGATTTTCGGACAAATTGATCTGACTCGACCCGAGCCCCTATTTGAAATGAGTATTAGCCTTCGATATCTAACCTTGTTCATATCCAAGTCATTTTTAGTTGGTATTAGTCTTCAATTTATGGGATAATAGACTTTTCCCCCAAGCATGATTGAACTTTGTTTTTGGAGAGGGTGTTAGCCTTGGATTTTTCGGACAAATTGATCCTGACTCGACGAGCCCCCATTTAAATGAGTAGTAGCCTTCGATATCTAACCTTGTTCATATCCAAGTCACTTTTTAGGTTGGTATTAGTCTTCAATTTATGGGTAATAGACTTTTCCCCCAAGCATGCTTGAACTTGGTTTTTGGAGAGGGTGTTAGCCTTGGATTTTTCGGACAAATTGATCCCTGACTCGGCGAGCCCCATTTAAATGAGTATTAGCCTTGGATATCTATCCTTGTTCATATCCAAGTAATTTTTAGGTTGGTATTAGTCTTCAATTTATGGGTAATAGACTTTTCCCCCAAGCATGATTGAACTTGGTTTTTGGAGAGGGTGATAGCCTTGGATTTTCGGACAAATTGATCCTGCTCGATGAGCCCAATTTAAATGAGTATTAGCCTTCAATTTCTATCCTTGTTCATATCCAAGCCCGTTTTAATTGGTATTAGACTTCAAATTTATGGGTAATAGACTTTTCCCCCAAGCATGATTCAACTTGGTTATTGGAGAGGGTGATAGCCTTGGATTTTCGGACAAATTGATCATGCTCGACAAGCCCCATTTAAAGGAGTATTAGCCTTCGATTTCTATCCTTGTTCATATCCAAGCCCGTTTTAGTAGGTATTAGACTTCAAATTTTTGGGTAATAGACATTTCCCCCAAGCATGATTGAACTTGGTTTTTAGAGAGGTTGTTAGCTTTGGATTTTCAGACAAATTGATACTGACTCGACCAGCACTATTTGAATGAGTATTAGCCTTCGATATCTAACCTTGTTCATATCCAAGTCATTTTTAGTTGGTATTAGTCTTCAATTTATGGATAATAGACTTTTCCCCCAAGCATGATTGAACTTTGTTTTTGGAGAGGGTGTTAGCCTTGGATTTTCGGACAAATTGATCCTGACTCGACGAGCCCCATTTAAATGAGTAGTAGCCTTCGATATATAACCTTGTTCATATCCAAGTCATTTTTAGGTTGTATTAGTCTTCAATTTATGGGTAATAGAATTTTTCCCCAAGCATGGTTGTACTTGGTTTTTGGAGAGGGTGTTAGCCTTGGATTTTCGGCACATATTGATCCTGACTCGACGAGCCCCATTTAAATGAGTATTAGCCTTCGATTTCTATCCTTGTTCATATCCAAGCCCGTTTTAGTTGGTATTAGACTTCAAATTTATGGGTAATAGACTTTTCCCCCAAGCATGATTGAACTTGGTTTTTGGAGAGGGTGTTAGCCTTTGATTTTCGAACAAATTGATCCTGACTCGACGAGCCCCATTCAAATGAGTATTAGCCTTCGATTTCTATCATTGTTCATATCCAAGTCATTTTTAGTTGGTATTAGTCTTCAATTTATGGGTAATAAACGTTTCCCCCAATCATGATTGAACTTGGTTTTTGGAGAGGGTGTTAGCCTTGGATTTTCGGACAAATTGATCCTGACTCGACGAGCCCCATTTAAATGAGTATTAGCCTTCGATTTCTATCCTTGTTCATATCCAAGCCTGTTTTAGTTGGTATTAGACTTCAAATTTATGGGTAATAAACGTTTCCCCCAAGCAGGATTGAATTTGGTTTTTGGAGAGGGTGTTAGCTTTGGATTTTCGGACAAATAGATCCTGACTCGACGAGCCCCATTTCAAAGAGTATTAGCCTTTGATTTCTATCCTTGTTCATATCCAAGCCCGTTTTAGTTGGTATTAGTCTTCAAATTTATGGGTAATAGACTTTTCCCCCAAGCATGATTGAACTTGGTTTTTGGAGAGGGTGTTAGCCTTGGATTATTGGACAAATTGATCCTGACTCGACGAGCCTTATTTAAATGAGTATTAACCTTAGATTTCTAACCTTGTTAATATACAAGACCTTTTATTTGTTATTAGACTTCAAATTTATGGGTAATACACTTTTCCCCCAAACGTGATTGAACTTGGTTTTTGGAGGGGGTGTTAGCCTTGGATTTTCGGACAAATTGATCCTGACTCGACGAGCCCCATTTAAATGAGTATTAGCCTTACATTTCTAACCTTGTTCATATCCAAGCCCTTTTTAGTTGGTATTAGACTTCAAATTTATGGGTAATACACTTTTCCCCCAAACATGGTTGAACTTGGTTTTTGGAGGGGGTGTTAGCCTTGGATTTTCGGACAAATTGATCCTGACTCGACGAGCCCCATTTAAATGAGTATTAGCCTTGTATTTTCTATACCTTGTTCATATCCAAGACCTTTTAGTTTGGTATTAGACTTCAAAATTTATGGGTAATACACTTTTCCCCCAAACATGGTTGAACTTGGTTTTTGAGAGGGGTGTTAGCCTTGGATTTTCGGACAAATTGATCCTGACTCGACGAGCCCCATTTAAATGAGTATTAGCCTTATATTTATAACCTTGTTCATATCCAAGCACCTTTTTAGTTGGTATTAGACTTCAAATTTATGGGTAATACACTTTTCCCCCAAACATGATTGAACTTTGTTTTTGGAGGGGGTGTTAGCCTTGGATTTTTCGGACAAATTGATCCTGACTCGACGAGCCCCATTTAAATGAGTATTAGCCTTATATTTCTAACCTTGTTCATATCCAAGACCTTTTAGTTGGTATTAGACTTCAAATTTATGGGTAATACACTTTTCCCCCAAACATGGTTGAACTTGGTTTTTGGAGGGGGTGTTAGCCTTGGATTTTCGGACAAATTGATCCTGACTTGACGAGCCCCATTTAAATGAGTATTAGCCTTATATTTCTAACCTTTTTCATATCCAAGACCTTTTAGTTGGTATTAGACTTCAAATTTATGGGTAATACACTTTTCCCCCAAACATGGTTGAACTTGGTTTTTGGAGGGGGTGTTAGCCTTGGATTTTCGGACAAATCGATCCTGACTCGACGAGCCCCATTTAAATGATAATTAGCCTTATATTTCTAACCTTGTTCATATACAAGAACTTTTAGTTGGTATTAGACTTCAAATTTATAGGTAATACAATTTTCCCCCAAACATGATTGAACTTGGTTTTTGGAGGGGGTGTTAGCCTTGGATTTTCGGACAAATTGATCCTGACTCGACGAGCCCCATTTAAATGAGTATTAGCCTTATATTTCTAACCTTGTTCATATCCAAGCCCTTTTTAGTTGGTATTAGACTTCAAATTTATGGGTAATACACTTTTCCCCCAAATATGGTTGAACTTGGTTTTTGGAGGGGGTGTTAGCCTTGGATTTTCGGACAAATCGATCCTGACTCGACGAGCCCCATTTAAATGAGTATTAGCCTTATATTTCTAACCTTGTTCATATACAAGAACTTTTAGTTGGTAGTAGACTTCAAATTTATAGGTAATACAATTTTCCCCCAAACATGATTGAACTTGGTTTTTGGAGGGGGTGTTAGCCTTGGATTTTCGGACAAATTGTTCCTGAATCGACGAGCCCCATTTAAATGAGTATTAGCCTTATATTTCTAACCTTGTTCATATCCAAGCCCTTTTTAGTTGGTATTAGACTTCATATTTATGGGTAATACACTTTTCCCCCAAATATGGTTGAACTTGGTTTTTGGAGGGGGTGTTAGCCTTGGATTTTCGGACAAATTGATCCTGAGTCGACGAGCCCCATTTAAATGAGCATTAGCCTTATATTTCTAACCTTGTTCATATCCAAGCCCATTTAGTTGGTATTAGACTTCAAATTTATGGGTAATACACTTTTCCCCCAAACATGATTGAACTTTGTTTTTGGAGGGGGTGTTAGCCTTGGATTTTCGGACAAATTGATCCTGACTCGACTAGCCCCATTTAAATGAGTACTAGCCTTACATTTCAAACCTTTTTCATATCCAAGCCCTTTTGAGTTGGTATTAGACTTCAAATTTATGGGTAATACACTTTTCCCCCAAACATGATTGAACTTTGTTTTTGGAGGGGGTGTTAGCCTTGGATTTTCGAACAAATTGATCCTGACTCGACTAGCCCCATTTAAATGAGTACTAGCCTTATATTTCTAACCTTGTTCATATCCAAGCCCTTTTGAGTTGGTATTAGACTTCAAATTTATGGGTAATACACTTTTCCCCCAAACATGATTGAACTTTGTTTTTGGAGGGGGTGTTAGCCTTGGATTTTCGGACAAATTGATCCTGACTCGACGAGCCCCATTTAAATGAGTATTAGCCTTATATTTCTAACCTTGTTCATATCCAAGCCCTTTTAGTTGGTATTAGACTTCAAATTTATGGGTAATACACTTTTCCCCCCAAACATGATTGAACTTGGTTTTTGGAGGGGGTGTTAGCCTTGGATTTTCGGACAAATTGATCCTGACTCGACGAGCCCCATTTAAATGAGTATTAGCCTTAGATTTCTAACCTTGTTCATATCCAAGACCTTTTAGTTGGTATTAGACTTCAAATTTATGGGTAATACACTTTTCCCCCAAACATGGTTGAACTTGGTTTTTGGAGGGGGTGTTAGCCTTGGATTTTTCGGACAAATTGATCTGACTCGACGAGCCCCATTTTAAATGAGTATTAGCCTTATATTTCTAACCTTGTTCATATGCAAGCACCTTTTTAGTTGGTATTAGACTTCAAATTTATGGGTAATACACTTTTCCCCCAAACATGATTGAACTTTGGTTTTTGGAGGGGGTGTTAGCCTTGGATTTTTCGGACAAATTGATCCCTGACTCGACGAGCCCCATTTAAATGAGTATTAGCCTTAGATTTCTAACCTTGTTCATATCCAAGCCCTTTTAGTTGGTATTAGACTTCAAATTTATGGGTAATACACTTTTCCCCCAAACATGATTGAACTTGGTTTTTGGAGGGGGTGTTAGCCTTGGATTTTTCGGACAAATTGATCCTGACTCGACGAGCCCCATTTTAAATGAGTATTAGCCTTAGATTTCTAACCTTGTTCATATCCAAGCACCTTTTTAGTTGGTATTAGACTTCAAATTTATGGGTAATAGACTTTTCCCCCAAACATGATTGAACTTGGTTTTTGGAGGGGGTGTTAGCCTTGGATTTTCGGACAAATTGATCCTGACTCGACGAGCCCCATTTAAATGAGTATTAGCCTTAGATTTCTAACCTTGTTCATATACAAGACCTTTTAGTTGGTATTAGACTTCAAATTTATGGGTAATACACTTTTCCCCCAAACATGGTTGAACTTGGTTTTTGGAGGGGTGTTAGCCTTGGATTTTTGGACAAATTGATCCTGACTCGACGAGCCCCATTTAAATGAGTATTAGCCTTATATTTATAACCTTATTCATATCCAAGCACTTTTTAGTTGGTATTAGACTTCAAATTTATGGGTAATACACTTTTCCCCCAAACATGATTGAACTTTGTTTTATGGAGGGGGTGTTAGCCTTGGATTTTTCGGACAAATTGATCCCTGACTCGACAAGCCCCATTTAAATGAGTATTAGCCTTATATTTCTAACCTTATTCATATCCAAGACCTTTTCGTTGGTATTAGACTTCAAATTTATGGGTAATACACTTTTCCCCCAAACATGGTTGAACTTGGTTTTTGGAGGGGGTGTTAGCCTTGGATTTTCGGACAAATTGATCCCGACTCGATGAGTCCCCATTTAAATGAGTATTAGCCTTATATTTCTAACCTTTTTCATATCCAAGACCTTTTCGTTGGTATTAGACTTCAAATTTATGGGTAATACACTTTTCCCCCAAACATGGTTGAACTTGGTTTTTGGAGGGGGTGTTAGCCTTGGATTTTCGGACAAATTGATCCTGACTCGACGAGCCCCATTTAAATGAGTATTAGCCTTATATTTCTAACGCTTGTTCATATCCAAGACCTTTTAGTTTGGTATTAGACTTCAAAATTTATGGGTAATACACTTTTCCCCCAAACATGGTTGAACTTGGTTTTTTGGAGGGGTGTTAGCCTTGGATTTTTCGGACAAATTGATCTTGACTCGACGAGCCCCATTTAAATGAGTATTAGCCTTATATTTCTAACCTTGTTCATATCCAAGCCCTTTTAGTTGGTATTAGACTTCAAATTTATGGGTAATACACTTTTCCCCCAAACATGATTGAACTTTGGTTTTTTGGAGGGGGTGTTAGCCTTGGATTTTTCGGACAAATTGATCCTGACTCGACGAGCCCCATTTAAATGAGTATTAGCCTTATATTTCTAACCTTGTTCATATCCAAGCCCTTTTAGTTGGTATTAGACTTCAAATTTATGGGTAATACACTTTTCCCCCAAACATGGTTGAACTTGGTTTTTGGAGGGTGTTAGCCTTGGATTTTTCGGACAAATTGATCCCGACTCGACGAGCCCCATTTAAATGAGTATTAGCCTTATATTTCTAACCTTGTTCATATCCAAGACCTTTTAGTTTGGTATTAGACTTCAAATTTATGGGTAATACACTTTTCCCCCCAAACATGATTGAACTTTGTTTTATGGAGGGGGTGTTAGCCTTGGATTTTCGGACAAATTGATCCTGACTCGACGAGCCCCATTTAAATGAGTATTAGCCTTATATTTCTAACCTTTTTCATATCCAAGACCCTTTTAGTTGGTATTAGACTTCAAATTTATGGGTAATACACTTTTCCCCCAAACATGGTTGAACTTGGTTTTTGGAGGGGGTGTTAGCCTTGGATTTTCGGACAAATTGATCCTGACTCGACGAGCCCCATTTAAATGAGTATTAGCCTTATATTTCTAACCTTGTTCATATCCAAGACCTTTTAGTTTGGTATTAGACTTCAAATTTATGGGTAATACACTTTTCCCCCAAACATGGTTGAACTTGGTTTTTGGAGGGGGTGTTAGCCTTGGATTTTCGGACAAATTGATCTTGACTCGACGAGCCCCATTTAAATGAGTATTAGCCTTATATTTCTAACCTTGTTCATATCCAAGCCCTTTTAGTTGGTATTAGACTTCAAATTTATGGGTAATACACTTTTCCCCCAAACATGATTGAACTTTGTTTTTGGAGGGGGTGTTAGCCTTGGATTTTTCGGACAAATTGATCCTGACTCGACGAGCCCCATTTAAATGAGTATTAGCCTTATATTTCTAACCTTGTTCATATCCAAGCCCTTTTAGTTGGTATTAGACTTCAAATTTATGGGTAATACACTTTTCCCCCAAACATGATTGAACTTGGTTTTTGGAGGGGGTGTTAGCCTTGGATTTTTCGGACAAATTGATCCTGACTCGACGAGCCCCATTTAAATGAGTATTAGCCTTATATTTCTAACCTTGTTCATATCCAAGCCCTTTTTAGTTGGTATTAGACTTCAAATTTATGGGTAATACACTTTTCCCCCAAACATGGTTGAACTTGGTTTTTGGAGGGGTGTTAGCCTTGGATTTTCGGACAAATTGATCCTGACTCGACGAGCCCCATTTAAATGAGTATTAGCCTTATATTTCTAACCTTGTTCATATCCAAGCCCTTTTAGTTGGTATTAGACTTCAAATTTATGGGTAATACACTTTTCCCCCAAACATGGTTGAACTTGGTTTTTGGAGGGGTGTTAGCCTTGGATTTTCGGACAAATTGATCCTGACTCGACGAGCCCCATTTAAATGAGTATTAGCCTTATATTTCTAACCTTTTTCATATCCAAGACTTTTTAGTTGGTATTAGACTTCAAATTTATGGGTAATACACTTTTCCCCCCAAACATGGTTGAACTTGGTTTTTGGAGGGGGTGTTAGCCTTGGATTTTCGGACAAATTGATCCTGACTCGACGAGCCCCATTTAAATGAGTATTAGCCTTATATTTCTAACCTTGTTCATATCCAAGCCCTTTTTAGTTGGTATTAGACTTCAAATTTATGGGTAATACACTTTTCCCCCCAACATGATTGAACTTTGTTTTTGGAGGGGGTGTTAGCCTTGGATTTTTCGGACAAATTGATCCTGACTCGACGAGCCCCATTTAAATGAGTATTAGCCTTATATTTCTAACCTTGTTCATATCCAAGACCTTTTAGTTGGTATTAGACTTCAAATTTATGGGTAATACACTTTTCCCCCAAACATGATTGAACTTGGTTTTTGGAGGGGGTGTTAGCCTTGGATTTTCGGACAAATTGATCATGACTCGACGAGCCCCATTTAAATGAGTATTAGCCTTATATTTCTAACCTTGTTCATATCCAAGACCTTTTAGTTGGTATTAGACTTCAAATTTATGGGTAATACACTTTTCCCCCAAACATGGTTGAACTTGGTTTTTGGAGGGGGTGTTAGCCTTGGATTTTTCGGACAAATTGATCCTGACTCGACGAGCCCCATTTAAATGAGTATTAGCCTTATATTTCTAACCTTGTTCATATACAAGACCTTTTAGTTGGTATTAGACTTCAAATTTATGGGTAATACACTTTTCCCCCCAAACATGGTTGAACTTGGTTTTTGGAGGGGGTGTTAGCCTTGGATTTTCGGACAAATTGATCCTGACTCGACGAGCCCCATTTAAATGAGTATTAGCCTTATATTTCTAACCTTGTTCATATCCAAGACCTTTTAGTTTGGTATTAGACTTCAAATTTATGGGTAATACACTTTTCCCCCAAACATGGTTTGAACTTGGTTTTTTGGAGGGGGTGTTAGCCTTGGATTTTCGGACAAATTGATCCTGACTCGACGAGCCCCATTTAAATGAGTATTAGCCTTATATTTCTAACCTTGTTCATATCCAAGCCCTTTTTAGTTGGTATTAGACTTCAAATTTATGGGTAATAAACTTTTCCCCCAAAGATGATTGAACTTTGTTTTTGGAGGGGGTGTTAGCCTTGGATTTTCGGACAAATTGATCCTGACTCGACGAGCCCCATTTAAATGAGTATTAGCCTTATATTTCTAACCTTGTTCATATCCAAGACCTTTTAGTTGGTATTAGACTTCAAATTTATGGGTAATACACTTTTCCCCCAAACATGGTTGAACTTGGTTTTTGGAGTGGGTGTTAGCCTTGGATTTTCGGACAAATTGATCCTGACTCGACGAGCCCTATTTAAATGAGTATTAGCCTTAGATTTCTAACCTTGTTCATATCCAAGCCCTTTTTAGTTGGTATTAGACTTCAAATTTATGGGTAATAAACTTTTCCCCCAAACATGATTGAACTTGGTTTTTGGAGGGGTGTTAGCCTTGGATTTTCGGACAAATTGATCCTGACTCGACAAGCCCCATTTAAATGAGTATTAGCCTTAGATTTCTAACCTTTTTCATATCCAAGCCCTTTTTAGTTGGTATTAGACTTCAAATTTATGGGTAATACACTTTTCCCCCAAACATGATTGAACTTTGGTTTTTGGAGGGTGTTAGCCTTGGATTTTTCGGACAAATTGATCCCTGACTCGACGAGCCCCATTTAAATGAGTATTAGCCTTATATTTCTAACCTTGTTCATGTCCAAGATCTTTTAGTAGGTATTATACTTCAAATTTATAGGTAATACACTTTTTCCCCAAACATGATTGAACTTTGTTTTCTGGAGGGGGTGTTAGCCTTGGATTTTCGGACAAATTGATCCTGACTCGACAAGCCCACATTTAAATGAGTATTAGCCTTATATTTCTAACCTTTGTTTCATATCCAAGACCTTTTAGTTGGTATTAGACTTCAAATTTATGGGTAATACACTTTTCCCCCCAAACATGGTTGAACTTGGTTTTTGGAGGGGTGTTAGCCTTGGATTTTCGGACAAATTGATCCTGACTTTGACGAGCCCCATTTAAATGAGTATTAGCCTTATATTTCTAACCTTTGTTTCATATCCAAGACCTTTTAGTTGGTATTAGACTTCAAATTTATGGGTAATACACTTTTCCCCCCAAATATGGTTGAACTTGGTTTTTGGAGGGGTGTTAGCCTTGGATTTTCGGACAAATTGATCCTGACTCGACGAGCCCCATTTAAATGAGTATTAGCCTTATATTTCTAACCTTGTTCATATACAAGAACTTTTAGTTGGTATTAAACTTCAAATTTATGGGTAATACAATTTTCCCCCAAACATGGTTGAACTTGGTTTTTGGGAGTGGGTGTTAGCCTTGGATTTTCGGACAAATTGATCCTGACTCGACGAGCCCTATTTAAATGAGTATTAGCCTTAGATTTATAACCTTGTTCATATCCAAGCCCTTTTTAGTTGGTATTAGACTTCAAATTTATGGGTAATACACTTTTCCCCCAAACATGATTGAACTTTGTTTTTGGAGGGGGTGTTAGCCTTGGATTTTTGGACAAATTGATACTGACTCGACTAGCCCCATTTAAATGAGTACTAGCCTTATATTTCTAACCTTGTACATATCCAAGCCCTTTTGAGTTGGTATTAGACTTCAAATTTATGGGTAATACACTTTTCCCCCAAACATGATTGAACTTTGTTTTTGGAGGGGGTGTTAGCCTTGGATTTTCGGACAAATTGATCCTGACTCGACTAGCCCCATTTAAATGAGTACTAGCCTTATATTTCTAACCTTGTTCATATCCAAGCCCTTTTGAGTTGGTATTAGACTTCAAATTTATGGGTAATACACTTTTCCCCCAAACATGATTGAACTTTGTTTCTAGAGGGGGTGTTAGCCTTGGATTTTCGAACAAATTGATCCTAACTCGACAAGCCACATTTAAATGAGTATAAGCCTTATATTTCTAACCTTGCTCATATCCAAGACCTTTTAGTTGGTATTAGACTTCAAATTTATGGGTAATACACTTTCCCCCAAACATGGTTGAACTTGGTTTTTGGAGGGGGTGTTAGCCTTGGATTTTCGGACAAATTGATCCTGACTCGACGAGCCCTATTTAAATGAGTATTAGCCTTATATTTCTAACCTTGTTCATATCCAAGCCCTTTTTAGTTGGTATTAGACTTCAAATTTATGGGTAATAAACGTTTTCCCCCAAAGATGGTTGAACTTTGTTTTTGGAGGGGGTGTTAGCCTTGGATTTTTCGGACAAATTGATCTGACTCGACGAGCCCCATTTAAATGAGTATTAGCCTTATATTTCTAACCTTGTTCATATCCAAGCCCTTTTAGTTGGTATTAGACTTCTAATTTATGGGTAATACAATTTTCCCCCAAACATGGTTGAACTTGGTTTTTGGAGTGGGTGTTAGCCTTGGATTTTCGGACAAATTGATCATGACTCGACGAGCCCTATTTAAATGAGTATTAGCCTTAGATTTATAACCTTGTTCATATCCAAGCCCTTTTTAGTTGGTATTAGACTTCAAATTTATGGGTAATAAACTTTTCCCCCA
Source organism: Salix koriyanagi (assembly GCA_029228605.1). Classification (NCBI taxonomy): domain Eukaryota; kingdom Viridiplantae; phylum Streptophyta; class Magnoliopsida; order Malpighiales; family Salicaceae; genus Salix; species Salix koriyanagi. The sequence continues at coordinate 494,026 of CM055343.1, read as the reverse complement.
AAGATGATTGAACTTTGTTTTTGGAGGGGGTGTTAGCCTTGGATTTTCGGACAAATTGATCCTGACTCGACAAGAACCATTTAAATGAGTATAAGCCTTAGCTTTCTAACCTTTTTCATATCCAAGCCCTTTTAGTTGGTATTAGACTTCAAATTTATGGGTAATACACTTTTCCCCCAAACATGATTGAACGTTGTTTTTGGAGGGGGTGTTAGCCTTGGATTTTCGGACAAATTGATCATGACTCGACGAGAACCATTTAAATGAGTATAAGACTTAGATTTCTAACCTTGTTCATATCCAAGCCCTTTTAGTTGGTATTAGACTTCAAATTTATGGGTAATACACTTTTCCCCCAAACATGATTGAACTTGGTTTTTGGAGGGGGTGTTAGCCTTGGATTTTCGGACAAATTGATCCTGACTCGACGAGCCCCATTTAAATGAGTATTAGCCTTATATTTCTAACCTTGTTCATATCCAAGACCTTTTTATTTGGTATTAGACTTCAAATTTATGGGTAATACACTTTTCCCCCAAACATGTTTGAACTTGGTTTTTGGAGGGGGTGTTAGCCTTGGATTTTCGGACAAATTGATCCTGACTCGACGAGCCCCATTTAAATAAGTATTAGCCTTATATTTCTAACCTTGTTCATATCCAAGCCCTTTTTAGTTGGTATTAGACTTCAAATTTATGGGTAATAAACGTTTCCCCCAAAGATGATTGAACTTTGTTTTTGGAGGGGGTGTTAGCCTTGGATTTTCGGACAAATTGATTCTGACTCGACGAGAACCATTTAAATGAGTATAAGCCTTAGATTTCTAACATTGTTCATATCCAAGCACTTTTAGTTAGTATTAGACTTCAAATTTATGGGTAATACACTTTTCCCCCAAAAATGATTGAACTTGGTTTTTGGAGGGGGTGTTAGCCTTGGATTTTCGGACAAATTGATCCTGACTCGACAAGCCCCATTTAAATGAGTATTACCCTTATATTTCTAACCTTTTTCATATCCAAGACCTTTTTAGTTGGTATTAGACTTCAAATTCATGGGTAATACAATTTCCCCCCAAACATGGTTGAACTTGGTTTTTGGGGTGGGTGTTAGCCTTGGATTTTCGGACAAATTGATCCTGACTCGACGATCCCTATTGAAATGAGTATTAGCCTTAGATTTATAACCTTGTTCATATCCAAGCCCTTTTTAGTTGGTATTAGACTTCAAATTTATGGGTAATACACTTTTCCCCCAAACATGATTGAACTTTGTTTTTGGCGGGGGTGTTAGCCTTGGATTTTCGGACAAATTGATCCTGACTCGACTAGCCCCATTGAAATGAGTACTAGCCTTATATTTCTAACCTTGTACATATCCAAGTCCTTTTGAGTTGGTATTAGACTTCAAATTTATGGGTAATACACTTTTCCCCCAAACATGATTGAACTTTGTTTCTAGAGGGCGTGTTAGCCTTGGATTTTCGAACAAATTGATCCTAACTCGACAAGCCACATTTAAATGAGTATAAGCCTTATATTTCTAACCTTGCTCATATCCAAGACCTTTTAGTTGGTATTAGACTTCAAATTTATGGGTAATACACTTTCCCCCAAACATTGTTGAACATGGTTTTTGGAGGGGGTGTTAGCCTTGGATTTTCGGACAAATTGATCATGACTCGACGAGAACCATTTAAATGAGTATAAGCCTTAGATTTCTAACCTTGTTCATATTCAAGCCGTTTTAGTTCGTATTAGACTTCAAATTTATGGGTAATTCACTTTTCCCCCAAACATGATTGAACTTGGTTTTTGGAGGGGGTGCTAGCCTTGGATTTTCGGACAAATTGATCCTGACTTGACGAGCCCCATTTAAATGAGTATTAGCCTTATATTTCTACCCTTGCTCATATCCAAGACCTTTTAATTGGTATTAGACTTCAAATTTATGGGTAATACACTTTTCCCCCAAACATGTTTGAACTTGGTTTTTGGAGGGGGTGTTAGCCTTGGATTTTCGGACAAATTGTTCCTGAATCGACGAGCCGCATTTAAATAAGTATTAGCCTTATATTTCTAACCTTGTTCATAACCAAACCCTTTTTAGTTGGTATTAGACTTCAAATTTATGGGTAATAAACGTTTCCCCCAAAGATGATTGAACTTTGTTTTTGGAGGGGGTGTTAGCCTTGGATTTTCGGACAAATTGATCCTGACTCGACGAGAACCATTTAAATGAGTATAAGCCTTAGATTTCTAACCTTGTTCATATCCAAGCTCTTTTAGTTAGTATTAGACTTCCAATTTATGGGTAATACAATTTCCCCCCAAACATGGTTGAACTTGGTTTTTGGAGTGGGTGTTAGCCTTGGATTTTCGGACAAATTGATCCTGACTCGACGAGCCCTATTTTAATGAGTATTAGCCTTAGATTTATAACCTTGTTCATATCCAAGCCCTTTTTAGTTGGTATTAGACTTCAAATTTATGGGTAATACACTTTTCCCCCAAACATGGTTGAACTTGGTTTTTGGAGGGGGTGTTAGCCTTGGATTTTCGGACAAATTGATCCTGACTCGACAAGCCCCATTTAAATGAGTACTAGCCTTATATTTCTAACCTTGTTCATATCCAAGCCCTTTTTAGTGGGTATTAGACTTCAAATTTATGGGTAATACACTTTTCCCCCAAACATGGTTGAACTTTGTTTTTGGAGGGGGTGTTAGCCTTGGATTTTCGGACAAATTGATCCTGACTCGACTAGCCCCATTTAAATGAGTATTAGCCTTATATTTCTAACCTTGTTCATATCCAAGCCCTTTTGAGTTGGTATTAGACTTCAAATTTATGGGTAATACACTTTTCCCCCAAATATGGTTGAACTTTGTTTTTGGAGGGGGTGTTAGCCTTGGATTTTTCGGACAAATTGATCCTGACTCGACGAGCCCCATTTAAATGAGTATTAGCCTTATATTTCTAACCTTTTTCATATCCAAGACCTTTTAGTTGGTATTAGACTTCAAATTTATGGGTAATACACTTTTCCCCCAAATATGGTTGAACTTGGTTTTTGGAGGGGTGTTAGCCTTGGATTTTCGGACAAATTGATCCTGACTCGACAAGCCCCATTTAAATGAGTATTAGCCTTATATTTCTAACCTTGTTCATATACAAGAACTTTTAGTTGGTATTAGACTTCAAATTTATGGGTAATACAATTTTCCCCCAAACATGGTTGAACTTGGTTTTTGGAGGGGGTGTTAGCCTTGGATTTTCGGACAAATTGATCCTGACTCGACGAGCCCTATTTAAATAAGTATTAGCATTAGATTTATAACCTTGTTCATATCCAAGCCCTTTTTAGTTGGTATTAGACTTCAAATTTATGGGTAATAAACTTTTCCCCCAAACATGATTGAACTTTGGTTTTTGGAGGGGTGTTAGCCTTGGATTTTTCGGACAAATTGATCCTGACTCGACGAGCCCCATTTAAATGAGTATTAGCCTTAGATTTCTAACCTTTGTTTCATATCCAAGCCCTTTTTAGTTGGTATTAGACTTCAAATTTATGGGTAATACACTTTTCCCCCAAACATGGTTGAACTTGGTTTTTGGAGGGGGTGTTAGCCTTGGATTTTCGGACAAATTGATCCTGACTCGACGAGCCCCATTTAAATGAGTATTAGCCTTATATTTCTAACCTTGTTCATATCCAAGCCCTTTTTAGTTGGTATTAGACTTCAAATTTATGGGTAATACACTTTTCCCCCAAACATGATTGAACTTTGTTTTTGGAGGGGGTGTTAGCCTTGGATTTTTGAACAAATTGATCCTGACTCGACAAGCCCCATTTAAATGAGTATTAGCCTTATATTTCTAACCTTTTTCATATCCAAGACCTTTTAGTTGGTATTAGACTTCAAATTTATGGGTAATACACTTTTCCCCCAAACATGATTGAACTTTCGTTCTAGAGGGGGTGTTAGCCTTGGTTTTTCGAACAAATTGATCCTAGCTCGACAAGCCACATTTAAATGAGTATTGGCCTTATATTTCTAACCTTTTTCATATCCAAGACCTTTTAGTTGGTATTAGACTTCAAATTTATGGGTAATACACTTTTCCCCCAAAACATGGTTGAACTTGGTTTTTGGAGGGGGTGTTAGCCTTGGATTTTCGGACAAATTGATCCTGATTTGACGAGCCCCATTTAAATGAGTATTAGCCTTATATTTCTAACCTTTTTCATATCCAAGACCTTTTAGTTGGTATTAGACTTCAAATTTATGGGTAATACACTTTTCCCCCAAATATGGTTGAACTTGGTTTTTGGAGGGGGTGTTAGCCTTGGATTTTCGGACAAATTGATCTGACTCGGCGAGCCCCATTTAAATGAGTATTAGCCTTATATTTCTAACCTTGTTCATATACAAGACCCTTTTTAGTTGGTATTAGACTTCAAATTTATGGGTAATACAATTTTCCCCCAAACATGGTTGAACTTGGTTTTTGGAGTGGGTGTTAGCCTTGGATTTTCGGACAAATTGATCCTGACTCGACGAGCCCCATTTAAATGAGTATTAGCCTTAGATTTCTAACCTTGTTCATATCCAAGCCCTTTTTAGTTGGTATTAGACTTCAAATTTATGGGTAATACACTTTTCCCCCCAAACATGATTGAACTTTGTTTTTCGAGGGGGTGTTAGCCTTGGATTTTCGGACAAATTGATCCTGACTCGACTAGCCCCATTTAAATGAGTATTAGCCTTATATTTCTAACCTTATACATATCCAAGTCCTTTTGAGTTGGTATTAGACTTCAAATTTATGGGTAATACACTTTTCCCCCAAACATGATTGAACTTGGTTTTTGGAGGGGGTGTTAGCCTTGGATTTTCGGACAAATTGATCCTAACTCGACAAGCCCCATTTAAATGAGTATTAGCCTTATATTTCTAACCTTGTTCATATCCAAGACCTTTTAGTTGGTATTAGACTTCAAATTTATGGGTAATACACTTTTCCCCCAAACATGGTTGAACTTGGTTTTTGGACGGGGGTGTTAGCCGTTGGATTTTCGGACAAATTGATCCCTGACTCGACGAGCCCCATTTAAATGAGTATTAGCCTTATATTTATAACCTTGTTCATATCCAAGACCTTTTTAGTTTGGTATTAGACTTCAAATTTATGGGTAATACACTTTTTCCCCCAAATATGGTTGAACTTGGTTTTTGGAGGGGGTGTTAGCCTTGGATTTTTCGGACAAATTGATCCTGACTCGACGAGCCCCATTTAAATGAGTATTAGCCTTATATTTCTAACCCTTGTCTCATATCCAAGACCTTTTAGTTTGGTATTAGACTTCAAATTTATGGGTAATACAATTTTCCCCCAAACATGGTTGAACTTGGTTTTTGGAGTGGGTGTTAGCCTTGGATTTTTCGGACAAATTGATCCCGACTCGACGAGCCCCTATTTAAATGAGTATTAGCCTTAGATTTCTAACCTTGTTTCATATCCAAGCCCTTTTTAGTTGGTATTAGACTTCAAATTTATGGGTAATAAACTTTTCCCCCAAAACATGATTGAACATTGGTTTTTGGAGGGGGTGTTAGCCTTGGATTTTTCGGACAAATTGATCCCGACTCGACGAGACCCCATTTAAATGAGTATTAGCCTTAGATTTCTAAACCTTGTTCATATCCAAGCCCTTTTAGTTGGTATTAGACTTCAAATTTATGGGTAATACACTTTTCCCCCCAAACATGGTTGAACTTGGTTTTTGGAGGGGGTGTTAGCCTTGGATTTTTCGGACAAATTGATCCCTGACTCGACGAGCCCCATTTAAATGAGTATTAGCCTTAGATTTCTAACCTTGTTCATATCCCAAGACCTTTTAGTTGGTATTAGACTTCAAATTTATGGGTAATAGACTTTTCCCCCAAACATGGTTGAACTTGGTTTTTGGAGGTGGTGTTAGCCTTGGATTTTCGGACAAATTGATCCTGACTCGACGAGCCCCATTTAAATGAGTATTAGCCTTATATTTCTAACCCTTGTCTCATATCCAATACCCTTTTAGTTTGGTATTAGACTTCAAATTTATGGGTAATACACTTTTCCCCCAAACATGATTGAACTTGGTTTTTGGAGGGGGTGTTAGCCTTGGATTTTCGGACAAATTGATCCTGACTCGATGAGCCCCATTTAAATGAGTATTAGCCTTATATTTCTAACCTTGTTCATATCCAAGCCCTTTTTAGTTGGTATTAGACTTCAAATTTATGGGTAATACACTTTTCCCCCAAACATGGTTGAACTTGGTTTTTGGAGGGGGTGTTAGCCTTGGATTTTCGGACAAATTGATCCTGACTCGACGAGCCCCATTTTAAATGAGTATTAGCCTTAGATTTCTAACCTTGTTCATATCCAAGACCTTTTAGTTGGTATTAGACTTCAAATTTATGGGTAATACACTTTTCCCCCAAACATGATTGAACTTGGTTTTTGGAGGGGGTGTTAGCCTTGGATTTTTCGGACAAATTGATCCTGACTCGACGAGCCCCATTTAAATGAGTATTAGCCTTATATTTCTAACCTTGTTCATATCCAAGCCCTTTTTAGTTGGTATTAGACTTCAAATTTATGGGTAATACACTTTTCCCCCAAACATGGTTGAACTTGGTTTTTGGAGGGGGTGTTAGCCTTGGATTTTTCGGACAAATTGATCCTGACTCGACGAGCCCCATTTAAATGAGTATTAGCCTTATATTTCTAACCTTTGTTTCATATCCAAGACCTTTTTAGTTGGTATTAGACTTCAAATTTATGGGTAATACACTTTTTCCCCCCAAACATGGTTGAACTTGGTTTTTGGAGGGGTGTTAGCCTTGGATTTTCGGACAAATTGATCATGACTCGACGAGCCCCATTTAAATGAGTATTAGCCTTATATTTCTAACCTTGTTCATATCCAAGCCCTTTTTAGTTGGTATTAGACTTCAAATTTATGGGTAATACACTTTTCCCCCCAAACATGGTTGAACTTGGTTTTTGGAGGGGGTGTTAGCCTTGGATTTTTCGGACAAATTGGTCCTGACTCGACGAGCCCCATTTAAATGAGTATTAGCCTTATATTTCTAACCTTTTTCATATCCAAGACCTTTTAGTTGGTATTAGACTTCAAATTTATGGGTAATACACTTTTCCCCCAAACATGGTTGAACTTGGTTTTTGGAGGGGGTGTTAGCCTTGGATTTTTCGGACAAATTGATCATGACTCGACGAGCCCCATTTAAATGAGTATTAGCCTTATATTTCTAACCTTGTTCATATCCAAGACCTTTTAGTTGGTATTAGACTTCAAATTTATGGGTAATACACTTTTCCCCCAAACATGGTTGAACTTGGTTTTTGGAGGGGTGTTAGCCTTGGATTTTCGGACAAATTGATCCTGACTCGACGAGCCCCATTTAAATGAGTATTAGCCTTATATTTCTAACCTTGTTCATATCCAAGACCCTTTTAGTTGGTATTAGACTTCAAATTTATGGGTAATACACTTTTCCCCCAAACATGATTGAACTTGGTTTTTGGAGGGGGTGTTAGCCTTGGATTTTTCGGACAAATTGGTCCTGACTCGACGAGCCCCATTTAAATGAGTATTAGCCTTAGATTTCTAACCTTGTTCATATCCAAGCCCTTTTAGTTGGTATTAGACTTCAAATTTATGGGTAATAGACTTTTCCCCCAAAACATGATTGAACTTGGTTTTTGGAGGGGGTGTTAGCCTTGGATTTTTCGGACAAATTGATCACGACTCGACGAGCCCCCATTTTAAATGAGTATTAGCCTTAGATTTCTAACCTTGTTCATATCCAAGCCCTTTTTAGTTGGTATTAGACTTCAAATTTATGGGTAATAGACTTTTCCCCCAAACATGATTGAACTTGGTTTTTGGAGGGGGTGTTAGCCTTGGATTTTTCGGACAAATTGGTCCCTGACTCGACGAGCCCCATTTTAAATGAGTATTAGCCTTAGATTTCTAACCTTGTTCATATCCAATACCTTTTAGTTGGTATTAGACTTCAAATTTATGGGTAATAGAATTTTTCCCCCCAAAACATGATTGAACTTGGTTTTTGGAGGGGGTGTTAGCCTTGGATTTTTGGACAAATTGATCCTGACTCGACGAGCCCCATTTAAATGAGTATTAGCCTTATATTTCTAACCTTGTTCATATCCAAGCCCTTTTTAGTTGGTATTAGACTTCAAATTTATGGGTAATAGACTTTTCCCCCAAACATGATTGAACTTGGTTTTTGGAGGGGGTGTTAGCCTTGGATTTTCGGACAAATTGATCCTGACTCGACGAGCCCCATTTAAAATGAGTATTAGCCTTATATTTCTAACCTTGTTCATATCCAAGACCTTTTTAGTTGGTATTAGACTTCAAATTTATGGGTAATACACTTTTCCCCCCAAACATGGTTGAACTTGGTTTTTGGAGGGGGTGTTAGCCTTGGATTTTCGGACAAATTGATCATGACTCGACGAGCCCCATTTAAATGAGTATTAGCCTTAGATTTCTAACCTTGTTCATATCCAAGCCCTTTTTAGTTGGTATTAGACTTCAAATTTATGGGTAATAAACTTTTCCCCCAAAGATGATTGAACTTGGTTTTTGGAGGGGTGTTAGCCTTGGATTTTCGGACAAATTGATCCTGACTCGACGAGCCCCATTTAAATGAGTATTAGCCTTAGATTTCTAACCTTGTTCATATCCAAGCCCTTTTAGTTGGTATTAGACTTCAAATTTATGGGTAATACACTTTTCCCCCAAACATGATTGAACTTGGTTTTTGGAGGGGGTGTTAGCCTTGGATTTTTCGGACAAATTGATCATGACTCGACGAGCCCCATTTAAATGAGTATTAGCCTTAGATTTCTAACCTTGTTCATATCCAAGACCTTTTTAGTTGGTATTAGACTTCAAATTTATGGGTAATACACTTTTCCCCCAAACATGATTGAACTTGGTTTTTGGAGGGGGTGTTAGCCTTGGATTTTTCGGACAAATTGATCACGACTCGGCGAGCCCCATTTAAATGAGTATTAGCCTTATATTTCTAACCTTGTTCATATCCAAGACCTTTTTAGTTGGTATTAGACTTCAAATTTATGGGTAATACACTTTTCCCCCAAACATGGTTTGAACTTGGTTTTTGGAGGGGTGTTAGCCTTGGATTTTCGGACAAATTGATCCTGACTCGACGAGCCCCATTTAAATGAGTATTAGCCTTATATTTCTAACCTTGTTCATATCCAAGCCCTTTTTAGTTGGTATTAGACTTCAAATTTATGGGTAATACACTTTTCCCCCAAACATGATTGAACTTGGTTTTTGGAGGGGTGTTAGCCTTGGATTTTTCGGACAAATTGATCTCGACTCGACGAGCCCCATTTAAATGAGTATTAGCCTTAGATTTCTAACCTTGTTCATATCCAAGCACCTTTTAGTTGGTATTAGACTTCAAATTTATGGGTAATACACTTTTCCCCCAAAACATGATTGAACTTGGTTTTTGGAGGGGGTGTTAGCCTTGGATTTTCGGACAAATTGATCCCTGACTCGACGAGCCCCATTTAAATGAGTATTAGCCCTTATATTTCTAACCTTTGTTTCATATCCAAGACCTTTTTAGTTGGTATTAGACTTCAAATTTATGGGTAATACACTTTTCCCCCAAACATGGTTGAACTTGGTTTTTGGAGGGGGGTGTTAGCCTTGGATTTTTCGGACAAATTGATCCTGACTCGACGAGCCCCATTTAAATGAGTATTAGCCTTAGATTTCTAACCTTGTTCATATCCAAGCCCTTTTTAGTTGGTATTAGACTTCAAATTTATGGGTAATACACTTTTCCCCCAAACATGATTGAACTTTGTTTTTGGAGGGGGTGTTAGCCTTGGATTTTCGGACAAATTGATCCCTGACTCGACTAGCCCCATTTAAATGAGTATTAGCCTTATATTTCTAACCTTGTTCATATCCAAGTCCCTTTTGAGTTGGTATTAGACTTCAAATTTATGGGTAATACACTTTTCCCCCCAAACATGATTGAACTTTGGTTTTCTGGAGGGGGTGTTAGCCTTGGATTTTCGGACAAATTGATCCTGACTCGACAAGCCCCATTTAAATGAGTATTAGCCTTATATTTCTAACCTTGTTCATATCCAAGACCTTTTAGTTGGTATTAGACTTCAAATTTATGGGTAATACACTTTTCCCCCAAACATGGTTGAACTTGGTTTTTGGAGGGGGTGTTAGCCTTGGATTTTCGGACAAATTGATCATGACTCGACGAGCCCCATTTAAATGAGTATTAGCCTTAGATTTCTAACCTTGTTCATATCCAAGACCCTTTTTAGTTGGTATTAGACTTCAAATTTATGGGTAATACACTTTTCCCCCAAACATGATTGAACTTGGTTTTTGGAGGGGGTGTTAGCCTTGGATTTTCGGACAAATTGATCCTGACTTGACGAGCCCCATTTAAATGAGTATTAGCCTTATATTTCTAACCCTTGTTCATATCCAAGACCTTTTAGTTGGTATTAGACTTCAAATTTATGGGTAATACACTTTTCCCCCCAAACATGATTTGAACTTGGTTTTTGGAGGGGTGTTAGCCTTGGATTTTTCGGACAAATTGATCCTGACTCGACGAGCCCCATTTAAATGAGTATTAGCCTTATATTTCTAACCTTGTTCATATCCAAGACCCTTTTTAGTTGGTATTAGACTTCAAATTTATGGGTAATACACTTTTCCCCCAAAAGATGATTGAACTTTGGTTTTTGGAGGGGGTGTTAGCCTTGGATTTTCGGACAAATTGATCCCTGACTCGACGAGCCCCATTTAAATGAGTATTAGCCTTAGATTTCTAACCTTGTTCATATCCAAGACCTTTTAGTTGGTATTAGACTTCAAATTTATGGGTAATACACTTTTCCCCCCAAACATGGTTGAACTTGGTTTTTGGAGGGGGTGTTAGCCTTGGATTTTCGGACAAATTGATCCCGACTCGACGAGCCCCATTTTAAATGAGTATTAGCCTTAGATTTCTAACCTTGTTCATATCCAAGACCCTTTTTAGTTGGTATTAGACTTCAAATTTATGGGTAATACACTTTTCTCCCAAACATGGTTGAACTTGGTTTTTGGAGGGTGTGTTAGCCTTGGATTTTTCGGACAAATTGATCCTGACTCGACGAGCCCCATTTAAATGAATATTAACCTTAGATTTCTAACCTTGTTCATATCCAAGCCCTTTTTAGTTGGTATTAGACTTCAAATTTATGGGTAATAGACTTTTCCCCCAAACATGATTGAATTTTGTTTTTAGAGGGGGTGTTAGCCTTGAATTTTCGGACAAATTGATCCTGACTCGACGAGCCCCATTTAAATGAGTATTAGCCTTATATTTCTAACCTTGTTCATATGCAAGCCCTTTTTAGTTGGTATTAGACTTCAAATTTATGGGTAATACACTTTTCCCCCAAACATGATTGAACTTGGTTTTTGGAGGGGTGTTAGCCTTGGATTTTCGGACAAATTGATCCTGACTCGACGAGCCCCATTTAAATGAGTATTAGCCTTATATTTCTAACCTTGTTCATATCCAAGACCTTTTAGTTGGTATTAGACTTCAAATTTATGGGTAATACACTTTTCCCCCCAAACATGGTTGAACTTGGTTTTTGGAGGGGGTGTTAGCCTTGGATTTTCGGACAAATTGATCTGACTCGACGAGCCCCATTTAAATGAGTATTAGCCTTATATTTCTAACCTTGTTCATATCCAAGACCTTTTAGTTGGTATTAGACTTCAAATTTATGGGTAATACACTTTTTCCCCAAACATGGTTGAACTTGGTTTTTGGAGGGGGTGTTAGCCTTGGATTTTCGGACAAATTGATCCTGACTCGACGAGCCCCATTTAAATGAGTATTAGCCTTATATTTCTAACCTTGTTCATATCCAATACCTTTTAGTTGGTATTAGACTTCAAATTTATGGGTAATACACTTTTCCCCCAAACATGGTTGAACTTGGTTTTTGGAGGGGGTGTTAGCCTTGGATTTTTCGGACAAATTGATCTGACTCGACGAGCCCCATTTAAATGAGTATTAGCCTTAGATTTCTAACCTTGTTTCATATCCAAGCCCTTTTTAGTTGGTATTAGACTTCAAATTTATGGGTAATAAACTTTTCCCCCAAAACATGATTGAACTTGGTTTTTGGAGGGGGTGTTAGCCTTGGATTTTCGGACAAATTGATCCTGACTCGACGAGCCCCATTTAAATGAGTATTAGCCTTAGATTTCTAACCTTGTTCATATCCAAGCCCTTTTTAGTTGGTATTAGACTTCAAATTTATGGGTAATACACTTTTCCCCCAAACATGGTTGAACTTGGTTTTTGGAGGGGGTGTTAGCCTTGGATTTTCGGACAAATTGATCCTGACTCGACGAGCCCCATTTAAATGAGTATTAGCCTTAGATTTCTAACCTTGTTCATATCCAAGACCTTTTAGTTGGTATTAGACTTCAAATTTATGGGTAATACACTTTTTCCCCCCAAAACATGGTTGAACTTGGTTTTTGGAGGGGGTGTTAGCCTTGGATTTTCGGACAAATTGATCCTGACTCGACGAGCCCCATTTAAATGAGTATTAGCCTTATATTTCTAACCTTGTTCATATCCAATACCTTTTAGTTTGGTATTAGACTTCAAATTTATGGGTAATACACTTTTCCCCCAAACATGATTGAACTTGGTTTTTGGAGGGGGTGTTAGCCTTGGATTTTTGGACAAATTGATCCTGACTCGACGAGCCCCATTTAAATGAGTATTAGCCTTATATTTCTAACCTTGTTCATATCCAAGACCCTTTTAGTTGGTATTAGACTTCAAATTTATGGGTAATACACTTTTCCCCCAAACATGGTTGAACTTGGTTTTTGGAGGGGGTGTTAGCCTTGGATTTTTCGGACAAATTGATCCTGACTCGACGAGCCCCATTTTAAATGAGTATTAGCCTTAGATTTCTAACCTTGTTCATATCCAATACCTTTTAGTTGGTATTAGACTTCAAATTTATGGGTAATACACTTTTCCCCCCAAACATGATTGAACTTGGTTTTTGGAGGGGGTGTTAGCCTTGGATTTTCGGACAAATTGATCCTGACTCGACGAGCCCCATTTTAAATGAGTATTAGCCTTAGATTTCTAACCTTGTTCATATCCAAGCCCTTTTTAGTTGGTATTAGACTTCAAATTTATGGGTAATACACTTTTCCCCCAAACATGATTGAACTTGGTTTTTGGAGGGGGTGTTAGCCTTGGATTTTCGGACAAATTGATCCTGACTCGACGAGCCCCATTTAAATGAGTATTAGCCTTATATTTCTAACCTTTTTCATATCCAAGACCTTTTAGTTGGTATTAGACTTCAAATTTATGGGTAATACACTTTTCCCCCCAAACATGGTTGAACTTGGTTTTTGGAGGGGGTGTTAGCCTTGGATTTTTCGGACAAATTGATCATGACTCGACGAGCCCCATTTTAAATGAGTATTAGCCTTATATTTATAACCTTGTTCATATCCAAGCCCTTTTTAGTTGGTATTAGACTTCAAATTTATGGGTAATACACTTTTCCCCCAAACATGGTTGAACTTGGTTTTTGGAGGGGGTGTTAGCCTTGGATTTTCGGACAAATTGGTCCTGACTTCGACGAGCCCCATTTAAATGAGTATTAGCCTTATATTTCTAACCTTGTTTCATATCCAAGACCCTTTTAGTTGGTATTAGACTTCAAATTTATGGGTAATACACTTTTCCCCCAAACATGATTGAACTTGGTTTTTGGAGGGGGTGTTAGCCTTGGATTTTTCGGACAAATTGATCATGACTCGACGAGCCCCATTTTAAATGAGTATTAGCCTTATATTTCTAACCTTGTTCATATCCAAGACCCTTTTAGTTTGGTATTAGACTTCAAATTTATGGGTAATACACTTTTCCCCCAAACATGGTTGAACTTGGTTTTTGGAGGGGGTGTTAGCCTTGGATTTTCGGACAAATTGGTCCTGACTCGACGAGCCCCATTTTAAATGAGTATTAGCCTTATATTTCTAACCTTGTTCATATCCAAGACCTTTTAGTTGGTATTAGACTTCAAATTTATGGGTAATACACTTTTCCCCCAAACATGATTGAACTTGGTTTTTGGAGGGGGTGTTAGCCTTGGATTTTCGGACAAATTGGTCCTGACTCGACGAGCCCCATTTTAAATGAGTATTAGCCTTAGATTTCTAACCTTGTTCATATCCAAGCCCTTTTAGTTGGTATTAGACTTCAAATTTATGGGTAATAGACTTTTCCCCCAAAAATGATTGAACTTGGTTTTTGGAGGGGGTGTTAGCCTTGGATTTTCGGACAAATTGGTCCTGACTCGACGAGCCCCATTTTAAATGAGTATTAGCCTTAGATTTCTAACCTTGTTCATATCCAATCCCTTTTTGTTGGTATTAGACTTCAAATTTATGGGTAATAGACTTTTCCCCCAAAAATGATAGAACTTGGTTTTTGGAGGGGTGTTAGCCTTGGATTTTCGGACAAATTGGTCCTGACTCGACGAGCCCCATTTTAAATGAGTATTAGCCTTAGATTTCTAACCTTGTTCATATCCAATACCTTTTAGTTGGTATTAGACTTCAAATTTATGGGTAATAGACTTTTGCCCCCAAAAATGATTGAACTTGGTTTTTGGAGGGGGTGTTAGCCTTGGATTTTTAGGACAAATTGATCATGACTCCACGAGCCCCATATAAATGAGTATTAGCCTTAGATTTCTAACCTTGTTCATATCCAAGCCCTTTTGGTTGGTATTAGACTTCAAATTTATGGGTAATAGACTTTTCCCCCAAAAATGATTGAACTTGGTTTTTGGAGGGGGTGTTAGCCTTGGATTTTCGGACAAATTGGTCCTGACTCGACGAGCCCCATTTTAAATGAGTATTAGCCTTAGATTTCTAACCTTGTTCATATCCAATACCTTTTAGTTGGTATTAGACTTCAAATTTATGGGTAATAGACTTTTCCCCCAAACATGATTGAACTTGGTTTTTGGGAGGGGGTGTTAGCCTTGGATTTTCGGACAAATTGGTCCCTGACTCGACGAGCCCCATTTTAAATGAGTATTAGCCTTAGATTTCTAACCTTGTTCATATCCAATCCCTTTTAGTTGGTATTAGACTTCAAATTTATGGGTAATAGACTTTTCCCCCAAAAATGATAGAACTTGGTTTTTGGAAGGGGGTGTTAGCCTTGGATTTTTCGGACAAATTGGTCACGACTCGACGAGCCCCATTTTAAATGAGTATTAGCCTTAGATTTCTAACCTTGTTCATATCCAATACCCTTTTAGTTGGTATTAGACTTCAAATTTATGGGTAATAGACTTTTCCCCCAAAAATGATTGAACTTGGTTTTTGGAGGGGGTGTTAGCCTTGGATTTTCGGACAAATTGGTCCTGACTCGACGAGCCCCATTTTAAATGAGTATTAGCCTTAGATTTCTAACCTTTGTTCATATCCAATACCTTTTAGTTGGTATTAGACTTCAAATTTATGGGTAATAGACTTTTCCCCCAAACATGATTGAACTTGGTTTTTGGAGGGGGTGTTAGCCTTGGATTTTTCGGACAAATTGGTCCCTGACTCGACGAGCCCCATTTTAAATGAGTATTAGCCTTATATTTCTAACCTTGTTCATATCCAATACCTTTTAGTTGGTATTAGACTTCAAATTTATGGGTAATAGACTTTTCCCCCAAAACATGATTGAACTTGGTTTTTGGAGGGGGTGTTAGCCTTGGATTTTTCGGACAAATTGGTCCCTGACTCGACGAGCCCCATTTTAAATGAGTATTAGCCTTAGATTTCTAACCTTGTTCATATCCAATACCTTTTAGTTGGTATTAGACTTCAAATTTATGGGTAATAGACTTTTCCCCCCAAAAATGATAGAACTTGGTTTTTGGAGGGGGTGTTAGCCTTGGATTTTCGGACAAATTGGTCCCGACTCGACGAGCCCCATTTTAAATGAGTATTAGCCTTAGATTTCTAACCTTGTTCATATCCAATCCCTTTTAGTTGGTATTAGACTTCAAATTTATGGGTAATAGACTTTTCCCCCCAAAAATGATAGAACTTGGTTTTTTGGAAGGGGGTGTTAGCCTTGGATTTTTTGGGACAAATTGGTCCCGACTTCACGAGCCCCATTTTAAATGAGTATTAGCCTTAGATTTCTAACCTTGTTCATATATAATACCTTTTAGTTGGTATTAGACTTCTAATTTATGGGTAACAGACTTTCCCCCCAAAATGATAGAACTTGGTTTTTGGAGGCGGTGTTAGCCTTGGATTTTCTGACAAATTGGTCTTGACTCGACGAGACCCATTTTAAATGAGTATTAGCCTTAGATTTCTAGCCTTGTTCATATCCAATACCTTTTAGTTGGTATTCGACTTCAAATTTATGGGTAATAGAGCTTTCCCCCAAAAATGATTGAACTTGGTTTTTGGAGGGGGTGATAGCCTTGGATTTTCGGACAAATTGGTCCTGACTCCATGAGCCCCATTTTAAATGAGTATTAGCCTTAGATTTCTAACCTTGTTCATATCCAATACCTTTTAGTTGGTATTAGACTTCAAGATTATGGGTAATAGACTTTTCCCCCAAAAATGATTGAACTTGGTTTATGGAGAGGGTGTTAGCCTTGGATTTTCGGACAAATTGGTCCTGACTCCACGAGCCCCATTTTAAATGAGTATTAGCCTTAGATTTCTAACCTTGTTCATATACAATACCTTTTAGTTGGTATTAGACTTCAAGTTTATGGGTAATAGACTTTTCCCCCAAAAATGATTGAACTTGGTTTTTTGAGAGGGTGTTAGCCTTGGATTTTCGGACAAATTGGTCCTGACTCGACGAGCCCCATTTTAAATGAGTATTAGCCTTATATTTCTAACCTTGTTC
The DNA here is from genome assembly GCA_029228605.1 of Salix koriyanagi. Lineage (NCBI taxonomy): Eukaryota > Viridiplantae > Streptophyta > Magnoliopsida > Malpighiales > Salicaceae > Salix > Salix koriyanagi. The sequence continues at coordinate 476,913 of CM055343.1, read as the reverse complement.
ATATCCAATACCTTTTAGTTGGTATTAGACTTCAAATTTATGGGTAATAGACTTTTCCCCCCAAAAATGATAGAACTTGGTTTTTGGAGGGGGTGTTAGCCTTGGATTTTCGGACAAATTGGTCCTGACTCCACGAGCCCCATTTTAAATGAGTATTAGCCTTATATTTCTAACCTTGTTCATATCCAATACCTTTTTAGTTGGTATTAGACTTCAAATTTATGGGTAATAGACCTTTTCCCCCCAAAAATGATTGAACTTGGTTTTTTGAGAGGGTGTTAGCCTTGGATTTTTCGGACAAATTGGTCCCTGATTCGACGAGCCCCATTTTAAATGAGTATTAGACTTAGATTTCTAACCTTTTTCTTATCCAATACCTTTTAATTGGTATTAGACTTCAATTTTATGGGTAATTGATTTTTCCACCAAAAAATGATTGAACTTGGTTTTTGGAGGGGGTGTTAGCCTTGGATTTTCGGACAAATTGGTCCTGACTCCATGAGCCCAATTTTAAATGAGTATTAGCCTTAGATTTCTAACCTTGTTCATATCCAATACCTTTTAGTTGGTATTATACTTCAAGTTTATGGGTAATAGACTTTTCCCCCAAAAATGATTTAACTTGGTTCATGGAGAGGGTGTTAGCCTTGGATTTTCGGACAAATTGGTCCTGACTCGAGGAGCCCCATTTTAAATGAGTATTAGCCTTATATTTCTAACCTTGTTCATATCCAATACCTTTTAGTTGGTATTAGACTTCAAGTTTATGGGTAATAGACTTTTCCCCCAAAAATGATTGAACTTGGTTTTTGGAGGGGGTGTTAGCCTTGGATTTTCGGACAAATTGGTCCTGACTCGACGAGCCCCATTTTAAATGAGTATTAGCCTTAGATTTCTAACCTTTTTCATATACAATACCTTTTAGTTGGTATTAGACTTCAAGTTTATGGTTAATAAACCTTTCCCCCCAAAATGATTGAACTTTGTTTTTTGAGAGGGTGTTAGCCTTGGATTTTCGGACAAATTGGTCCTGATTCGACGAGCCTTCTTTAAATGAGCATTAGCCTTATATTTCTAGCCTTGTTCATATCCAATACCTTTTAGTTGGTATTAGACTTCAAATTTATGGGTAATAGACTTTTCCCCCCAAAATGATAGAACTTGGTTTTTGGAGGGGGTGTTAGCCTTGGATTTTCGGACAAATTGGTCCTGACTCCACGAGCCCCATTTTAAATGAGTATTAGCCTTATATTTCTAACCTTGTTCATATCCAATACCTTTTAGTTGGTATTAGACTTCAAGTTTATGGTTAATAGACCTTTCCCCCCAAAATGATTGAACTTGGTTTTTTGAGAGGGTGTTAGCCTTGGATTTTCGGACAAATTGGTCCTGATTCGACGAGACCCATTTTAAATGAGTATTAGACTTAGATTTCTAACCTTTTTCTTATCCAATACCTTTTAATTGGTCTTAGACTTCAATTTTATGGGTAATTGATTTTTCCCCCAAAAAATGATTGAACTTGGTTTTTGGAGGGGGTGTTAGCCTTGGATTTTCGGACAAATTGGTCCTGACTCCATGAGCCCAATTTTAAATGAGTATTAGCCTTAGATTTCTAACCTTGTTCATATCCAATACCTTTTAGTTGGTATTATACTTCAAGTTTATGGGTAATAGACTTTTCCCCCAAAAATGATTTAACTTGGTTTTTTGAGAGGGTGTTAGCCTTGGATTTTCGGACAAATTGGTCCTGACTCGAGGAGCCCCATTTTAAATGAGTATTAGCCTTAGATTTCTAACCTTGTTCTTATCCAATACCTTTTAGTTGGTATTAGACTTCAAGTTTATGGGTAATTGACTTTTCCCCCAAAAATGATTGAACTTGGTTTTTGGAGGGGGTGTTAGCCTTGGATTTTCGGACAAATTGGTCCTGACTCGACGAGCCCCATTTTAAATGAGTATTAGCCTTAGATTTCTAACCTTGTTCATATCCAATACCTTTTTGTTGGTATTAGACTTCAAGTTTATGGTTAATAGACCTTTCCCCCCAAAATGATTGAACTTGGTTTTTTGAGAGGGTGTTAGCCTTGGATTTTCGGACAAATTGGTCCTGATTCGACGAGACCCATTTTAAATGAGTATTAGACTTAGATTTCTAACCTTTTTCTTATCCAATACCTTTTAGTTGGTATTAGACTTCAAGTTTATGGGTAATTGACTTTTCCCCCAAAAAATGATTGAACTTGGTTTTTGGAGGGGGTGTTAGCCTTGGATTTTCGGACAAATTGGTTCTGACTCCATGAGCCCAATTTTAAATGAGTATTAGCCTTAGATTTCTAACCTTGTTCATATCCAATACCTTTTAGTTGGTATTATACTTCAAGTTTATGGGTAATAGACTTTTCCCCCAAAAATGATTTAACTTGGTTTTTTGAGAGGGTGTTAGCCTTGGATTTTCGGACAAATTGGTCCTGACTCGAAGAGCCCCATTTTAAATGAGTATTAGCCTTAGATTTCTAACCTTGTTCTTATCCAATACCTTTTAGTTGGTATTAGACTTCAAGTTTATGGGTAATTGACTTTTCCCCCAAAAATGATTGAACTTGGTTTTTGGAGGGGGTATTAGACTTCAAATTTATGGGTAATAGACCTTTCCCCCCAAAATGATAGAACTTGGTTTTTGGAGGGGGTGTTAGCCTTGGATTTTCGGACAAATTGGTCCTGACTCCACGAGCCCCATTTTAAATCAGTATTAGCCTTAGATTTCTAACCTTGTTCATATCCAATACCTTTTAGTTGGTATTAGACTTCAAATTTATGGGTAATAGACCTTTCCCCCCAAAAATGATTGAACTTGGTTTTTGGAGGGGGTGTTAGCCTTGGATTTTCGGACAAATTGGTCCTGACTCGACGAGCCCATTTTAAATGAGCATTAGCCTTATATTTCTAGCCTTGTTCATATCCAATACCTTTTAGTTGGTATTAGACTTCAAATTTATGGGTAATAGACCTTTCCCCCCAAAATAATAGAACTTGGTTTTTGGAGGGGGTGTTAGCCTTGGATTTTTCGGACAAATTGGTCCTGACTCCACGAGCCCCATTTTAAATGAGTATTAGCCTTAGATTTCTAACCTTGTTCTTATCCAATACCTTTTAGTTGGTATTAGACTTCAAGTTTATGGGTAATTGACTTTTCCCCCAAAAATGATTGAACTTGGTTTTTGGAGGGGGTGTTAGCCTTGGATTTTCGGACAAATTGGTCCTGACTCGACGAGCCCCATTTTAAATGAGTATTAGCCTTATATTTCTAACCTTGTTCATATCCAATACCTTTTTGTTGGTATTAGACTTCAAATTTATGGGTAATAGACCTTTCCCCCCAAAATGATAGAACTTGGTTTTTGGAGGGGGTGTTAGCCTTGGATTTTCGGACAAATTGGTCCTGACTCCACGAGCCCCATTTTAAATGAGTATTAGCCTTAGATTTCTAACCTTGTTCATATCCAATACCTTTTAGTTGGTATTAGACTTCAAATTTATGGGTAATAGACCTTTCCCCCCAAAATGATAGAACTTGGTTTTTGGAGGGGGTGTTAGCCTTGGATTTTCGGACAAATTGGTCCTGACTCGACGAGCCCATTTTAAATGAGCATTAGCCTTATAATGCTAGCCTTGTTCATATCCAATACCTTTTAGTTGGTATTAGACTTCAAATTTATGGGTAATAGACCTTTCCCCCCAAAATGATAGAACTTGGTTTTTGGAGGGGGTGTTAGCCTTGGATTTTCAGACAAATTGGTCATGACTCCACGAGCCCCATTTTAAATGAGTATTAGCCTTAGATTTCTAACCTTGTTCATATCCAATACCTTTTAGTTGGTATTAGACTTCAAGTTTATGGGTAACAGACCTTTCCCCCCAAAATGATAGAACTTGGTTTTTGGAGGGGGTGTTAGCCTTAGATTTTCAGACAAATTGGTCCTGACTCGACGAGCCCATTTTAAATGAGAATTAGCCTTATATTTCTAGCCTTGTTCATATACAATACCTTTTAGTTGGTATTAGACTTCAAATTTATGGGTAATAGACCTTTCCCCCCAAAATGATAGAACTTGGTTTTTGGAGGGGGTGTTAGCCTTGGATTTTCGGACAAATTGGTCCTGACTCGACGAGCCCCATTTTAAATGAGCATTAGCCTTATATTTCTAACCTTGTTCATATCCAATACCTTTTAGTTGGTATTAGACTTCAAATTTATGGGTAATAGACCTTTCCCCCCAAAATGATAGAACTTGGTTTTTGGAGGGGGTGTTAGCCTTGGATTTTCGGACAAATTGGTCATGACTCCACGAGCCCCATTTTAAATGAGTATTAGCCTTAGATTTCTAACCTTGTTCATATCCAATACCTTTTAGTTGGTATTAGACTTCAAATTTATGGGTAATAGACCTTTTCCCCCCAAAAATGATAGAACTTGGTTTTTGGAGGGGGTGTTAGCCTTGGATTTTCGGACAAATTGGTCCCTGACTCGACGAGCCCCATTTTAAATGAGTATTAGCCTTATATTTCTAACCTTGTTCATATCCAATACCTTTTAGTTGGTATTAGACTTCAAATTTATGGGTAATAGACCTTTCCCCCCAAAATGATAGAACTTGGTTTTTGGAGGGGGTGTTAGCCTTGGTTTTTCAGACAAATTGGTCCTGACTCCACGAGCCCCATTTTAAATGAGTATTAGCCTTAGATTTCTAACCTTGTTCATATCCTATACCTTTTAGTTGGTATTAGACTTCCAATTTTGGGTAATACACTTTTCCCCCAAAAATGATTGAACTTTATTTTTGGTGGGGGTGTTATCCTTGGATTTTCAGACATATTGATCATGACTCCACGAGCACCATTTAAATGAGTATTAGCCTTATATTTCTAACCTTGTTCATATCCAATACCTTTTAGTTGGTATTAGACTTCAAATTTATGGGTAATAGACTTTTCCCCCAAACATGATTGAACTTGGTTTTTGGAGGGGGTGTTAGCCTTGGATTTTCGGACAAATTGGTCCTAACTTGACGAGTCCCATGTTAAATGACTACTAGCCTTAGATTTCTAACCTTGTTCATATCCAATACCTTTTAGTTGTATTAGACTTCAAGTTTATGGGTAATAGACTTTTCCCCCAAACATGATTGAACTTGGTTTTTGGAGGGGGTGGTAGCCTTGGATTTTCGGACAAATTGGTCCTGACTCGACGAGACCCATTTTAAATGAGTATTAGCCTTAGATTTCTAACCTTGTTCATATCTAATACCTTTTAGTTGGTATTAGACTTCAAGATTATGGATAATAGACTTTTCCCCCAAAAATGATTGAACTTGGTTTTTGGAGAGGGTGTTAGCCTTGGATTTTCGGACAAATTGGTCCTGACTCGACGAGCCCCATTTTAAATGAGTATTAGCCTTAGATTTATAACCTTGTTCATATCCAATACCTTTTAGTTGGTATTAGACTTCAAATTTATGGTTAATAGACCTTTTCCCCCCCAAAAATGATAGAACTTGGTTTTTGGAGGGGGTGTTAGCCTTGGATTTTCAGACAAATTGGTCCTGACTCGACGAGCCCCATTTTAAATGAGTATTAGCCTTATATTTCTAGCCTTGTTCATATCCAATACCTTTTAGTTGGTATTAGACTTCAAATTTATGGGTAATAGACCTTTCCCCCCAAAATAATAAAACTTTGTTTTTGGAGGGGGTGTTAGCCTTGGATTTTCAGACAAATTGGTCATGACTTGATGAGCCCCATTTTAAATGAGTATTAGCCTTAGATTTCTAACCTTGTTCATATCCAATACCTTTTAGTTGGTATTAGACTTCAAATTTATGGGTAATAGAGTTTTCCCCCCAAAATGATAGAACTTGGTTTTTGTAGGGGGTGTTAGCCTTGGATTTTCGGACAAATTGGTTCTGACTCGACAAGACCCATTTTAAATGAGTATTAGCCTTAGATTTCTAACCTTGTTTATATCCAATACCTTTTAGTTGGTATTGGACTTCTAATTTTGGGTAATACACTTTTCCCC
>CM055343.1:447427-470334 GCA_029228605.1 Salix koriyanagi | reverse complement strand
TCTAATACCAACTAAAAAGGTATTGGATATGAACAAGGTTAGAAATCTAAGGCTAATACTCATTTAAAATGGGGCTCGTGAGTCAGACCAATTTGTCCGAAAATCCAAGGCTAACACCCCCTCCAAAAACCAAGTTCTATCATTTTTGGGGGGAAAAGTCTATTACCCATAAACTTTGAAGTCTAATACCAACTAAAAGGTATTGGATATGAACAAGGTTAGAAATCTAAGGCTAATACTCATTTAAAATGGGGCTCGTCGAGTCATGACCAATTTGTCCGAAAAATCCAAGGCTAACACCCCCTCCAAAAACCAAGTTCTATCATTTTTGGGGGGAAAAGTCTATTACCCATAAATTTGAAGTCTAATACCAACTAAAAGGTATTTGGATATGAACAAGGTTAGAAATCTAAGGCTAATACTCATTTAAAATGGGGCTCGTCGAGTCGGGACCAATTTGTCCGAAAAATCCAAGGCTAACACCCCCTCCAAAAACCAAGTTCAATCATGTTTGGGGGAAAAGTCTATTACCCATAAATTTGAAGTCTAATACCAACTAAAAGGGATTGGATATGAACAAGGTTAGAAATCTAAGGCTAATACTCATTTAAAATGGGTGCTCGTCGAGTCATGACCAATTTGTCCGAAAATCCAAGGCTAACACCCCCTCCAAAAACCAAGTTCATATCATTTTTGGGGGAAAAGTCTATTACCCATAAATTTGAAGTCTAATACCAACTAAAAGGGTATTGGATATGAACAAGGTTAGAAATCTAAGGCTAATACTCATTTAAAATGGGGTCTCGTCGAGTCGAGACCAATTTGTCCGAAAAATCCAAGGCTAACACCCCCTCCAAAAACCAAGTTCTATCATTTTTGGGGGGAAAAGTCTATTACCCATAAATTTGAAGTCTAATACCAACTAAAAGGGATTGGATATGAACAAGGTTAGAAATCTAAGGCTAATACTCATTTAAAATGGGGCTCGTGGAGTCATGATCAATTTGTCCGAAAATCCAAGGCTAACACCCCCTCCAAAAAACCAAGTTCAATCATTTTTTAGGGGAAAAGTCTATTACCCATAAATTTGAAGTCTAATACCAACTAAAAGGTATTTGGATATGAACAAGGTTAGAAATCTAAGGCTAATACTCATTTAAAATGGGTCTCGTCGAGTCAGGGACCAATTTGTCCGAAAAATCCAAGGCTAACACCCCCTCCAAAAACCAAGTTCTATCATTTTTGGGGGGAAAAGTCTATTACCCATAAATTTGAAGTCTAATACCAACTAAAAGGGTATTGGATATGAACAAGGTTAGAAATCTAAGGCTAATACTCATTTAAAATGGGGCTCGTGGAGTCAGGACCAATTTGTCCGAAAATCCAAGGCTAACACCCCCTCCAAAAACCAAGTTCAATCATTTTGGGGGGAAAAGTCTATTACCCATAAATTTGAAGTCTAATACCAACTAAAAGGTATTTGGATATGAACAAGGTTAGAAATCTAAGGCTAATACTCATTTAAAATGGGGCTCGTCGAGTCAGGGACCAATTTGTCCGAAAATCCAAGGCTAACACCCCCTCCAAAAACCAAGTTCAATCATGTTTTGGGGGAAAAGTCTATTACCCATAAATTTGAAGTCTAATACCAACTAAAAGGGATTGGATATGAACAAGGTTAGAAATCTAAGGCTAATACTCATTTAAAATGGGGCTCGTCGAGTCAGGACCAATTTGTCCGAAAATCCAAGGCTAACACCCCCTCCAAAAACCAAGTTCTATCATTTTTGGGGGAAAAGTCTATTACCCATAAATTTGAAGTCTAATACCAACTTAAAAGGTATTGGATATGAACAAGGTTAGAAATCTAAGGCTAATACTCATTTAAATGGTGCTCGTGGAGTCATGATCAATTTGTCTGAAAATCCAAGGATAACACCCCCACCAAAAACCAAGTTCAATCATTTTTAGGGGAAAAGTCTATTACCCATAAATTTGAAGTCCAATACCAACTAAAAGGTATTGGATATGAACAAGGTTAGAAATCTAAGGCTAATACTCATTTAAAATGGGGCTCGTCGAGTCAGGACCAATTTGTCTGAAAATCCAAGGATAACACCCCTCCAAAAAACCAAGTTCTATCATTTTGGGGGGAAAAGTCTATTACCCATAAATTTGAAGTCTAATACCAAACTAAAAGGTATTGGATATGAACAAGGTTAGAAAATCTAAGGCTAATACTCATTTAAAATGGTGCTCGTCGAGTCAGGACCAATTTGTCCGAAAATCCAAGGCTAACACCCCCTCCAAAAACCAAGTTCTATCATTTTGGGGGGAAAAGTCTATTACCCATAAACTTGAAGTCTAATACCAACTAAAAGGGATTGGATATGAACAAGGTTAGAAATCTAAGGCTAATACTCATTTAAAATGGGGCTCGTCGAGTCAGGACCAATTTGTCCGAAAATCCAAGGCTAACACCCCCTCCAAAAACCAAGTTCTATCATTTTTGGGGGAAAAGTCTATTACCCATAAATTTGAAGTCTAATACCAACTAAAAGGTATTGGATATGAACAAGGTTAGAAATCTAAGGCTAATACTCATTTAAAATGGGGCTCGTGGAGTCAGGACCAATTTGTCCGAAAATCCAAGGCTAACACCCTCTCCAAAAACCAAGTTCAATCATTTTAGGGGGAAAAGTCTATTACCCATAAATTTGAAGTCTAATACCAACTAAAAGGGCTTGGATATGAACAAGGTTAGAAATCTAAGGCTAATACTCATTTAAATGGGGCTCGTGGAGTCATGATCAAATTTGTCCGAAAATCCAAGGCTAACACCCCCTCCAAAAACCAAGTTCAATCATTTTTGGGGGAAAAGTCTATTACCCATAAATTTGAAGTCTAATACCAACTAAAAGGTATTGGATATGAACAAGGTTAGAAATCTAAGGCTAATACTCATTTAAAATGGGGCTCGTGGAGTCGGGACCAATTTGTCCGAAAATCCAAGGCTAACACCCCTCTCCAAAAAACCAAGTTCAATCATTTTTAGGGAGAAAAGTCTATTACCCATAAATTTGAAGTCTAATACCAACTAAAAGGGATTGGATATGAACAAGGTTAGAAATCTAAGGCTAATACTCATTTAAAATGGGGCTCGTCGAGTCAGGACCAATTTGTCCGAAAATCCAAGGCTAACACCCCCTCCAAAAACCAAGTTCTATCATTTTTGGGGGAAAAGTCTATTACCCATAAATTTGAAGTCTAATACCAACTAAAAGGGTATTGGATATGAACAAGGTTAGAAATCTAAGGCTAATACTCATTTAAAATGGGGCTCGTGGAGTCAGGGACCAATTTGTCCGAAAATCCAAGGCTAACACCCCCCTCCAAAAACCAAGTTCTATCATTTTTGGGGGAAAAGTCTATTACCCATAAATTTGAAGTCTAATACCAACTAAAAGGTATTGGATATGAACAAGGTTAGAAATCTAAGGCTAATACTCATTTAAAATGGGGCTCGTCGAGTCATGACCAATTTGTCCGAAAATCCAAGGCTAACACCCCCTCCAAAAACCAAGTTCAATCATTTTTGGGGGAAAAGTCTATTACCCATAAATTTGAAGTCTAATACCAACTAAAAGGTATTTGGATATGAACAAGGTTAGAAATCTAAGGCTAATACTCATTTAAAATGGGTGCTCGTGGAGTCATGACCAATTTGTCCGAAAATCCAAGGCTAACACCCCCTCCAAAAACCAAGTTCAATCATTTTTTAGGGGGGAAAAGTCTATTACCCATAAATTTGAAGTCTAATACCAACTAAAAGGTATTGGATATGAACAAGGTTAGAAATCTAAGGCTAATACTCATTTAAAATGGGTCTCGTCGAGTCAGGACCAATTTGTCCGAAAAATCCAAGGCTAACACCCCCTCCAAAAACCAAGTTCATATCATTTTTGGGGGAAAAGTCTATTACCCATAAATTTGAAGTCTAATACCAACTAAAAGGTATTGGATATGAACAAGGTTAGAAATCTAAGGCTAATACTCATTTAAAATGGGGCTCGTCGAGTCAGGACCAATTTGTCCGAAAAACCAAGGCTAACACCCCCTCCAAAAACCAAGTTCTATCATTTTTGGGGGAAAAGTCTATTACCCATAAATTTGAAGTCTAATACCAACTAAAAGGGTATTGGATATGAACAAGGTTAGAAATCTAAGGCTAATACTCATTTAAAATGGGGCTCGTCGAGTCATGACCAATTTGTCCGAAAAATCCAAGGCTAACACCCCCTCCAAAAACCAAGTTCAATCATTTTTGGGGGGAAAAGTCTATTACCCATAAATTTGAAGTCTAATACCAACTAAAAGGTATTGGATATGAACAAGGTTAGAAATCTAAGGCTAATACTCATTTAAAATGGGGCTCGTCGAGTCAGGGACCAATTTGTCCGAAAATCCAAGGCTAACACCCCCTCCAAAAACCAAGTTCTATCATTTTTGGGGGGAAAAGGTCTATTACCCATAAATTTGAAAGTCTAATACCAACTAAAAGGGATTGGATATGAACAAGGTTAGAAATCTAAGGCTAATACTCATTTAAAATGGGGCTCGTCGAGTCATGACCAATTTGTCTCGAAAATCCAAGGCTAACACCCCTCCAAAAACCAAGTTCAATCATTTTTGGGGGGAAAAGTCTATTACCCATAAATTTGAAGTCTAATACCAACTAAAAGGTATTTGGATATGAACAAGGTTAGAAATCTAAGGCTAATACTCATTTAAAATGGGGCTCGTCGAGTCAGGGACCAATTTGTCCGAAAAATCCAAGGCTAACACCCCCTCCAAAAACCAAGTTCAATCATGTTTGGGGGAAAAGTCTATTACCCATAAATTTGAAGTCTAATACCAACTAAAAGGGATTGGATATGAACAAGGTTAGAAATCTAAGGCTAATACTCATTTAAAATGGGTCTCGTCGAGTCAGGACCAATTTGTCCGAAAATCCAAGGCTAACACCCCCTCCAAAAACCAAGTTCTATCATTTTGGGGGGAAAAGTCTATTACCCATAAATTTGAAGTCTAATACCAACTTAAAGGTATTGGATATGAACAAGGTTAGAAATCTAAGGCTAATACTCATTTAAATGGTGCTCGTGGAGTCATGATCAATTTGTTTGAAAATCCAAGGATAACACCCCCACCAAAAACCAAGTTCAATCATTTTTAGGTGAAAAGTCTATTACCCATAAATTTGAAGTCCAATACCAACTAAAAGGTATTGGATATGAACAAGGTTAGAAATCTAAGGCTAATACTCATTTAAAATGGGTCTCGTCGAGTCAGGACCAATTTGTCCGAAAATCCAAGGATAACACCCCCTCCAAAAACCAAGTTCTATCATTTTGGGGGGAAAAGTCTATTACCCATAAATTTGAAGTCTAATACCAACTAAAAGGTATTGGATATGAACAAGGTTAGAAATCTAAGGCTAATACTCATTTAAAATGGTGCTCGTCGAGTCAGGACCAATTTGTCCGAAAATCCAAGGCTAACACCCCCTCCAAAAACCAAGTTCTATCATTTTTGGGGGAAAAGTCTATTACCCATAAACTTTGAAGTCTAATACCAACTAAAAGGGATTGGATATGAACAAGGTTAGAAATCTAAGGCTAATACTCATTTAAAATGGGGCTCGTCGAGTCAGGACCAATTTGTCCGAAAATCCAAGGCTAACACCCCTCCAAAAACCAAGTTCTATCATTTTGGGGGGAAAAGTCTATTACCCATAAATTTGAAGTCTAATACCAACTAAAAGGTATTGGATATGAACAAGGTTAGAAATCTAAGGCTAATACTCATTTAAAATGGGGCTCGTGGAGTCGGGACCAATTTGTCCGAAAAATCCAAGGCTAACACCCCTCTCCAAAAACCAAGTTCAATCATTTTTAGGGGGAAAAGTCTATTACCCATAAATTTGAAGTCTAATACCAACTAAAAGGGCTTGGATATGAACAAGGTTAGAAATCTAAGGCTAATACTCATTTAAAATGGGGCTCGTGGAGTCATGATCAAATTTGTCCGAAAATCCAAGGCTAACACCCCCTCCAAAAACCAAGTTCAATCATTTTTTGGGGGAAAAGTCTATTACCCATAAATTTGAAGTCTAATACCAACTAAAAGGGTATTGGATATGAACAAGGTTAGAAATCTAAGGCTAATACTCATTTAAAATGGGGCTCGTGGAGTCAGGGACCAATTTGTCCGAAAAATCCAAGGCTAACACCCCCTCCAAAAAACCAAGTTCTATCATTTTGGGGGGAAAAGTCTATTACCCATAAATTTGAAGTCTAATACCAACTAAAAGGGTATTGGATATGAACAAGGTTAGAAATCTAAGGCTAATACTCATTTAAAATGGGGCTCGTGGAGTCAGGGACCAATTTGTCCGAAAAATCCAAGGCTAACACCCCCTCCAAAAACCAAGTTCAATCATTTTGGGGGAAAAGTCTATTACCCATAAATTTGAAGTCTAATACCAACTAAAAGGGTATTGGATATGAACAAGGTTAGAAATCTAAGGCTAATACTCATTTAAATGGGGCTCGTGGAGTCATGATCAATTTGTCTGAAAATCCAAGGCTAACACCCCCTCCAAAAACCAAGTTCAATCATTTTTGGGGGAAAAGTCTATTACCCATAAATTTGAAGTCTAATACCAACTAAAAGGTATTTGATATGAACAAGGTTAGAAATCTAAGGCTAATACTCATTTAAAATGGGGCTCGTCGAGTCAGGACCAATTTGTCCGAAAATCCAAGGCTAACACCCCCTCCAAAAACCAAGTTCAATCATTTTTGGGGGAAAAGTCTATTACCCATAAATTTGAAGTCTAATACCAACTAAAAGGTATTGGATATGAACAAGGTTAGAAATCTAAGGCTAATACTCATTTAAAATGGGGCTCGTGGAGTCATGACCAATTTGTCCGAAAAATCCAAGGCTAACACCCCCTCCAAAAACCAAGTTCAATCATGTTTTGGGGGAAAAGTCTATTACCCATAAATTTGAAGTCTAATACCAACTAAAAGGTATTGGATATGAACAAGGTTAGAAATCTAAGGCTAATACTCATTTAAAATGGGGCTCGTCGAGTCAGGACCAATTTGTCCGAAAAATCCAAGGCTAACACCCCCTCCAAAAACCAAGTTCTATCATTTTGGGGGAAAAGTCTATTACCCATAAATTTGAAGTCTAATACCAACTAAAAGGGTATTGGATATGAACAAGGTTAGAAATCTAAGGCTAATACTCATTTAAAATGGGGCTCGTGGAGTCGTGACCAATTTGTCCGAAAATCCAAGGCTAACACCCCTCTCCCAAAAACCAAGTTCAATCATTTTTAGGGGGAAAAGTCTATTACCCATAAATTTGAAGTCTAATACCAACTAAAAGGGATTGGATATGAACAAGGTTAGAAATCTAAGGCTAATACTCATTTAAAATGGGGCTCGTCGAGTCATGACCAATTTGTCCGAAAAATCCAAGGCTAACACCCCCTCCAAAAACCAAGTTCTATCATTTTTGGGGGAAAAGTCTATTACCCATAAATTTGAAGTCTAATACCAACTAAAAGGTATTGGATATGAACAAGGTTAGAAATCTAAGGCTAATACTCATTTAAAATGGGGCTCGTCGAGTCGGGACCAATTTGTCCGAAAATCCAAGGCTAACACCCCTCTCCAAAAACCAAGTTCAATCATTTTTAGGGAGAAAAGTCTATTACCCATAAATTTGAAGTCTAATACCAACTAAAAGGGATTGGATATGAACAAGGTTAGAAATCTAAGGCTAATACTCATTTAAAATGGGGCTCGTGGAGTCGTGACCAATTTGTCCGAAAATCCAAGGCTAACACCCCCTCCAAAAACCAAGTTCTATCATTTTTGGGGGAAAAGTCTATTACCCATAAATTTGAAGTCTAATACCAACTAAAAGGTATTGGATATGAACAAGGTTAGAAATCTAAGGCTAATACTCATTTAAAATGGGGCTCGTGGAGTCAGGGACCAATTTGTCCGAAAATCCAAGGCTAACACCCCCTCCAAAAACCAAGTTCTATCATTTTTGGGGGGAAAAGTCTATTACCCATAAATTTGAAGTCTAATACCAACTAAAAGGTATTGGATATGAACAAGGTTAGAAATCTAAGGCTAATACTCATTTAAAATGGGGCTCGTGGAGTCAGGGACCAATTTGTCCGAAAAATCCAAGGCTAACACCCCCTCCAAAAACCAAGTTCAATCATTTTTGGGGGAAAAGTCTATTACCCATAAATTTGAAGTCTAATACCAACTAAAAGGGTATTGGATATGAACAAGGTTAGAAATCTAAGGCTAATACTCATTTAAAATGGGGTCTCGTCGAGTCAGGGACCAATTTGTCCGAAAAATCCAAGGCTAACACCCCCTCCAAAAACCAAGTTCTATCATTTTTGGGGGAAAAGTCTATTACCCATAAATTTGAAGTCTAATACCAACTTAAAAGGTATTGGATATGAACAAGGTTAGAAATCTAAGGCTAATACTCATTTAAAATGGGTGCTCGTGGAGTCATGATCAATTTGTTTGAAAATCCAAGGATAACACCCCCACCAAAAAACCAAGTTCAATCATTTTTAGGGGGAAAAGTCTATTACCCATAAATTTGAAGTCTAATACCAACTAAAAGGGTATTGGATATGAACAAGGTTAGAAATCTAAGGCTAATACTCATTTAAAATGGGGCTCGTCGAGTCAGGGACCAATTTGTCCGAAAATCCAAGGCTAACACCCCCTCCAAAAACCAAGTTCTATCATTTTTGGGGGAAAAGTCTATTACCCATAAATTTGAAGTCTAATACCAACTAAAAGGGTATTGGATATGAACAAGGTTAGAAATCTAAGGCTAATACTCATTTAAAATGGGGCTCGTGGAGTCATGACCAATTTGTCCGAAAATCCAAGGCTAACACCCCCTCCAAAAACCAAGTTCAATCATTTTTGGGGGAAAAGTCTATTACCCATAAATTTGAAAGTCTAATACCAACTAAAAGGTATTGGATATGAACAAGGTTAGAAATCTAAGGCTAATACTCATTTAAAATGGGGCTCGTCGAGTCATGACCAATTTGTCCGAAAAATCCAAGGCTAACACCCCCTCCAAAAACCAAGTTCTATCATTTTTGGGGGGAAAAGTCTATTACCCATAAATTTGAAGTCTAATACCAACTAAAAGGGATTGGATATGAACAAGGTTAGAAATCTAAGGCTAATACTCATTTAAAATGGGGCTCGTCGAGTCGGGACCAATTTGTCCGAAAAATCCAAGGCTAACACCCCTCTCCAAAAACCAAGTTCAATCATTTTTAGGGGGGAAAAGTCTATTACCCATAAACTTTGAAGTCTAATACCAACTAAAAGGGATTGGATATGAACAAGGTTAGAAATCTAAGGCTAATACTCATTTAAAATGGGGCTCGTCGAGTCATGACCAAATTTGTCCGAAAATCCAAGGCTAACACCCCCTCCAAAAACCAAGTTCAATCATTTTTGGGGGAAAAGTCTATTACCCATAAATTTGAAGTCTAATACCAACTAAAAGGTATTGGATATGAACAAGGTTAGAAATCTAAGGCTAATACTCATTTAAAATGGGGCTCGTGGAGTCAGGACCAATTTGTCCGAAAATCCAAGGCTAACACCCTCTCCAAAAACCAAGTTCAATCATTTTAGGGAGAAAAGTCTATTACCCATAAATTTGAAGTCTAATACCAACTAAAAGGGATTGGATATGAACAAGGTTAGAAATCTAAGGCTAATACTCATTTAAAATGGGTCTCGTCGAGTCGTGACCAATTTGTCCGAAAATCCAAGGCTAACACCCCCTCCAAAAAACCAAGTTCTATCATTTTGGGGGAAAAGTCTATTACCCATAAATTTGAAGTCTAATACCAACTAAAAGGGTATTGGATATGAACAAGGTTAGAAATCTAAGGCTAATACTCATTTAAAATGGGGCTCGTCGAGTCAGGGACCAATTTGTCCGAAAATCCAAGGCTAACACCCCCCTCCAAAAACCAAGTTCTATCATTTTTGGGGGAAAAGTCTATTACCCATAAATTTGAAGTCTAATACCAACTAAAAGGTATTGGATATGAACAAGGTTAGAAATCTAAGGCTAATACTCATTTAAAATGGGGCTCGTGGAGTCAGGGACCAATTTGTCCGAAAATCCAAGGCTAACACCCCCTCCAAAAAACCAAGTTCATATCATTTTTGGGGGAAAAGTCTATTACCCATAAATTTGAAGTCTAATACCAACTAAAAGGGATTGGATATGAACAAGGTTAGAAATCTAAGGCTAATACTCATTTAAAATGGGGTCTCGTCGAGTCGGGACCAATTTGTCCGAAAATCCAAGGCTAACACCCCCTCCAAAAACCAAGTTCTATCATTTTTGGGGGGAAAAGTCTATTACCCATAAATTTGAAGTCTAATACCAACTAAAAGGGATTGGATATGAACAAGGTTAGAAATCTAAGGCTAATACTCATTTAAAATGGGGCTCGTGGAGTCATGACCAATTTGTCCGAAAAATCCAAGGCTAACACCCCCTCCAAAAAACCAAGTTCAATCATTTTTGGGGGAAAAGTCTATTACCCATAAATTTGAAGTCTAATACCAACTAAAAGGTATTTGATATGAACAAGGTTAGAAATCTAAGGCTAATACTCATTTAAAATGGGGCTCGTCGAGTCGAGACCAATTTGTCCGAAAAATCCAAGGCTAACACCCCCTCCAAAAACCAAGTTCTATCATGTTTGGGGGAAAAGTCTATTACCCATAAATTTGAAGTCTAATACCAACTAAAAGGGATTGGATATGAACAAGGTTAGAAATCTAAGGCTAATACTCATTTAAAATGGGGCTCGTCGAGTCAGGACCAATTTGTCCAAAAATCCAAGGCTAACACCCCCTCCAAAAACCAAGTTCTATCATTTTGGGGGGAAAAGTCTATTACCCATAAATTTGAAGTCTAATACCAACTAAAAGGTATTGGATATGAACAAGGTTAGAAATCTAAGGCTAATACTCATTTAAAATGGGGCTCGTGGAGTCATGACCAATTTGTCTGAAAATCCAAGGCTAACACCCCCTCCAAAAACCAAGTTCAATCATTTTTGGGGGAAAAGTCTATTACCCATAAATTTGAAGTCTAATACCAACTAAAAGGGATTGGATATGAACAAGGTTAGAAATCTAAGGCTAATACTCATTTAAAATGGGGCTCGTCGAGTCAGGACCAATTTGTCCGAAAATCCAAGGCTAACACCCCCTCCAAAAACCAAGTTCTATCATTTTTAGGGGGAAAAGTCTATTACCCATAAATTTGAAGTCTAATACCAACTAAAAGGGATTGGATATGAACAAGGTTAGAAATCTAAGGCTAATACTCATTTAAAATGGGGCTCGTGGAGTCATGACCAATTTGTCCGAAAAATCCAAGGCTAACACCCCCTCCAAAAAACCAAGTTCAATCATGTTTTGGGGGAAAAGTCTATTACCCATAAATTTGAAGTCTAATACCAACTAAAAGGTATTGGATATGAACAAGGTTAGAAATCTAAGGCTAATACTCATTTAAAATGGGGCTCGTCGAGTCAGGACCAATTTGTCCGAAAATCCAAGGCTAACACCCCCTCCAAAAACCAAGTTCTATCATTTTTGGGGGGAAAAGTCTATTACCCATAAATTTGAAGTCTAATACCAACTAAAAGGGATTGGATATGAACAAGGTTAGAAATCTAAGGCTAATACTCATTTAAAATGGGGCTCGTGGAGTCGGGACCAATTTGTCCGAAAATCCAAGGCTAACACCCCTCTCCAAAAACCAAGTTCTATCATTTTTGGGGGGAAAAGTCTATTACCCATAAACTTGAAGTCTAATGCCAACTAAAAGGGATTGGATATGAACAAGCTTAGAAATCTAAGGCTAATACTCATTTAAATGGGGCTCGTCGAGTCATTATAAATTTGTCTGAAAATCCAAGGCTAACACCCCTTCCAAAAACCAAGTTCAATCATTTTTGGGGGAAAAGTCTATTACCCATAAATTTGAAGTCTCATACCAACTAAAAGGTATTGGATATGAACAAGGTTAGAAATCTAACGCTAATACTCATTTAAAATGGGGCTCGTGGAGTCAGGACCAATTTGTCCGAAAATCCAAAGCTAACACCCTCTCCAAAAACCAAGTTCAATCATTTTAGGAAGAAAAGTCTATTACCCATAAATTTGAAGTCGAATACCAACTAAAAGGGATTGGATATGAACAAGTTTAGAAATCTAAGGCTAATACTCATTTAAAATGGGGCTCGTCGAGTCAGGACCAATTTGTCCGAAAATCCAAGGCTAACACCCCCTCCAAAAACCAAGTTCTATCATTTTGGGAGAAAAGTCTATTACCCATAAACTTGAAGTCTAATACCAACTAAAAGGGATTGGATATGAACAAGGTTAGAAATCTAAGGCTAATACTCATTTAAAATGGGGCTCGTGGAGTCAGGGACCAATTTGTCCGAAAAATCCAAGGCTAACACCCCCTCCAAAAACCAAGTTCTATCATTTTTGGGGGGAAAAGTCTATTACCCATAAATTTGAAGTCTAATACCAACTAAAAGGTATTGGATATGAACAAGGTTAGAAATCTAAGGCTAATACTCATTTAAAATGGGGCTCGTGGAGTCAGGGACCAATTTGTCCGAAAATCCAAGGCTAACACCCCCTCCAAAAAACCAAGTTCATATCATTTTTGGGGGGAAAAGTCTATTACCCATAAATTTGAAGTCTAATACCAACTAAAAGGGATTGGATATGAACAAGGTTAGAAATCTAAGGCTAATACTCATTTAAAATGGGGCTCGTCGAGTCGTGACCAATTTGTCCGAAAATCCAAGGCTAACACCCCCTCCAAAAACCAAGTTCTATCATTTTGGGGGGAAAAGTCTATTACCCATAAATTTGAAGTCTAATACCAACTAAAAGGGATTGGATATGAACAAGGTTAGAAATCTAAGGCTAATACTCATTTAAAATGGGGCTCGTGGAGTCATGACCAATTTGTCCGAAAATCCAAGGCTAACACCCCCTCCAAAAACCAAGTTCAATCATTTTTGGGGGAAAAGTCTATTACCCATAAATTTGAAGTCTAATACCAACTAAAAGGTATTTGATATGAACAAGGTTAGAAATCTAAGGCTAATACTCATTTAAAATGGGGCTCGTCGAGTCGTGACCAATTTGTCCGAAAAATCCAAGGCTAACACCCCCTCCAAAAACCAAGTTCAATCATTTTTGGGGGGAAAAGTCTATTACCCATAAATTTGAAGTCTAATACCAACTAAAAGGGTATTGGATATGAACAAGGTTAGAAATCTAAGGCTAATACTCATTTAAAATGGGGCTCGTCGAGTCGTGACCAATTTGTCCGAAAATCCAAGGCTAACACCCCCTCCAAAAACCAAGTTCTATCATTTTGGGGGGAAAAGTCTATTACCCATAAATTTGAAGTCTAATACCAACTAAAAGGTATTGGATATGAACAAGGTTAGAAATCTAAGGCTAATACTCATTTAAAATGGGTGCTCGTGGAGTCATGATCAATTTGTCCGAAAATCCAAGGCTAACACCCCCTCCAAAAACCAAGTTCAATCATTTTTTAGGGGGAAAAGTCTATTACCCATAAATTTGAAGTCCAATACCAACTAAAAGGTATTGGATATGAACAAGGTTAGAAATCTAAGGCTAATACTCATTTAAAATGGGGTCTCGTCGAGTCATGACCAATTTGTCCGAAAATCCAAGGCTAACACCCCCTCCAAAAAACCAAGTTCTATCATTTTTGGGGGAAAAGTCTATTACCCATAAATTTGAAGTCTAATACCAACTAAAAGGGTATTGGATATGAACAAGGTTAGAAATCTAAGGCTAATACTCATTTAAAATGGGGCTCGTCGAGTCGTGACCAATTTGTCCGAAAAATCCAAGGCTAACACCCCCTCCAAAAACCAAGTTCTATCATTTTTGGGGGAAAATGTCTATTACCCATAAATTTGAAGTCTAATACCAACTAAAAGGGATTGGATATGAACAAGGTTAGAAATCTAAGGCTAATACTCATTTAAAATGGGGTCTCGTCGAGTCAGGGACCAATTTGTCCGAAAAATCCAAGGCTAACACCCCCTCCAAAAACCAAGTTCTATCATTTTTGGGGGAAAAGTCTATTACCCATAAATTTGAAGTCTAATACCAACTAAAAGGGTATTGGATATGAACAAGGTTAGAAATCTAAGGCTAATACTCATTTAAAATGGGGCTCGTGGAGTCATGACCAATTTGTCCGAAAAATCCAAGGCTAACACCCCCTCCAAAAACCAAGTGTCTATCATGTTTTGGGGGAAAAGTCTATTACCCATAAATTTAAAGTCTAATACCAACTAAAAGGTATTGGATATGAACAAGGTTAGAAATCTAAGGCTAATACTCATTTAAAATGGGGCTCGTCGAGTCAGGACCAATTTGTCCGAAAATCCAAGGCTAACACCCCCTCCAAAAACCAAGTTCTATCATTTTGGGGGGAAAAGTCTATTACCCATAAATTTGAAGTCTAATACCAACTAAAAGGGATTGGATATGAACAAGGTTAGAAATATAAGGCTAATACTCATTTAAATGGGGCTCGTGGAGTCATGACCAATTTGTCCGAAAACTCCAAGGCTAACACCCCTCCAAAAACCAAGTTCAATCATGTTTGGGGGAAAAGTCTATTACCCATAAATTTGAAGTCTAATACCAACTAAAAGGGATTGGATATGAACAAGGTTAGAAATCTAAGGCTAATACTCATTTAAAATGGGGCTCGTCGAGTCAGGACCAATTTGTCCGAAAATCCAAGGCTAACACCCCCTCCAAAAACCAAGTGCTATCATTTTTGGGGGGAAAGGTCTATTACCCATAAATTTGAAAGTCTAATACCAACTAAAAGGTATTGGATATGAACAAGGTTAGAAATCTAAGGCTAATACTCATTTAAAATGGGGCTCGTGGAGTCATGATCAATTTGTCCGAAAATCCAAGGCTAACACCCCCTCCAAAAACCAAGTTCAATCATTTTTGGGGGAAAAGTCTATTACCCATAAATTTGAAGTCTAATACCAACTAAAAGGTATTTGATATGAACAAGGTTAGAAATCTAAGGCTAATACTCATTTAAAATTGGTCTCGTCGAGTCAGGACCAATTTGTCCGAAAATCCAAGGCTAACACCCCCTCCAAAAACCAAGTTCAATCATGTTTGGGGGAAAAGTCTATTACCCATAAATTTGAAGTCTAATACCAACTAAAAGGGATTGGATATGAACAAGGTTAGAAATCTAAGGCTAATACTCATTTAAAATGGGTCTCGTCGAGTCAGGACCAATTTGTCCGAAAAATCCAAGGCTAACACCCCCTCCAAAAACCAAGTTCTATCATTTTTAGGGGGAAAAGTCTATTACCCATAAATTTGAAGTCTAATACAAACTAAAAGGGCTTGGATATGAACAAGGTTAGAAATCTAAGGCTAATACTCATTTAAAATGGGGCTCGTGGAGTCATGATCAATTTGTCCGAAAAATCCAAGGCTAACACCCCCTCCAAAAACCAAGTGTCAATCATGTTTGGGGGGAAAAGTCTATTACCCATAAATTTGAAAGTCTAATACCAACTAAAAGGTATTGCATATGAACAAGGTTAGAAATGCTAAGGCTAATACTCATTTAAAATCGGGGCTCGTCGAATCAGGACCAATTTGTCCGAAAATCCAAGGCTAACACCCCCTCCAAAAACCAAGTTCTATCATTTTTGGGGGAAAAGTCTATTACCCATAAACTTTGAAGTCTAATACCAAACTAAAAGGGATTGGATATGAACAAGGTTAGAAATATAAGGCTAATACTCATTTAAAATGGGGCTCGTGGAGTCATGATCAATTTGTCCGAACACTCCAAGGCTAACACCCCCTCCAAAAACCAAGTTCAATCATGTTTGGGGAGAAAAGTCTATTACCCATAAATTTGAAGTCTAATACCAACTAAAAGGTATTTGCATATGAACAAGGTTAGAAATGTTAGGCTAATACTCATTTAAAATGGGGCTCGTCGAGTCAGGACCAATTTGTCCGAAAAATCCAAGGCTAACACCCCCTCCAAAAACCAAGTTCTATCATTTTTGGGGGGAAAAGTCTATTACCCATAAACTTTGAAGTCTAATACCAACTAAAAGGGATTGATATGAACAAGTTTAGAAATCTAAGGCTAATACTCATTTAAAATGAGGCTCGTCGAGTCAGGACCAATTTGTCCGAAAAATCCAAGGCTAACACCCCCTCCAAAAACCAAGTTCTATCATTTTGGGAGAGAAGTCTATTACCCATAAACTTGAAGTCTAATACCAACTAAAAGGGATTGGATATGAACAAGGTTAGAAATCTAAGGCTAATACTCATTTAAAAAGGGGCTCGTGGAGTCAGGACCAATTTGTCCAAAAATCCAAGGCTAACACCCCCTCCAAAAACCAAGTTCTATCATTTTGGGGGGAAAAGTCTATTACCCATAAATTTGAAGTCTAATACCAACTAAAAGGTATTGGATATGAACAAGGTTAGAAATCTAAGGCTAATACTCATTTAAAATGGGGCTCGTGGAGTCATGACCAATTTGTCCGAAAAATCCAAGGGCTAACACCCCTCTCCAAAAACCAAGTTCAATCATTTTAGGGGGAAAAGTCTGTTACCCATTAAACTTGAAGTCCAATACCAACTAAAAGGTATTGGATATGAACAAGGTTAGAAATCTAAGGCTAATACTCATTTAAAATGGGGCTCGTCGAGTCGGGACCAATTTGTCCGAAAATCCAAGGCTAACACCCCCTCCAAAAACCAAGTTCATTCATGTTTGGGGGAAAAGTCTATTACCCATAAATTTGAGGTCTAATACCAACTAAAAGGGATTGGATATGAACAAGGTTAGAAATCTAAGGCTAATACTCATTTAAAATGGGTCTCGTCGAGTCAGGACCAATTTGTCCTCAAATCCAAGGCTAACACCCCCTCCAAAAACCAAGTTCGATCATTTTAGGGGGAAAAGTCTGTTACCCATAAACTTGAAGTCTAATACCAACTAAAAGGGATTCGATATGAACAAGGTTAGAAATATAAGGCTAATACTCATTTAAAATGGGGCTCGTGGAGTCAGGACCAATTTGTCCGAAAATCCAAGGCTAACACCCCCTCCAAAAACCAAGTTCTATCATTTTTGGGGGATAAGTCTATTATCTATAAATTTGAAGTCTAATACAAACTAAAAGGGCTTGGATATTAACAAGGTTAGAAATCTAAGGCTAATACTCATTTAAATGGGGCTCGTGGAGTCATGATCAATTTGTCCGAAAACTCCAAGGCTAACACCCCATCCAAAAAGCAAGCTCAATCATGTTTGGGGGAAAAGTCTATTACCCATAAATTTGAAATCTAATACCAACTAAAAGGTATTGGATATGAACCAGGTTAGAAATCTAAGGCTAATACTCATTTAAAATGGGGCTCGTCGAGTGAGGACCAATTTGTCCGAAAATCCAAGGCAAACACCCCCTCCAAAAACCAAGCTCTATCATTTTGGGGGGAAAAGTCTATTACCCATAAATTTGAAGTCTAATACCAACTAAAAGGTATTGCATATGAACAAGGTTAGAAATGTAAGGCTAATACTCATTTAAATGGGGTTGGTTTAGAAATCTAAGGCTAATACTCATTTAAAATGGGGCTCGTTGAGTCAGGACCAATTTGTCCGAAAATCCAAGGCTAATACCCCCTCTAAAAACCAAGCTCAATCATTTTGGGGGGAAAAGTCTATTATCCATAAATTTGAAGTCTAGTACCAACTAAAAGGGATTGGATATGGAAAAAGGTTAGAAATCTAAGGCTAATACTCATTTAAAATGGGGCTCGTCGAGTCAGGACCAATTTGTCCGAAAATCCAAGGCTAACACCCCCTCCAAAAACCAAGTTCTATCATTTTGGGGGAAAAGTCTATTACCCATAAACTTGAAGTCTAATACAAACTAAAAGGGCTTGGATATTAACAAGGTTAGAAATCTAAGGCTAATACTCATTTAAATGGGGCTCGTGGAGTCATGATCAATTTGTCCGAATACTCCAAGGCTAACACCCCCTCCAAAAACCAAGTTCAATCATGTTTGGGGGAAAAGTCTATTACCCATAAATTTGAAGTCTAATACCAACTAAAAGGGATTGGATATGAACAAGGTTAGAAATCTAAGGCTAATACTCATTTAAAATGGGTCTCGTCGAGTCAGGACCAATTTGTCCGAAAATCCAAGGCTAACACCCCCTCCAAAAACCAAGTGCTATCATTTTGGGGGGAAAGGTCTATTACCCATAAATTTGAAATCTAATACCAACTAAAAGGGCTTGGATATGAACAAGGTTAGAAATCTAAGGCTAATACTCATTTAAATGGGGCTCGTGGAGTCATGATCAATTTGTCTGAAAATCCAAGGCTAACAGCCCCTCCAAAAACCAAGTTCAATCATTTTTGCGGGAAAAGTCTATTACCCATAAATTTGAAGTATAATACCAACTAAAAGGTATTTGATATGAACAAGGTTAGAAATCTAAGGCTAATACTCATTTAAAATTGGTCTCGTCGAGTCAGGACCAATTTGTCCGAAAATCCAAGGCTAAAACCCCCTCCAAAAACCAAGTTCAATCATGTTTGGGGAAAAAGTCTATTACCCATAAATTTGAAGTCTAATACCAACTAAAAGGGATTGATATGAACAAGGTTAGAAATCTAAGGCTAATACTCATTTAAAATGGGTCTCGTCGAGTCGGGACCAATTTGTCCGAAAATCCAAGGCTAACACCCCCTCCAAAAACCAAGTTCTATCATTTTTAGGGGAAAAGTCTATTATCCATAAATTTGAAGTCTAATACAAACTAAAAGGGCTTGGATATTAACAAGGTTAGAAATCTAAGGCTAATACTCATTTAAATGGGGCTCGTGGAGTCATGATCAATTTGTCCGAAAACTCCAAGGCTAACACCCCCTCCAAAAACCAATGTCAATCATGTTTGGGGGAAAAGTCTATTACCCATAAATTTGAAATCTAATACCAACGAAAAGGTATTGCATATGAACAAGGTTAGAAATGTTAGGCTAATACTCATTTAAATCGGGCTCGTCGAATAAGGACCAATTTGTCCGAAAATCCAAGGCTAACACCCCCTCCAAAAACCAAGTTCTATCATTTTGGGGGAAAAGTCTATTACCCATAAACTTGAAGACTAATACAAACTAAAAGGGCTTGGATATTAACAAGGTTAGAAATATAAGGCTAATACTCATTTAAATGGGGCTCGTGGAGTCATGATCAATTTGTCCGAACACTCCAAGGCTAACACCCCCTCCAAAAACCAAGTTCAATCATGTTTGGGAGAAAAGTCTATTACCCATAAATTTCAAATCTAATACCAACTAAAAGGTATTGCATATGAACAAGGTTAGAAATATTAGGCTAATACTCATTTAAATGGGGCTCGTCGACTAAGGACCAATTTGTCCGAAAATCCAAGGCTAACACCCCCTCCAAAAACCAAGTTCTATCATTTTGGGGGGAAAAGTCTATTACCCATAAACTTGAAGTCCAATACCAACTAAAAGGGATTGATATGAACAAGTTTAGAAATCTAAGGCTAATACTCATTTAAAATGAGGCTCGTCGAGTCAGGACCAATTTGTCCGAAAATCCAAGGCTAACACCCCCTCCAAAAACCAAGTTCTATCATTTTGGGAGAGAAGTCTATTACCCATAAATTTGAAGTCTAATACCAACTAAAAGGTATTGGATATGAACAAGGTTAGAAATCTAAGGCTAATACTCGTTTAAAATGGAGCTCGTGGAGTCAGGACCATTTTGTCCGAAAATCCAAGGGTAACACCCTCTCCAAAAACCAAGTTCAATCATTTTAGGGGGAAAAGTCTGTTACCCATTAAACTTGAAGTCCAATACCAACTAAAAGGTATTGGATATGAACAAGGTTAGAAATCTAAGGCTAATACTCATTTAAAATGGGGCTCGTCGAGTCGGGACCAATTTGTCCGAAAAATCCAAGGCTAACACCCCTCCAAAAACCAAGTTCTATTCATGTTTGGGGGGAAAAGTCTATTACCCATAAATTTGAAGTCTAATACCAACTAAAAGGGATTGGATATGAACAAGGTTAGAAATCTAAGGCTAATACTCATTTAAAATGGGGTCTCGTCGAGTCGGGACCAATTTGTCCTCAAATCCAAGGCTAACACCCCCTCCAAAAACCAAGTTCGATCATTTTAGGGGGAAAAGTCTGTTACCCATAAACTTGAAGTCTAAAACCAACTAAAAGGGATTCGATATGAACAAGGTTAGAAATATAAGGCTAATACTCATTTAAAATGGGGCTCGTGGAGTCAGGACCAATTTGTCCGAAAATCCAAGGCTAACACCCCCTCCAAAAACCAAGTTCTATCATTTTTGGGGGATAAGTCTATTATCTATAAATTTGAAGTCTAATACAAACTAAAAGGGCTTGGATATTAACAAGGTTAGAAATCTAAGGCTAATACTCATTTAAATGGGGCTCGTGGAGTCATGATCAATTTGTCCGAAAACTCCAAGGCTAACACCCCCTCCAAAAACAAAGCTCAATCATGTTTGGGGGAAAAGTCTATTACGCATAAATTTGAAATCTAATACCAACTAAAAGGTATTGGATATGAACCAGGTTAGAAATCTAAGGCTAATACTCATTTAAAATGGAGCTCGTCGAGTGAGGACCAATTTGTCCGAAAATCCAAGGCAAACACCCCCTCCAAAAACCAAGCTCTATCATTTTGGGGGGAAAAGTCTATTACCCATAAATTTGAAGTCTAATACCAACTAAAAGGTATTGCATATGAACAAGGTTAGAAATGTAAGGCTAATACTCATTTAAATGGGGTTGGTTTAGAAATCTAAGGCTAATACTCATTTAAAATGGGGCTCGTTGAGTCAGGACCAATTTGTCCGAAAATCCAAGGCTAATACCCCCTCTAAAAACCAAGCTCAATCATTTTGGGGGGAAAAGTCTATTATCCATAAATTTGAAGTCTAGTACCAACTAAAAGGGATTGGATATGGAAAAAGGTTAGAAATCTAAGGCTAATACTCATTTAAAATGGGGCTCGTCGAGTCAGGACCAATTTGTCCGAAAATCCAAGGCTAACACCCCCTCCAAAAACCAAGTTCTATCATTTTGCGGGGAAAAGTCTATTACCCATAAACTTGAAGTCTAATACCAACTAAAAGGGATTGGATATGAACAAGGTTAGAAATCTAAGGCTAATACTCATTTAAAATGGGGCTCGTGGAGTCAGGACCAATTTGTCCGAAAATCCAAGGCAAACACCCCCTCCAAAAACCAAGTTCTATCATTTTGGGGGAAAAGTCTATTACCCATAAATTTGAAGTCTAATACCAATTAAAAGGTCTTGTCTATGAACAAGGTTAGAAATATAAGGATAATACTCATTTAAATGGGGCTCATCGAGTCAGGATCAATTTGTCCGAAAATTCAAGGCTAACACCCCCTCAAAAAACCAAGTTCTATCATTTTTGGGGGACAAATCTATTACCCATAAATTTGAAGTCTAATACCAACTAAAAACGGCTTGGATATAAATAAGGTTAGAAATAAAAGGCTAATACTCATTTAAATGGGGCTCGTGGAGTCATGATCAATTTGTCCGAAAATCCAAGGCTAACACCCCCTCCAAAAACCAAGTTCAATCATGTATGGGGGAAAAGTCTATTACCCATAAATTTGAAGTCTAATACCAACTAAAAGGTATTGCATATGAACAAGGTTAGAAATGTAAGGCTAATACTCATTTAAATGGGGCTCGTCGAATAAAGACCAATTTGTCCGAAAATCCAAGGCTAATACCCCCTTTAAAAACCAAGCTCTATCATTTTGGGGGGAAAAGTCTATTACCCATAAATTTGAATTCTAATACCAACTAAAAGGTATTGCATATGAACAAGGTTAGAAATCAAAGGCTAATACTCATTTAAAATGGGGCTCGTCGAGTCAGGACCAATATGTCCAAAAATCCAAGGCTAACACCCCCTCCAAAAACCAAGTTCTATCATTTTTGGGGGAAAAGTCTATTACCCATAAACTTGAAGTCTAATACCAACTAAAACGGATTGGATATGAAAAAGGTTATAAATCTAAGGCTAATACTCATTTAAAATGGGGCTCGTCGAGTCAGGACCAATTTGTCCGAAAATCCAAGGCTAACACCCCCTCCAAAAACCAAGTTCTGTCATTTTGGGGGGAAAAGTCTATTACCCATAAATTTGAAGTCTAATACCAACTAAAAGGGATTGGATATGAACAAGGTTAGAAATCTAAGGCTAATACTCATTTAAAATGGGGCTCGTCGAGTCAGGACCAATTTGTCCGAAAATCCAAGGCTAACACCCCCTCCAAAAACCAAGTTCTATCATTTTGGGGGGAAAAGTCTATTACCTATAAATTTGAAGTCTAATACCAACTAAAAGGGCTAGGATATGAACAAAGTTAAAAATCTAAGGCTAATACTCATTTAAAATGGGGCTCGTCGAGTCGGGACCAATTTGTCCGAAAATCCAAGGCCAACACCCCTCCAAAAACCAAGTTCAATCATGTTTGGGGGAAAAGTCTATTACCAATAAATTTGAAGTC
>CM055343.1:417811-446927 GCA_029228605.1 Salix koriyanagi | reverse complement strand
TGAACCAGGTTATAAATATAAGGATAATACTCATTTAAATGGGGCTCGTCGAGTCAGGGATCAATTTGTCCGAAAAATCCAAGGCTAACACCCCCTCCAAAAAACCAAGTTCAACCATGTTTGGGGGAAAAGTGTATTACCCATAAATTTGAAGTCTAATACCAACTAAAAAGGTCTTGGATATGAACAAGGTTAGAAATCTAAGGCTAATACTCATTTAAATGGGGCTCGTCGAGTCATGATCAATTTGTCCAAAAATCCAAGGCTAACACCCCCTCCAAAAAACCAAGTTCAATCATGTTTGGGGGAAAAGTGTATTACCCATAAATTTGAAGTCTAATACCAACTAAAAAGGGCTTGGATATGAAAAAGGTTAGAAATCTAAGGCTAATACTCATTTAAATGGGGCTCGTCGAGTCAGGATCAATTTGTCCGAAAATCCAAGGCTAACACCCCCTCAAAAACCAAGTTCAATCATGTTTGGGGGAAAAGTCTATTACCCATAAATTTGAAGTCTAATACCAACTAAAAAGGGCTTGTATATGAACAAGGTTATAAATCTAAGGCTAATACTCATTTAAATGGGGCTCGTCGAGTCAGGGATCAATTTGTCCGAAAAATCCAAGGCTAACACCCCCTCCAAAAAACCAAGTTCAATCATGTTTGGGGGGAAAAGTGTATTACCCAAAAATTTGAAGTCTAATACCAACTAAAAAGGGCTTGGATATGAACAAGGTTATAAATCTAAGGCTAATACTCATTTAAATGGGGCTCGTCGAGTCAGGATCAATTTGTCCGAAAAATCCAAGGCTAACACCCCCTCCAAAAACCAAGTTCAACCATGTTTGGGGGAAAAGTGTATTACCCATAAATTTGAAGTCTAATACCAACTAAAAAGGGCTTGGATATGAACAAGGTTAGAAATATAAGGCTAATACTCATTTAAATGGGGCTCGTCGAGTCAGGGATCAATTTGTCCGAAAATCCAAGGCTAACACCCCCTCCAAAAACCAAGTTCAATCATGTTTGGGGGAAAAGTCTATTACCCATAAATTTGAAGTCTAATACCAACTAAAAAGGGCTTGGATATGAACAAGGTTATAAATATAAGGCTAATACTCATTTAAATGGGGCTCGTCGAGTCAGGATCAATTTGTCCGAAAATCCAAGGCTAACACCCCCTCCAAAAACCAAGTTCAATCATGTTTGGGGGAAAAGTGTATTACCCATAAATTTGAAGTCTAATACCAACTAAAAAGGGCTTGGATATGAACAAGGTTATAAATCTAAGGCTAATACTCATTTAAATGGGGCTCGTCGAGTCATGATCAATTTGTCCGAAAATCCAAGGCTAACACCCCCTCCAAAAACCAAGTTCAATCATGTTTGGGGGAAAAGTGTATTACCCATAAATTTGAAGTCTAATACCAACTAAAAAGGGCTTGGATATGAACAAGGTTATAAATCTAAGGCTAATACTCATTTAAATGGGGCTCATCGAGTCAGGATCAATTTGTCCGAAAATCCAAGGCTAACACCCCCTCCAAAAACCAAGTTCAACCATGTTTGGGGGAAAAGTGTATTACCCATAAATTTGAAGTCTAATACCAATTAAAAGGTCTTGTATATGAACAAGGTTATAAATATAAGGATAATACTCATTTAAATGGGGCTCGTCGAGTCAGGATCAATTTGTCCGAAAATCCAAGGCTAACACCCCCTCCAAAAACCAAGTTCAACCATGTTTGGGGGAAAAGTGTATTACCCATAAATTTGAAGTCTAATACCAACTAAAAAGGTCTTGGATATGAACAAGGTTAGAAATCTAAGGCTAATACTCATTTAAATGGGGCTCGTCGAGTCATGATCAATTTGTCCAAAAATCCAAGGCTAACACCCCCTCCAAAAACCAAGTTCAATCATGTTTGGGGGAAAAGTGTATTACCCATAAATTTGAAGTCTAATACCAACTAAAAAGGGCTTGGATATGAACAAGGTTAGAAATATAAGGCTAATACTCATTTAAATGGGGCTCGTCGAGTCAGGATCAATTTGTCCGAAAAATCCAAGGCTAACACCCCCTCCAAAAACCAAGTTCAACCATGTTTGGGGGAAAAGTGTATTACCCATAAATTTGAAGTCTAATACCAACTAAAAAGGGCTTGGATATGAACAAGGTTATAAATCTAAGGCTAATACTCATTTAAATGGGGCTCGTCGAGTCAGGATCAATTTGTCCGAAAAATCCAAGGCTAACACCCCCTCCAAAAACCAAGTTCAATCATGTTTGGGGGAAAAGTGTATTACCCATAAATTTGAAGTCTAATACCAACTAAAAAGGGCTTGGATATGAAAAAGGTTAGAAATCTAAGGCTAATACTCATTTAAATGGGGCTCGTCGAGTCAGGATCAATTTGTCCGAAAAATCCAAGGCTAACACCCCTCCAAAAAACCAAGTTCAATCATGTTTGGGGGAAAAGTGTATTACCCATAAATTTGAAGTCTAATACCAACTAAAAAGGGCTTGTATATGAACAAGGTTATAAATCTAAGGCTAATACTCATTTAAATGGGGCTCGTCGAGTCAGGGATCAATTTGTCCGAAAAATCCAAGGCTAACACCCCCTCCAAAAACCAAGTTCAACCATGTTTGGGGGAAAAGTGTATTACCCATAAATTTGAAGTCTAATACCAACTAAAAAGGGCTTGGATATGAACAAGGTTATAAATCTAAGGCTAATACTCATTTAAATGGGGCTCGTCGAGTCAGGATCAATTTGTCCAAAAATCCAAGGCTAACACCCCCTGCAAAAACCAAGTTCAACCATGTTTGGGGGAAAAAGTGTATTACCCATAAATTTGAAGTCTAATACCAACTAAAAAGGGCTTGGATATGAACAAGGTTAGAAATATAAGGCTAATACTCATTTAAATGGGGGCTCGTCGAGTCAGGATCAATTTGTCCGAAAAATCCAAGGCTAACACTACCTCCAAAAACCAAGTTCAATCATGTTTGGGGGAAAAGTCTATTACCCATAAATTTGAAGTCTAATACCAACTAAAAAGGGCTTGGATATGAACAAGGTTATAAATCTAAGGCTAATACTCATTTAAATGGGGCTCGTCGAGTCAGGATCAATTTGTCCGAAAATCCAAGGCTAACACCCCCTCAAAAAACCAAGTTCAATCATGTTTGGGGGAAAAGTGTATTACCCATAAATTTGACGTCTAATACCAACTAAAAAGGGCTTGGATATGAACAAGGTTAGAAATATAAGGCTAATACTCATTTAAATGGGGCTCGTCGAGTCAGGATCAATTTGTCCGAAAATCCAAGGCTAACACCCCCTCCAAAAAACCAAGTTCAATCATGTTTGGGGGAAAAGTGTATTACCCATAAATTTGAAGTCTAATACCAACTAAAAAGGGCTTGGATATGAACAAGGTTAGAAATATAAGGCTAATACTCATTTAAATGGGGCTCGTCGAGTCAGGGATCAATTTGTCCGAAAAATCCAAGGCTAACACTACCTCCAAAAAACCAAGTTCAATCATGTTTGGGGGAAAAGTCTATTACCCATAAATTTGAAGTCTAATACTAACTAAAAAGGGCTTGGATATGAACAAGGTTATAAATCTAAGGCTAATACTCATTTAAATGGGGCTCGTCGAGTCAGGATCAATTTGTCCGAAAATCCAAGGCTAACACCCCCTCAAAAACCAAGTTCAATCATGTTTGGGGGAAAAGTGTATTACCCATAAATTTGACGTCTAATACCAAACTAAAAAGGGCTTGGATATGAACAAGGGTTAGAAATATAAGGCTAATACTCATTTAAATGGGGGCTCGTCGAGTCGTGATCAATTTGTCCGAAAAATCCAAGGCTAACACCACCTCCAAAAAACCAAGTTCAATCATGTTTGGGGGAAAAAGTCTATTACCCATAAATTTTGAAGTCTAATACCAACTAAAAAGGGCTTGGATATGAAACAAAGGTTAGAAATCTAAGGCTAATACTCATTTAAATGGGGCTCGTCGAGTCAAGATCAATTTGTCCGAAAAATCCAAGGCTAACACCCCCTCAAAAAACCAAGTTCAATCATGTTTGGGGGAAAAGTGTATTACCCATAAATTTGACGTCTAATACCAACTAAAAAGGGCTTGGATATGAACAAGGTTAGAAATATAAGGCTAATACTCATTTAAATGGGGCTCGTCGAGTCAGGATCAATTTGTCCGAAAATCCAAGGCTAACACTACCTCCAAAAACCAAGTTCAATCATGTTTGGGGGAAAAGTCTATTACCCATAAATTTGAAGTATAATACTAACTAAAATGGGATTGTATATGAACAAGGTTATAAATCTAAGGCTAATACTCATTTAAATGGGGCTCGTCGAGTCAGGATCAATTTGTCCGAAAATCCAAGGCTAACACCCCCTCAAAAAACCAAGTTCAATCATGTTTGGGGGAAAAAGTGTATTACCCATAAATTTGATGTCTAATACCAACTAAAAAGGGCTTGGATATGAACAAGGTTATAAATCTAAGGCTAATACTCATTTAAATGGGGGCTCGTCGAGTCAGATCAATTTGTCCGAAAAACCAAGGTTAACACCCCCTCCAAAAACCAAGTTCAACCATGTTTGGGGGAAAAGTGTATTACCTATAAATTTGAAGTCTAATACCAACTAAAAAGGGCTTGGATATGAACAAGGTTAGAAATATAAGGCTAATACTCATTTAAATGGGGCTCGTCGAGTCAGGATCAATTTGTCCGAAAAATCCAAGGCTAACACCCCCTCCAAAAACCAAGTTCAATCATGTTTGGGGGAAAAGTCTATTACCCATAAATTTGAAGTCTAATACCAACTAAAAAGGGCTTGTATATGAACAAGGTTATAAATCTAAGGCTAATACTCATTTAAATGGGGCTCGTCGAGTCAGGATCAATTTGTCCGAAAATCCAAGGCTAACACCCCCTCCAAAAACCAAGTTCAATCATGTTTGGGGGGAAAAGTGTATTACCCATAAATTTGAAGTCTAATACCAACTAAAAAGGGCTTGGATATGAACAAGGTTATAAATCTAAGGCTAATACTCATTTAAATGGGGCTCATCGAGTCAGGATCAATTTGTCCGAAAATCCAAGGCTAACACCCCCTCCAAAAACCAAGTTCAACCATGTGTGGGGGAAAAGTGTATTACCCATAAATTTGAAGTCTAATACCAATTAAAAGGTCTTGTATATGAACAAGGTTATAAATATAAGGATAATACTCATTTAAATGGGCTCGTCGAGTCAGGATCAATTTGTCCGAAAATCCAAGGCTAACACCCCCTCCAAAAACCAAGTTCAACCATGTTTGGGGGAAAAGTGTATTACCCATAAATTTGAAGTCTAATACCAACTAAAAAGGTCTTGGTTATGAAAAAAGTTAGAAATCTAAGGCTAATACTCATTTAAATGGGGCTCGTCGAGTCATGATCAATTTGTCCGAAAATCCAAGGCTAACACCCCCTCCAAAAACCAAGTTCAATCATGTTTGGGGGAAAAGTGTATTACCCATAAATTTGAAGTCTAATACCAACTAAAAAGGGCTTGGATATGAAAAAGGTTAGAAATCTAAGGCTAATACTCAATTAAATGGGGCTCGTCGAGTCAAGATCAATTTGTCCGAAAATCCAAGGCTAACACCCCCTCAAAAAACCAAGTTCAATCATGTTTGGGGGAAAAGTCTATTACCCATAAATTTGAAGTCTAATACTAACTAAAAAGGTATTGTATATGAACAAGGTTATAAATCTAAGGATAATACTCATTTAAATGGGGCTCGTCGAGTCAGGATCAATTTGTCCGAAAATCCAAGGCTAACACCCCCTCAAAAAACCAAGTTCAATCATGTTTGGGGGAAAAGTGTATTACCCATAAATTTGATGTCTAATACCAACTAAAAAGGGCTTGGATATGAACAAGGTTATAAATCTAAGGCTAATACTCATTTAAATGGGGCTCGTCGAGTCAGGATCAATTTGTCCAAAAATCCAAGGCTAACACCCCCTGGAAAAACCAAGTTCAACCATGTTTGGGGAAAAAGTGTATTACCTATAAATTTGAAGTCTAATACTAACTAAAAAGGGCTTGGATATGAACAAGGTTAGAAATATGAGGCTAATACTCATTTAAATGGGGCTCGTCGAGTCAGGATCTATTTGTCCAAAAATCCAAGGCTAACACTACCTCCAAAAACCAAGTTCAATCATGTTTGGGGGAAAAGTCTATTACCCATAAATTTGAAGTCTAATACTAACTAAAAAGGGCTTGGATATGAACAAGGTTATAAATCTAAGGCTAATACTCATTTAAATGGGGCTCGTCGAGTCAGGATCAATTTGTCCGAAAATCCAAGGCTAACACCCCCTCAAAAAACCAAGTTCAATCATGTTTGGGGGAAAAGTGTATTACCCATAAATTTGACGTCTAATACCAACTAAAAAGGGCTTGGATATGAAGAAGGTTAGAAATATAAGGCTAATACTCATTTAAATGGGGCTCGTCAAGTCAGGATCAATTTGTCCGAAAATCCAAGGCTAACACCCCCTCCAAAAACCAAGTTCAATCATGTTTGGGGGAAAAGTGTATTACCCATAAATTTGAAGTCTAATACCAACTAAAAAGGGCTTGGATATGAACAAGGTTAGAAATATAAGGCTAATACTCATTTAAATGGGGCTCGTCGAGTCAGGATCAATTTGTCCGAAAATCCAAGGCTAACACCCCCTCAAAAAACCAAGTTCAATCATGTTTGGGGGAAAAGTGTATTACCCATAAATTTGACGTCTAATACCAACTAAAAAGGGCTTGGATATGAACAAGGTTAGAAATATAAGGCTAATACTCATTTAAATGGGGCTCGTCGAGTCAGGATCAATTTGTCCGAAAATCCAAGGCTAACACTACCTCCAAAAACCAAGTTCAATCATGTTTGGGGGAAAAGTCTATTACCCATAAATTTGAAGTCTAATACTAACTAAAAAGGGCTTGGATATGAACAAGGTTATAAATCTAAGGCTAATACTCATTTAAATGGGGCTCGTCGAGTCAGGATCAATTTGTCCGAAAATCCAAGGCTAACACCCCCTCCAAAAACCAAGTTCAATCATGTGTGGGGGAAAAGTGTATTACCCATAAATTTGACGTCTAATACCAAACTAAAAAGGGCTTGGATATGAACAAGGGTTAGAAATATAAGGCTAATACTCATTTAAATGGGGCTCGTCGAGTCAGGGATCAATTTGTCCGAAAAATCCAAGGCTAACACCACCCTCCAAAAAACCAAAGTTCAATCATGTTTGGGGGAAAAAGTCTATTACCCATAAATTTTGAAGTCTAATACCAACTAAAAAGGGCTTGGATATGAACAAGGTTAGAAATCTAAGGCTAATACTCATTTAAATGGGGCTCGTCGAGTCAAGATCAATTTGTCCGAAAATCCAAGGCTAACACCCCCTCCAAAAAACCAAGTTCAATCATGTTTGGGGGAAAAGTGTATTACCCATAAATTTGACGTCTAATACCAACTAAAAAGGGCTTGGATATGAACAAGGTTAGAAATATAAGGCTAATACTCATTTAAATGGGGCTCGTCGAGTCAGGATCAATTTGTCCGAAAATCCAAGGCTAACACCACCTCCAAAAACCAAGTTCAATCATGTTTGGGGGAAAAGTCTATTACCCATAAATTTGAAGTCTAATACTAACTAAAATGGGATTGGATATGAACAAGGTTATAAATCTAAGGCTAATACTCATTTAAATGGGGCTCGCCGAGTCGAGATCAATTTGTCCGAAAATCCAAGGCTAACACCCCCTCAAAAAACCAAGTTCAATCATGTTTGGGGGAAAAGTGTATTACCCATAAATTTGAAGTCTAATACCAACTAAAAAGGGCTTGGATATGAACAAGGTTATAAATCTAAGGCTAATACTCATTTAAATGGGGCTCGTCGAGTCAGGATCAATTTGTCCGAAAAATCCAAGGCTAACACCCCTCCAAAAACCAAGTTCAACCATGTTTGGGGGAAAAAGTGTATTACCCATAAATTTGAAGTCTAATACCAACTAAAAAGGGCTTGGATATGAACAAGGTTAGAAATATAAGGCTAATACTCATTTAAATGGGGGCTCGCCGAGTCAGGATCAATTTGTCCGAAAAATCCAAGGCTAACACCCCCTCAAAAAACCAAGTTCAATCATGTTTGGGGAAAAGTCTATTACCCATAAATTTGAAGTCTAATACCAACTAAAAAGGGCTTGTATATGAACAAGGTTATAAATCTAAGGCTAATACTCATTTAAATGGGGCTCGTCGAGTCAGGATCAATTTGTCCGAAAATCCAAGGCTAACACCCCCTCCAAAAACCAAGTTCAATCATGTTTGGGGGGAAAAGTGTATTACCCATAAATTTGAAGTCTAATACCAACAAAAAAGGGCTTGTATATGAACAAGGTTATAAATCTAAGGCTAATACTCATTTAAATGGGGCTCATCGAGTCAGGATCAATTTGTCTGAAAAATCCAAGGCTAACACCCCCTCCAAAAACCAAATACAACCATGTGTGGGGGAAAAGTGTATTACCCATAAATTTGAAGTCTAATACCAATTAAAAGGTCTTGTATATGAACAAGGTTATAAATATAAGGATAATACTCATTTAAATGGGCTCGTCGAGTCAGGATCAATTTGTTCGAAAATCCAAGGCTAACACCCCCTCCAAAAACCAAGTTCAACCATGTTTGGGGGAAAAGTGTATTACCCATAAATTTGAAGTCTAATACCAACTAAAAAGGTCTTGGATATGAAAAAGGTTAGAAATCTAAGGCTAATACTCATTTAAATGGGGCTCGTCGAGTCAGGATCAATTTGTCCGAAAATCCAAGGCTAACACCCCCTCCAAAAACCAAGTTCAATCAAGTTTGGGGGAAAAGTGTATTACCCATAAATTTGAAGTCTAATACCAACTAAAAAGGGCTTTGGATATGAAACAAAGGTTAGAAATCTAAGGCTAATACTCATTTAAATGGGGGCTCGTCGAGTCAAGATCAATTTGTCCGAAAATCCAAGGCTAACACCCCCTCCAAAAAACCAAGTTCAATCATGTTTGGGGGAAAAGTCTATTACCCATAAATTTGAAGTCTAATACCAACTAAAAATGGGATTGTATATGAACAAGGTTATAAATCTAAGGCTAATACTCATTTAAATGGGGCTCGTCGAGTCAGGATCAATTTGTCCGAAAAATCCAAGGCTAACACCCCCTCCAAAAACCAAGTTCAATCATGTTTGGGGGGAAAAGTGTATTACCCATAAATTTGAAGTCTAATACCAACTAAAAAGGGCTTGGATATGAACAAGGTTATAAATCTAAGGCTAATACTCATTTAAATGGGGCTCGTCGAGTCAGGATCAATTTGTCCGAAAAATCCAAGGCTAACACCCCTCCAAAAACCAAGTTCAACCATGTTTGGGGGAAAAAGTGTATTACCCATAAATTTGAAGTCTAATACCAACTAAAAAGGGCTTGGATATGAACAAGGTTAGAAATATAAGGCTAATACTCATTTAAATGGGGCTCGTCGAGTCAGATCAATTTGTCCGAAAAATCCAAGGCTAACACCCCTCCAAAAACCAAGTTCAACCATGTTTGGGGGAAAAGTGTATTACCCATAAATTTGAAGTCTTATACTGCTTGGATATGAACAAGGTTAGAAATATAAGGCTAATACTCATTTAAATGGGGCTCGCGGAGTCAGGATCAATTCGTCCGAAAATCCAAGGCTAACACCCCCTCCAAAAAACCAAGTTCAATCATGTTTGGGGGGAAAAGTGTATTACCCATAAATTTGAAGTCTAATACCAACTAAAAAGGGCTTGGATATGAAGAAGGTTAGAAATATAAGGCTAATACTCATTTAAATGGGGCTCGCCGAGTCAGGATCAATTTGTCCAAAAATCCAAGGCTATCAATTCCTCCAAAAACCAAGTTCAATCATGTTTGGGGGAAAAGTGTATTACCCATAAATTTGAAGTCTAATACCAACTAAAAAGGGCTTGGATATGAACAAGGTTATAAATCTAAGGCTAATACTCATTTAAATGGGGCTCGTCGAGTCAGGATCAATTTGTCCGAAAATCCAAGGCTAACACCCCCTCAAAAAACCAAGTTCAATCATGTTTGGGGGAAAAGTGTATTACCCATAAATTTGAAGTCTAATACCAACTAAAAAGGGCTTGGATATGAACAAGGGTTAGAAATATAAGGCTAATACTCATTTAAATGGGGCTCGTCGAGTCAGGATCAATTTGTCCGAAAATCCAAGGCTAACACCACCTCCAAAAACCAAGTTCAATCATGTTTGGGGGAAAAAGTCTATTACCCATAAATTTGAAGTCTAATACCAACTAAAAAGGGCTTGGATATGAACAAAGGTTAGAAATCTAAGGCTAATACTCATTTAAATGGGGCTCGTCGAGTCAAGATCAATTTGTCCGAAAAATCCAAGGCTAACACCCCTCCAAAAAACCAAGTTCAATCATGTTTGGGGGAAAAGTGTATTACCCATAAATTTGAAGTCTAATACCAACTAAAAAGGGCTTGGATATGAACAAGGTTATAAATCTAAGGCTAATACTCATTTAAATGGGGCTCGTCGAGTCAGGATCAATTTGTCCGAAAATCCAAGGCTAACACCCCCTCCAAAAACCAAGTTCAATCATGTTTGGGGGAAAAGTGTATTACCCATAAATTTGAAGTCTAATACCAACTAAAAAGGGCTTGGATATGAACAAGGTTAGAAATATAAGGCTAATACTCATTTAAATGGGGCTCGTCGAGTCAGGATCAATTTGTCCAAAAATCCAAGGCTAACACCCCCTCCAAAAACAAAGTTCAATCATGTTTGGGGGAAAAAGTGTATTACCCATAAATTTGAAGTCTAATACCAACTAAAAAGGGCTTGGATATGAAAAAGGTTAGAAATCTAAGGCTAATACTCATTTAAATGGGGCTCGTCGAGTCAAGATCAATTTGTCCGAAAATCCAAGGCTAACACCCCCTCAAAAAACCAAGTTCAATCATGTTTGGGGGAAAAGTGTATTACCCATAAATTTGACGTCTAATACCAACTAAAAAGGGCTTGGATATGAACAAGGTTAGAAATATAAGGCTAATACTCATTTAAATGGGGCTCGTCGAGTCAGGATCAATTTGTCCGAAAATCCAAGGCTAACACTCCCTCCAAAAACCAAGTTCAATCATGTTTGGGGGAAAAGTCTATTACCCATAAATTTGAAGTATAATACTAACTAAAATGGGATTGTATATGAACAAGGTTATAAATCTAAGGCTAATACTCATTTAAAAGGGGCTCGTCGAGTCAGGATCAATTTGTCCGAAAATCCAAGGCTAACACCCCCTCAAAAAACCAAGTTCAATCATGTTTGGGGGAAAAATGTATTACCCATAAATTTGATGTCTAATACCAACTAAAAAGGGCTTGGATATGAACAAGGTTATAAATCTAAGGCTAATACTCATTTAAATGGGGCTCGTCGAGTCAGGATCAATTTGTCCAAAAATCCAAGGCTAACACCCCCTGGAAAAACCAAGTTCAACCATGTTTGGGGAAAAAGTGTATTACCTATAAATTTGAAGTCTAATACCAACTAAAAAGGGCTTGGATATGAACAAGGTTAGAAATATGAGGCTAATACTCATTTAAATGGGGCTCGTCGAGTCACGATCAATTTGTCCGAAAATCCAAGGCTAACACCCCCTCAAAAAACCAAGTTCAATCATGTTTGGGGGAAAAGTCTATTACCCATAAATTTGAAGTCTAATACTAACTAAAAAGGGATTGTATATGAACAAGGTTATAAATCTAAGGCTAATACTCATTTAAATGGGGCTCGTCGAGTCAGGATCAATTTGTCCGAAAATCCAAGGCTAACACCCCCTCCAAAAACCAAGTTCAATCATGTTTGGGGGAAAAGTGTATTACCCATAAATTTGAAGTCTAATACCAACTAAAAAGGGCTTGGATATGAACAAGGTTATAAATCTAAGGCTAATACTCATTTAAATGGGGCTCATCGAATCACGATCAAATTGTCTGAAAATCCAAGGCTAACACCCCCTCCAAATGCCAAGTTCAACCATGTGTGGGGGAAAAGTGTATTACCCATAAATTTGAAGTCTAATACCAATTAAAAGGTCTTGTATATGAATCAGGTTATAAATATAAGGATAATACTCATTTAAATGGGGCTCGTCGAGTCAGGATCAATTTGTCTGAAAATCCAAGGCTAACACCCCCTCCAAAAACCAAGTTCAACCATGTTTGGGGGAAAAGTGTATTACCCATAAATTTGAAGTCTAATACCAACTAAAAAGGTCTTGGTTATGAAAAAAGTTAGAAATCTAAGGCTAATACTCATTTAAATGGGGCTCGTCGAGTCATGATCAATTTGTCCGAAAATCCAAGGCTAACACCCCCTCCAAAAACCAAGTTCAATCATGTTTGGGGGAAAAGTGTATTACCCATAAACTTGAAGTCTAATACCAACTAAAAAGGGCTTGGATATGAAAAAGGTTAGAAATCTAAGGCTAATACTCAATTAAATGGGGCTCGTCGAGTCAAGATCAATTTGTCCGAAAATTCAAGACTGACACCCCCTCAAAAAACCATGTTCAATCATGTTTGGGGGAAAAGTCTATTACCCATAAATTTGAAGTCTAATACTAACTAAAATGGGATTGTATATGAACAAGGTTATAAATCTAAGGCTAATACTCATTTAAAAGGGGCTCGTCGAGTCAAGATCAATTTGTCCGAAAATCCAAGGCTAACACCCCCTCAAAAAACCAAGTTCAATCATGTTTGGGGGAAAAGTGTATTACCCATAAATTTGATGTCTAATACCAACTAAAAAGGGCTTGGATATGAACAAGGTTATAAATCTAAGGCTAATACTCATTTAAATGGGGCTCGTCGAGTCAGGATCAATTTGTCCAAAAATCCAAGGCTAACACCCCCTGGAAAAACCAAGTTCAACCATGTTTGGGGAAAAAGTGTATTACCTATAAATTTGAAGTCTAATACCAACTAAAAAGGGCTTGGATATGAACAAGGTTAGAAATATGAGGCTAATACTCATTTAAATGGGGCTCGTCGAGTCAGGATCAATTTGTCCAAAAATCCAAGGCTAACACCCCCTGCAAAAACCAACTTCAACCATGTTTGGGGAAAAAGTGTATTACCTATAAATTTGAAGTCTAATACCAACTAAAAAGGGCTTGGATATGAACAAGGTTAGAAATATTAAGCTAATACTCATTTAAATGGGGCTCGTCGAGTCAGGATCAATTTGTCCGAAAATCCAAGGCTAACACCCCCTCAAAAAACCAAGTTCAATCATGTTTGGGGGAAAAGTGTATTACCCATAAATTTGACGTCTAATACCAACTAAAAAGGGCTTGGATATGAAGAAGGTTAGAAATATAAGGCTAATACTCATTTAAATGGGGCTCGTCAAGTCAGGATCAATTTGTCCGAAAATCCAAGGCTAACACTACCTCCAAAAACCAAGTTCAATCATGTTTGGGGGAAAAATCTATTACCCATAAATTTGAAGTCTAATACCAACAAAAAACGGCTTGGATATGAAAAATGTTAGAAATCTAAGGCTAATACTCAATTAAATGGGGGCTCGTCGAGTCAAGATCAATTTGTCCCGAAAATCCAAGGCTAACACCCCCTCAAAAACCAAGTTCAATCGTTTTTGGGGGAAAAGTCTATT
Organism: Salix koriyanagi; assembly: GCA_029228605.1. Taxonomy (NCBI): domain Eukaryota; kingdom Viridiplantae; phylum Streptophyta; class Magnoliopsida; order Malpighiales; family Salicaceae; genus Salix; species Salix koriyanagi. The sequence goes on along the minus strand of CM055343.1, from coordinate 433,066 downwards.
ACCCATAAATTTGAAGTCTAATACCAACTAAAAAGGGCTTGGATATGAACAAGGTTATAAATCTAAGGCTAATACTCATTTAAATGGGGCTCGTCGAGTCAGGATCAATTTGTCCGAAAATCCAAGGCTAACACCCCCTCGAAAAACCAAGTTCAACCATGTTTGGGGGAAAAGTGTATTACCCATAAATTTGAAGTCTAATACCAACTAAAAAGGGCTTGGATATGAACAAGGTTATAAATCTAAGGCTAATACTCATTTAAATGGGGCTCGTCGAGTCAGGATCAATTTGTCCGAAAATCCAAGGCTAACACCCCCTCCAAAAAACCAAGTTCAATCATGTTTGGGGGGAAAAGTGTATTACCCATAAATTTGAAGTCTAATACCAACTAAAAAGGGCTTGGATATGAACAAGGGTTAGAAATATAAGGCTAATACTCATTTAAATGGGGGCTCGTCGAGTCAGGGATCAATTTGTCCGAAAATCCAAGGCTAACACCCCCTCAAAAAACCAAGTTCAATCATGTGTGGGGGAAAAGTGTATTACCCATAAATTTGACGTCTAATACCAACCAAAAAGGGCTTGGATATGAACAAGGGTAGAAATATAAGGCTAATACTCATTTAAATGGGGCTCGTCGAGTCAGGATCAATTTGTCCGAAAATCCAAGGCTAACACCACCTCCAAAAACAAAGTTCAATCATGTTTGGGGGAAAAATCTATTACCCATAAATTTGAAGTCTAATACCAACAAAAAGGGCTTGGATATGAAAAAGGTTAGAAATCTAAGGCTAATACTCAATTAAATGGGGCTCGTCGAGTCAAGATCAATTTGTCCGAAAATCCAAGGCTAACACCCCCTCAAAAAACCAAGTTCAATCATGTTTGGGGGAAAAGTGTATTACCCATAAATTTGATGTCTAATACCAACTAAAAAGGGCTTGGATATGAACAAGGTTAGAAATCTAAGGCTAATACTCATTTAAATGGGGGCTCGCCGAGTCAGGGATCAATTTGTCCAAAAATCCAAGGCTAACACCCCCTCGAAAAACCAAGTTCAACCATGTTTGGGGGAAAAGTGTATTACCCATAAATTTGAAGTCTAATACCAACTAAAAAGGGCTTGGATATGAACAAGGTTATAAATCTAAGGCTAATACTCATTTAAATGGGGGCTCGTCGAGTCAGGATCAATTTGTCCGAAAAATCCAAGGCTAACACCCCCTCAAAAAACCAAGTTCAATCATGTTTGGGGGGAAAAGTGTATTACCCATAAATTTGACGTCTAATACCAACTAAAAAGGGCTTGGATATGAACAAGGGTTAGAAATATAAGGCTAATACTCATTTAAATGGGGGCTCGTCGAGTCGAGATCAATTTGTCCGAAAAATCCAAGGCTAACACCACCTCCAAAAACAAAGTTCAATCATGTTTGGGGGAAAAGTCTATTACCCATAAATTTGAAGTCTAATACCAACAAAAAGGGCTTGGATATGAAAAAGGTTAGAAATCTAAGGCTAATACTCATTTAAATGGGGCTCGTCGAGTCAAGATCAATTTGTCCGAAAATCCAAGGCTAACACCCCCTCAAAAAACCAAGTTCAATCATGTTTGGGGGAAAAGTCTATTACCCATAAATTTGAAGTCTAATACTAACTAAAAAGGGATTGGATATGAACAAAGTTATAAATCTAAGGCTAATACTCATTTAAATGGGGCTCGTCGAGTCATGATCAATTTGTCCGAAAATCCAAGGCTAACACCCCCTCCAAAAACCAAGTTCAATCATGTTTGGGGGAAAAGTGTATTACCCATAAATTTGAAGTCTAATACCAACTAAAAAGGGCTTGGATATGAAAAAGGTTAGAAATCTAAGGCTAATACTCATTTAAATGGGGGCTCGCCGAGTCAAGATCAATTTGTCCGAAAAATCCAAGGCTAACACCCCCTCCAAAAAACCAAGTTCAATCATGTTTGGGGGAAAAGTGTATTACCCATAAATTTGAAGTCTAATACCAACTAAAAAGGGCTTTGGATATGAACAAGGTTATAAATCTAAGGCTAATACTCATTTAAATGGGGGCTCGTCGAGTCAGGATCAATTTGTCCAAAAATCCAAGGCTAACACCCCCTCCAACAACCAAGTTCAACCATGTTTGGGGAAAAAGTGTATTACCCATAAATTTGAAGTCTAATACCAACTAAAAAGGGCTTGGATATGAACAAGGTTAGAAATATAAGGCTAATACTCATTTAAATGGGGCTCGTCGAGTCAGGATCAATTTGTCCGAAAATCCAAGGCTAACACCCCCTCCAAAAAACCAAGTTCAATCATGTTTGGGGGGAAAAGTGTATTACCCATAAATTTGAAGTCTAATACCAACTAAAAAGGGCTTGGATATGAACAAGGTTAGAAATATAAGGCTAATACTCATTTAAATGGGGCTCGTCGAGTCAGGATCAATTTGTCCGAAAATCCAAGGCTAACACTACCCTCCAAAAACCAAGTTCAATCATGTTTGGGGGAAAAGTCTATTACCCATAAATTTGAAGTCTAATACCAACTAAAAAGGGCTTGGATATGAACAAGGTTATAAATCTAAGGCTAATACTCATTTAAATGGGGGCTCGTCGAGTCAGGATCAATTTGTCCGAAAAATCCAAGGCTAACACCCCCTCAAAAAACCAAGTTCAATCATGTTTGGGGGAAAAGTGTATTACCCATAAATTTGACGTCTAATACCAACTAAAAAGGGCTTGGATATGAACAAGGGTTAGAAATATAAGGCTAATACTCATTTAAATGGGGCTCGTCGAGTCAGGGATCAATTTGTCCGAAAAATCCAAGGCTAACACCACCTCCAAAAACCAAGTTCAATCATGTTTGGGGGAAAAAGTCTATTACCCATAAATTTGAAGTCTAATACCAACTAAAAAGGGCTTGGATATGAACAAGGTTAGAAATCTAAGGCTAATACTCATTTAAATGGGGCTCGTCGAGTCAAGATCAATTTGTCCGAAAATCCAAGGCTAACACCCCCTCAAAAAACCAAGTTCAATCATGTTTGGGGGAAAAGTCTATTACCCATAAATTTGAAGTCTAATACTAACTAAAAAGGGCTTGGATATGAACAAGGTTATAAATCTAAGGCTAATACTCATTTAAATGGGGCTCGTCGAGTCAGGATCAATTTGTCCGAAAATCCAAGGCTAACACCCCCTCAAAAAACCAAGTTCAATCATGTTTGGGGGAAAAGTGTATTACCCATAAATTTGATGTCTAATACCAACTAAAAAGGGTTTGGATATGAACAAGGTTATAAATCTAAGGCTAATACTCATTTAAATGGGGCTCGTCGAGTCAGGATCAATTTGTCCAAAAATCCAAGGCTAACACCCCCTGCAAAAACCAAGTTCAACCATGTTTGGGGGAAAAGTGTATTACCTATAAATTTGAAGTCTAATACCAACTAAAAAGGGCTTGGATATGAACAAGGTTAGAAATATTAAGCTAATACTCATTTAAATGGGGATCGTCGAGTCAGGATCAATTTGTCCGAAAATCCAAGGCTAACACCCCCTCAAAAAACCAAGTTCAATCATGTTTGGGGGAAAAGTGTATTACCCATAAATTTGACGTCTAATACCAACTAAAAAGGGCTTGGATATGAACAAGGTTAGAAATATAAGGCTAATACTCATTTAAATGGGGCTCGTCGAGTCAGGATCAATTTGTCCGAAAATCCAAGGCTAACACCACCTCCAAAAACCAAGTTCAATCATGTTTGGGGGAAAAGTCTATTACCCATAAATTTGAAGTCTAATACTAACTAAAAAGGGCTTGGATATGAACAAGGTTATAAATCTAAGGCTAATACTCATTTAAATGGGGCTCGTCGAGTCAGGATCAATTTGTCCGAAAATCCAAGGCTAACACCCCCTCAAAAAACCAAGTTCAATCATGTGTGGGGGAAAAGTGTATTACCCATAAATTTGACGTCTAATACCAACTAAAAAGGGCTTGGATATGAACAAGGGTAGAAATATAAGGCTAATACTCATTTAAATGGGGCTCGTTGAGTCAGGATCAATTTGTCCGAAAATCCAAGGCTAACACCCCCTCAAAAACCAAGTTCAATCATGTTTGGGGGAAAAATCTATTACCCATAAATTTGAAGTCTAATACCAACAAAAAACGGCTTGGATATGAAAAAGGTTAGAAATCTAAGGCTAAAACTCAATTAAATGGGGCTCGTCGAGTCAAGATCAATTTGTCCGAAAATCCAAGGCTAACACCCCCTCAAAAAACCAAGTTCAATCATGTTTGGGGGAAAAGTCTATTACCCATAAATTTGAAGTCTAATACCAACTAAAAAGGGCTTGGATATGAACAAGGTTATAAATCTAAGGCTAATACTCATTTAAATGGGGCTCGTCGAGTCATGATCAATTTGTCCGAAATTCCAAGGCTAACACCCCCTCCAAAAACCAAGTTCAATCATGTTTAGGGGAAAAGTGTATTACCCATAAATTTGAAGTCTAATACCAACTAAAAAGGGCTTGGATATGAAAAAGGTTAGAAATCTAAGGCTAATACTCAATTAAATGGGGCTCGTCGAGTCAAGATCAATTTGTCCGAAAATCCAAGGCTAACACCCCCTCAAAAAACCAAGTTCAATCATGTTTGGGGGAAAAGTCTATTACCCATAAATTTGAAGTCTAATACCAACTAAAAAGGGCTTGGATATGAACAAGGTTATAAATCTAAGGCTAATACTCATTTAAATGGGGCTCGTCGAGTCATGATCAATTTGTCCGAAAATCCAAGGCTAACACCCCCTCCAAAAACCAAGTTCAATCATGTTTGGGGGAAAAATCTATTACCCATAAATTTGAAGTCTAATACCAACTAAAAAGGGCTTGGATATGAACAAGGTTAGAAATATTAAGCTAATACTCATTTAAATGGGGATCGACGAGTCAGGATCAATTTGTCCGAAAATCCAAGGCTAACACCCCCTCAAAAAACCAAGTTCAATCATGTTTGGGGGAAAAGTGTATTACCCATAAATTTGACGTCTAATACCAACTAAAAAGGGCTTGGATATGAACAAGGTTAGAAATATAAGGCTAATACTCATTTAAATGGGGGCTCGTCGAGTCAGGGATCAATTTGTCCGAAAAATCCAAGGCTAACACTACCTCCAAAAAACCAAGTTCAATCATGTTTGGGGGAAAAGTCTATTACCCATAAATTTGAAGTCTAATACTAACTAAAAAGGGCTTGGATATGAACAAGGTTATAAATCTAAGGCTAATACTCATTTAAATGGGGCTCGTCGAGTCAGGATCAATTTGTCCGAAAATCCAAGGCTAACACCCCCTCCAAAAACCAAGTTCAATCATGTTTGGGGGAAAAGTCTATTACCCATAAATTTGAAGTCTAATACTAACTAAAAAGGGCTTGGATATGAACAAGGTTATAAATCTAAGGCTAATACTCATTTAAATGGGGCTCGTCGAGTCATGATCAATTTGTCCGAAAATCCAAGGCTAACACCCCTCCAAAAAACCAAGTTCAATCATGTTTGGGGGAAAAGTGTATTACCCATAAATTTGAAGTCTAATACCAACTAAAAAGGGCTTGGATATGAACAAGGTTAGAAATCTAAGGCTAATACTCAATTAAATGGGGCTCGTCGAGTCAAGATCAATTTGTCCGAAAATCCAAGGCTAACACCCCCTCCAAAAACCAAGTTCAATCATGTTTGGGGGAAAAGTGTATTACCCATAAATTTGAAGTCTAATACTAACTAAAAAGGGTTTGGATAAGAACAAGGTTATAAATCTAAGGCTAATACTCATTTAAATGGGGCTCGTCGAGTCAGGATCAATTTGTCCAAAAATCCAAGGCTAACACCCCCTCAAAAACCAACTTCAACCATGTTTGGGGAAAAAGTGTATTACCTATAAATTTGAAGTCTAATACTAACTAAAAAGGGCTTGGATATGAACAAGGTTAGAAATCTAAGGCTAATACTCAATTAAATGGGGCTCGTCGAGTCAAGATCAATTTGTCCGAAAATCCAAGGCTAACACCCCCTCAAAAAACCATGTTCAATCATGTTTGGGGGAAAAGTCTATTACCCATAAATTTGAAGTCTAATACTAACTAAAAAGGGCTTGGATATGAAGAAGGTTATAAATCTAAGGCTAATACTCATTTAAATGGGGTTCGTCGAGTCATGATCAATTTGTCCGAAAATCCAAGGCTAACACCCCCTCCAAAAACCAAGTTCAATCATGTTTGGGGGAAAAGTGTATTACCCATAAATTTGAAGTCTAATACCAACTAAAAAGGGCTTGGATATGAAAAAGGTTAGAAATCTAAGGCTAATACTCAATTAAATGGGGCTCGTCGAGTCAAGATCAATTTGTCCGAAAATCCAAGGCTAACACCCCCTCAAAAAACCAAGTTCAATCATGTTTGGGGGAAAAGTCTATTACCCATAAATTTGAAGTCTAATACTAACTAAAAAGGGCTTGTATATGAATAAGGTTATAAATATAAGGCTAATACTCATTTAAATGGGGCTCGTCGAGTCATGATCAATTTGTCCGAAAATCCAAGGCTAACACCCCCTCCAAAAACCAAGTTCAATCATGTTTGGGGGAAAAGTGTATTACCCATAAATTTGAAGTCTAATACCAACTAAAAAGAACTTGGATATGAACAAGATTAGAAATATAAGGCTAATACTGATTTAAATGGGGCTCATTGAGTCGGGATGAATTTGTCCAAAAATCCAAGACTAACACCCCCTCCAAAAACCAAGTTCAACCATGTTTGGGGGAAAAGTGTATTACCCATAAATTTGAAGTGTAATACAAATTAAAAGGTCTTGTATATGAACAAGGTTAAAAATATAAGGATAATACTCATTTAAATCGGCTCGTCGAGTCAGGATCAATTTGTCCGAAAATCCAAGGCTAACACCCCCTCAAAAAACCAAGTTCAATCATGTTCGGGGGAAAAGTGTATTACCCATAAATTTGAAGTCTAATACTAACTAAAAAGGGCTTGGATATGAACAAGGTTATAAATATAAGGCTAATACTCATTTAAATGGGGCTCATCGAGTCATGATCAATTTGTCCGAAAATCCAAGGCTAACACCCCCTCAAAAACCAAGTTCAATCATGTTTGGGGGAAAAGTGTATTACCCATAAATTTGAAGTCTAATACCAACTAAAAAGGGCTTGGATATGAACAAGGTTATAAATCTAAGGCTAATACTGATTTAAATGGGGCTCATTGAGTCGGGATGAATTTGTCCAAAAATCCAAGACTAACACCCCCTCCAAAAACCAAGTTCAACCATGTTTGGGGGAAAAGTGTATTACCCATAAATTTGAAGTGTAATACAAATTAAAAGGTCTTGTATATGAACAAGGTTAAAAATATAAGGATAATACTCATTTAAATCGGCTCGTCGAGTCAGGATCAATTTGTCCGAAAATCCAAGGCTAACACCCCCTCAAAAAACCAAGTTCAATCATGTTTGGGGGAAAAGTCTATTACCCATAAATTTGAAGTCTAATACCAACTAAAAAGGGCTTGGATATGAAAAAGGTTAGAAATATAAGGCTAATACTCAATGAAATGGGCCTCGTCGAGTCAAGATCAATTTGTCCGAAAATCCAAGGCTAACACCCCCTCAAAAAACCAAGTTCAATCATGTTTGGGGGAAAAGTGTATTACCCATAAATTTGAAGTCTAATACCAACTAAAAAGGGCTTGGATATGAACAAGGTTATAAATCTAAGGCTAATACTGATTTAAATGGGGCTCATTGAGTCGGGATGAATTTGTCCAAAAATCCAAGACTAACACCCCCTCCAAAAACCAAGTTCAACCATGTTTGGGGGGAAAAGTGTATTACCCATAAATTTGAAGTCTAATACCAACTAAAAGGGTCTTGTATATGAACAAGGTTATAAAATATAAGGCTAATACTCATTTAAATGGGGCTCGTCGAGTCAGGATCAATTTGTCCGAAAATCCAAGGCTAACACCCCCTCAAAAAACCAAGTTCAATCATGTTTGGGGGAAAAGTGTATTACCCATAAATTTGAAGTCTAATACCAACTAAAAAGGGCTTGGATATGAACAAGGTTAGAAATATAAGGCTAATACTCATTTAAATGGGGCTCGTCGAGTCATGATCAATTTGTCCGAAAATCCAAGGCTAACACCCCCTCAAAAAACCAAGTTCAATCATGTTTGGGGGAAAAGTGTATTACCCATAAATTTGAAGTCTAATACCAACTAAAAAGGGCTTGGATATGAACAAGGTTATAAATCTAAGGCTAATACTCATTTAAATGGGGCTCGTCGAGTCAGGGATCAATTTGTCCGAAAAATCCAAGGCTAACACCCCTCCAAAAACCAAGTTCAACCATGTTTGGGGGGAAAAGTGTATTACCCATAAATTTGAAGTCTAATACCAAATTAAAAAGGTCTTGTATATGAACAAGGTTATAAAATATAAGGATAATACTCATTTAAATGGGGCTCGTCGAGTCAGGGATCAATTTGTCCGAAAATCCAAGGCTAACACCCCCCTCAAAAAACCAAGTTCAATCATGTTTGGGGGAAAAGTGTATTACCCATAAATTTGAAGTCTAATACCAACTAAAAAGGGCTTGGATATGAACAAGGTTAGAAATATAAGGCTAATACTCATTTAAATGGGGCTCGTCGAGTCAAGATCAATTTGTCCGAAAATCCAAGGCTAACACCCCCTCCAAAAAACCAAGTTCAATCATGTTTGGGGGGAAAAGTCTATTACCCATAAATTTGAAGTCTAATACCAACTAAAAAGGGGCTTGGATATGAACAAGGTTATAAATCTAAGGCTAATACTCATTTAAATGGGGCTCGTCGAGTCAGGATCAATTTGTCCGAAAATCCAAGGCTAACACCCCCTCCAAAAACCAAGTTCAATCATGTTTGGGGGAAAAGTGTATTACCCATAAATTTGAAGTCTAATACCAACTAAAAAGGGTCTTGGATATGAACAAGGTTAGAAATCTAAGGCTAATACTCATTTAAATGGGGCTCGTCGAGTCAAGATCAATTTGTCCGAAAATCCAAGGCTAACACCCCCTCAAAAAACCAAGTTCAATCATGTTTGGGGGGAAAGTCTATTACCCATAAATTTGAAGTCTAATACCAACTAAAAAGGGCTTGGATATGAAACAAGGTTAGAAATCTAAGGCTAATACTCATTTAAATGGGGCTCGTCGAGTCAAGATCAATTTGTCCGAAAAATCCAAGGCTAACACCCCTCCAAAAACCAAGTTCAATCATGTTTGGGGGAAAAGTGTATTACCCATAAATTTGAAGTCTAATACCAACTAAAAAGGGCTTGGATATGAACAAGGTTATAAATCTAAGGCTAATACTCATTTAAATGGGGCTCATCGAGTCAGGGATCAATTTGTCCGAAAAATCCAAGGCTAACACCCCTCCAAAAAACCAAGTTCAACCATGTGTTGGGGGAAAAGTGTATTACCCATAAATTTGAAGTCTAATACCAATTAAAAGGTCTTGTATATGAACAAGGTTATAAATATAAGGATAATACTCATTTAAATGGGCTCGTCGAGTCAGGATCAATTTGTTCGAAAATCCAAGGCTAACACCCCCTCAAAAAACCAAGTTCAATCATGTTTGGGGGAAAAGTGTATTACCCATAAATTTGAAGTCTAATACTAACTAAAAAGGGCTTGGATATGAACAAGGTTATAAATCTAAGGCTAATACTCATTTAAATGGGGCTCGTCGAGTCGGGATCAATTTGTCCGAAAAATCCAAGGCTAACACCCCCTCAAAAACCAAGTTCAATCATGTTTGGGGGAAAAGTGTATTACCCATAAATTTGAAGTCTAATACCAACTAAAAAGGGCTTGGATATGAACAAGGTTAGAAATATAAGGCTAATACTCATTTAAATGGGGCTCGCCGAGTCAAGATCAATTTGTCCGAAAATCCAAGGCTAACACCCCCTCCAAAAACCAAGTTCAATCATGTTTGGGGGAAAAGTCTATTACCCATAAATTTGAAGTCTAATACCAACTAAAAAGGGCTTGGATATGAACAAGGTTATAAATATAAGGCTAATACTCATTTAAATGGGGGCTCGTCGAGTCAGGATCAATTTGTCCGAAAAATCCAAGGCTAACACCCCTCCAAAAACCAAGTTCAACCATGTTTGGGGGAAAAGTGTATTACCCATAAATTTGAAGTCTAATACCAACTAAAAAGGGCTTGGATATGAACAAGGTTAGAAATATAAGGCTAATACTCATTTAAATGGGGCTCGTCGAGTCGTGATCAATTTGTCCGAAAAATCCAAGGCTAACACCCCCTCCAAAAACCAAGTTCAATCATGTTTGGGGGAAAAGTGTATTACCCATAAATTTGAAGTCTAATACCAACTAAAAAGGGCTTGGATATGAACAAGGTTAGAAATATAAGGCTAATACTCATTTAAATGGGGCTCGTCGAGTCAGGGATCAATTTGTCCGAAAAATCCAAGGCTAACACCCCCTCCAAAAACCAAGTTCAATCATGTTTGGGGGAAAAGTGTATTACCCATAAATTTGAAGTCTAATACCAACTAAAAAGGGCTTGGATATGAACAAGGTTATAAATATAAGGCTAATACTCATTTAAATGGGGCTCGTCGAGTCAGGGATCAATTTGTCCGAAAAATCCAAGGCTAACACCCCCTCCAAAAAACCAAGTTCAATCATGTTTGGGGGAAAAGTGTATTACCCATAAATTTGAAGTCTAATACCAACTAAAAAGGGCTTGGATATGAACAAGGTTATAAATCTAAGGCTAATACTCATTTAAATGGGGGCTCGTCGAGTCAGGGATCAATTTGTCCGAAAAATCCAAGGCTAACACCCCCTCCAAAAAACCAAGTTCAATCATGTGTGGGGGGAAAAGTGTATTACCCATAAATTTGAAGTCTAATACCAACTAAAAAGGGCTTGGATATGAACAAGGTTATAAATCTAAGGCTAATACTCATTTAAATGGGGCTCATCGAGTCGGGATCAATTTGTCCGAAAAATCCAAGGCTAACACCCCCTCCAAAAAACCAAGTTCAACCATGTTTGGGGGAAAAGTGTATTACCCATAAATTTGAAGTCTAATACCAACTAAAAAGGTCTTGTATATGAACAAGGTTAGAAAATATAAGGCTAATACTCATTTAAATGGGGCTCGTCGAGTCAGGATCAATTTGTCCGAAAAATCCAAGGCTAACACCCCCTCCAAAAACCAAGTTCAATCATGTTTGGGGGAAAAGTCTATTACCCATAAATTTGAAGTCTAATACCAACTAAAAAGGGCTTGGATATGAACAAGGTTAGAAATATAAGGCTAATACTCATTTAAATGGGGCTCGTCGAGTCAGGATCAATTTGTCCGAAAATCCAAGGCTAACACCCCCTCAAAAACCAAATTCAATAATGTTTGGGGGAAAAGTCTATTACCCATAAATTTGAAGTCTAATACCAACTAAAAAGGGCTTGGATATGAACAAGGTTATAAATCTAAGGCTAATACTCATTTAAATGGGGCTCGTCGAGTCAGGGATCAATTTGTCCGAAAAATCCAAGGCTAACACCCCCTCCAAAAAACCAAGTTCAATCATGTTTGGGGGAAAAGTGTATTACCCATAAATTTGAAGTCTAATACCAACTAAAAAGGTCTTGGATATGAACAAGGTTAGAAATCTAAGGCTAATACTCATTTAAATGGGGCTCGTCGAGTCAAGATCAATTTGTCCGAAAAATCCAAGGCTAACACCCCCTCCAAAAAACCAAGTTCAATCATGTTTGGGGGGAAAAGTCTATTACCCATAAATTTGAAGTCTAATACCAACTAAAAAGGGCTTGGATATGAACAAGGTTAGAAATCTAAGGCTAATACTCATTTAAATGGGGCTCGTCGAGTCAGGGATCAATTTGTCCGAAAAATCCAAGGCTAACACCCCCTCAAAAACCAAGTTCAATCATGTTTGGGGGAAAAGTGTATTACCCATAAATTTGAAGTCTAATACCAACTAAAAAGGGCTTGGATATGAACAAGGTTATAAATCTAAGGCTAATACTCATTTAAATGGGGCTCATCGAGTCGGGATCAATTTGTCCGAAAATCCAAGGCTAACACCCCCTCCAAAAACCAAGTTCAACCATGTTTGGGGGAAAAGTGTATTACCCATAAATTTGAAGTCTAATACCAACTAAAAAAAGTTGTATATGAACAAGGTTATAAATATAAGGATAATACTCATTTAAATGGGGCTCGTCGAGTCAGGATCAATTTGTCCGAAAATCCAACGCTAACACCCTCTCCAAAAAACCAAGTTCAATCATGTTTGGGGGGAAAAGTGTATTACCCATAAATTTGAAGTCTAATACTAACTAAAAAGGGCTTGGATATGAACAAGGTTATAAATCTAAGGCTAATACTCATTTAAATGGGGCTCGTCGAGTCAGGATCAATTTGTCCGAAAATCCAAGGCTAACACCCCCTCCAAAAAACCAAGTTCAATCATGTTTGGGGGAAAAGTCTATTACCCATAAATTTGAAGTCTAATACCAACTAAAAAAGGGCTTGGATATGAACAAGGTTAGAAATATAAGGCTAATACTCATTTAAATGGGGCTCGTCGAGTCAAGATCAATTTGTCCGAAAATCCAAGGCTAACACCCCCTCCAAAAACCAAGTTCAATCATGTTTGGGGGAAAAGTCTATTACCCATAAATTTGAAGTCTAATACCAACTAAAAAGGGCTTGGATATGAACAAGGTTATAAATCTAAGGCTAATACTCATTTAAATGGGGGTCGTCGAGTCAGGATCAATTTGTCCAAAAATCCAAGGCTAACACCCCCTCCAAAAACCAAGTTCAACCATGTTTGGGGGAAAAGTGTATTACCCATAAATTTGAAGTCTAATACCAACTAAAAAGGGCTTGGATATGAACAAGGTTAGAAATATAAGGCTAATACTCATTTAAATGGGGCTCGTCGAGTCAGGATCAATTTGTCCGAAAATCCAAGGCTAACACCCCCTCCAAAAAACAAGTTCAATCATGTTTGGGGGAAAAGTGTATTACCCATAAATTTGAAGTCTAATACCAACTAAAAAGGGCTTGGATATGAACAAGGTTAGAAATATAAGGCTAATACTCATTTAAATGGGGCTCGTCGAGTCAGGGATCAATTTGTCCGAAAAATCCAAGGCTAACACCCCCTCCAAAAACCAAGTTCAATCATGCTTGGGGGAAAAGTCTATTACCCATAAATTTGAAGTCTAATACCAACTAAAAAGGGATTGGATATGAACAAGGTTATAAATCTAAGGCTAATACTCATTTAAATGGGGCTCGTCGAGTCAGGGATCAATTTGTCCGAAAAATCCAAGGCTAACACCCCCTCCAAAAAACCAAGTTCAATCATGTGTGGGGGAAAAGTGTATTACCCATAAATTTGAAGTCTAATACCAACTAAAAAGGGCTTGGATATGAACAAGGTTAGAAATATAAGGCTAATACTCATTTAAATGGGGCTCGTCGAGTCAGGATCAATTTGTCCGAAAATCCAAGGCTAACACCCCCTCCAAAAACCAAGTTCAATCATGTTTGGGGGAAAAAGTCTATTACCCATAAATTTGAAGTCTAATACCAACTAAAAAGGGCCTTGGATATGAACAAGGTTATAAATATAAGGCTAATACTCATTTAAATGGGGCTCGTCGAGTCATGATCAATTTGTCCGAAAATCCAAGGCTAACACCCCCTCCAAAAACCAAGTTCAATCATGTTTGGGGGAAAAGTGTATTACCCATAAATTTGAAGTCTAATACTAACTAAAAAGGGCTTGGATATGAACAAGGTTATAAATCTAAGGCTAATACTCATTTAAATGGGGCTCGTCGAGTCAGGATCAATTTGTCCGAAAATCCAAGGCTAACACCCCCTCAAAAAACCAAGTTCAACCATGTTTGGGGGAAAAGTCTATTACCCATAAATTTGAAGTCTAATACTAACTAAAAAGGGCTTGTATATGAATAAGGTTATAAATATAAGGCTAATACTCATTTAAATGGGGCTCGTCGAGTCATGATCAATTTGTCCGAAAATCCAAGGCTAACACCCCCTCCAAAAACCAAGTTCAATCATGTTTGGGGGAAAAGTGTATTACCCATAAATTTGAAAGTCTAATACCAACTAAAAAGGGCTTGGATATGAACAAGGTTATAAATCTAAGGCTAATACTCATTTAAATGGGGCTCATCGAGTCAGGATCAATTTGTCCGAAAATCCAAGGCTAACACCCCCTCCAAAAACCAAGTTCAATCATGTGTGGGGGAAAAGTCTATTACCCATAAATTTGAAGTCTAATACCAACTAAAAAGGGCTTGGATATGAACAAGGTTAGAAATCTAAGGCTAATACTCATTTAAATGGGGCTCGTCGAGTCAGGATCAATTTGTCCGAAAATCCAAGGCTAACACCCCCTCAAAAAACCAAGTTCAATCATGTTTGGGGGAAAAGTCTATTACCCATAAATTTGAAGTCTAATACCAACTAAAAAGGGCTTGGATATGAACAAGGTTATAAATCTAAGGCTAATACTCATTTAAAATGGGGGCTCGTCGAGTCAGGGATCAATTTGTCCAAAAATCCAAGGCTAACACCCCTCCAAAAAACCAAGTTCAACCATGTTTGGGGGAAAAAGTGTATTACCCATAAATTTGAAGTCTAATACCAACTAAAAAGGGCTTGGATATGAACAAGGTTAGAAATATAAGGCTAATACTCATTTAAATGGGGCTCGTCGAGTCAGGGATCAATTTGTCCGAAAAATCCAAGGCTAACACCCCCTCAAAAACCAAGTTCAATCATGTTTGGGGGAAAAGTCTATTACCCATAAATTTGAAGTCTAATACCAACTAAAAGGGCTTGGATATGAACAAGGTTAGAAATCTAAGGCTAATACTCATTTAAATGGGGCTCGTCGAGTCAAGATCAATTTGTCCGAAAAATCCAAGGCTAACACCCCCCTCAAAAAACCAAGTTCAATCATGTTTGGGGGAAAAGTCTATTACCCATAAATTTGAAGTCTAATACCAACTAAAAAGGGCTTGGATATGAACAAGGTTATAA
>CM055343.1:393467-417311 GCA_029228605.1 Salix koriyanagi | reverse complement strand
CCCAAACATGGTTGAACTTGGTTTTTGGAGGGGGTGTTAGCCTTGGATTTTCGGACAAATTGATCCTGACTCGACGAGCCCCATTTAAATGAGTATTAGCCTTATATTTCTAACCTTTTTCATATCCAAGACCTTTTAGTTGGTATTAGACTTCAAATTTATGGGTAATACACTTTTTCCCCCAAACATGGTTGAACTTGGTTTTTGGAGGGGGTGTTAGCCTTGGATTTTTCGGACAAATTGATCCCTGACTCGGCGAGCCCCATTTAAATGAGTATTAGCCTTATATTTCTAACCTTTTTCATATCCAAGACCTTTTAGTTGGTATTAGACTTCAAATTTATGGGTAATACACTTTTTCCCCAAACATGGTTGAACTTGGTTTTTGGAGGGGGTGTTAGCCTTGGATTTTCGGACAAATTGATCCTGACTCGACGAGCCCCATTTAAATGAGTATTAGCCTTATATTTCTAACCTTTTTCATATCCAAGACCTTTTAGTTGGTATTAGACTTCAAATTTATGGGTAATACACTTTTTCCCCCAAACATGGTTGAACTTGGTTTTTGGAGGGGGTGTTAGCCTTGGATTTTCGGACAAATTGATCCTGACTCGACGAGCCCCATTTAAATGAGTATTAGCCTTATATTTCTAACCTTGTTCATATCCAAGACCTTTTAGTTGGTATTAGACTTCAAATTTATGGGTAATACACTTTTCGCCCAAACATGGTTGAACTTGGTTTTTGGAGGGGCTATTAGCCTTTGATTTTCGGACAAATGGATCCTGACTCGACGAGCCCCATTTAAATGAGTATTAGCCTTATATTTCTAACCTTGTTCATATCCAAGACCTTTTAGTTGGTATTAGACTTCAAATTTATGGGTAATACACTTTTCCCCCAAACATGGTTGAACTTGGTTTTTGGAGGGGGTGTTAGCCTTGGATTTTCGGACAAATTGATCCTGACTCGACGAGCCCCATTTAAATGAGTATTAGCCTTATATTTCTAACCTTTTTCATATCCAAGACCTTTTAGTTGGTATTAGACTTCAAATTTATGGGTAATACACTTTTCCCCCAAACATGGTTGAACTTGGTTTTTGGAGGGGTGTTAGCCTTGGATTTTTGGACAAATTGATCCTGACTCGACGAGCCCCATTTAAATGAGTATTAGCCTTATATTTCTAACCTTTTTCATATCCAAGACCTTTTAGTTGGTATTAGACTTCAAATTTATGGGTAATACACTTTTTCCCCCAAACATGGTTGAACTTGGTTTTTGGAGGGGGTGTTAGCCTTGGATTTTTCGGACAAATTGATCCCTGACTCGACGAGCCCCATTTAAATGAGTATTAGCCTTATATTTCTAACCTTGTTCATATCCAAGACCTTTTAGTTGGTATTAGACTTCAAATTTATGGGTAATACACTTTTTCCCCCAAACATGGTTGAACTTGGTTTTTGGAGGGGTGTTAGCCTTGGATTTTTCGGACAAATTGATCCCTGACTCGACGAGCCCCATTTAAATGAGTATTAGCCTTATATTTCTAACCTTGTTTCATATCCAAGACCTTTTAGTTGGTATTAGACTTCAAATTTATGGGTAATACACTTTTTCCCCCAAACATGGTTGAACTTGGTTTTTGGAGGGGTGTTAGCCTTGGATTTTCGGACAAATTGATCCTGACTCGACGAGCCCCATTTAAATGAGTATTAGCCTTATATTTCTAACCTTTTTCATATCCAAGACCTTTTAGTTGGTATTAGACTTCAAATTTATGGGTAATACACTTTTCCCCCAAACATGGTTGAACTTGGTTTTTGGAGGGGGTGTTAGCCTTGGATTTTTCGGACAAATTGATCTGACTCGACGAGCCCCATTTAAATGAGTATTAGCCTTATATTTCTAACCTTTTTCATATCCAAGACCTTTTAGTTGGTATTAGACTTCAAATTTATGGGTAATACACTTTTCCCCCCAAACATGGTTGAACTTGGTTTTTGGAGGGGTGTTAGCCTTGGATTTTTCGGACAAATTGATCCCGACTCGACGAGCCCCATTTAAATGAGTATTAGCCTTATATTTCTAACCTTGTTCATATCCAAGACCTTTTAGTTGGTATTAGACTTCAAATTTATGGGTAATACACTTTTCCCCCAAACATGGTTGAACTTGGTTTTTGGAGGGGGTGTTAGCCTTGGATTTTCGGACAAATTGATCCCTGACTCGACTGAGCCCCCATTTAAATGAGTATTAGCCTTATATTTCTAACCTTTGTTTCATATCCAAGACCTTTTAGTTGGTATTAGACTTCAAATTTATGGGTAATACACTTTTTCCCCCAAACATGGTTGAACTTGGTTTTTGGAGGGGGTGTTAGCCTTGGATTTTTCGGACAAATTGATCCCTGACTCGACGAGCCCCATTTAAATGAGTATTAGCCTTATATTTCTAACCTTTTTCATATCCAAGACCTTTTAGTTGGTATTAGACTTCAAATTTATGGGTAATACACTTTTCCCCCAAACATGGTTGAACTTGGTTTTTGGAGGGGGTGTTAGCCTTGGATTTTTCGGACAAATTGATCCTGACTCGACGAGCCCCATTTAAATGAGTATTAGCCTTATATTTCTAACCTTGTTCATATCCAAGACCTTTTAGTTGGTATTAGACTTCAAATTTATGGGTAATACACTTTTTCCCCCAAACATGGTTGAACTTGGTTTTTGGAGGGGGTGTTAGCCTTGGATTTTCGGACAAATTGATCCTGACTCGGCGAGCCCCATTTAAATGAGTATTAGCCTTATATTTCTAACCTTTTTCATATCCAAGACCTTTTAGTTGGTATTAGACTTCAAATTTATGGGTAATACACTTTTCCCCCAAACATGGTTGAACTTGGTTTTTGGAGGGGGTGTTAGCCTTGGATTTTCGGACAAATTGATCCTGACTCGACGAGCCCCATTTAAATGAGTATTAGCCTTATATTTCTAACCTTGTTCATATCCAAGACCTTTTAGTTGGTATTAGACTTCAAATTTATGGGTAATACACTTTTTCCCCCAAACATGGTTGAACTTGGTTTTTGGAGGGGGTGTTAGCCTTGGATTTTTCGGACAAATTGATCCCTGACTCGACGAGCCCCCATTTAAATGAGTATTAGCCTTATATTTCTAACCTTTTTCATATCCAAGACCTTTTAGTTGGTATTAGACTTTCAAATTTATGGGTAATACACTTTTCTCCCCAAACATGGTTGAACTTGGTTTTTGGAGGGGGTGTTAGCCTTGGATTTTTCGGACAAATTGATCCTGACTCGACGAGCCCCATTTAAATGAGTATTAGCCTTATATTTCTAACCTTTTTCATATCCAAGACCTTTTAGTTGGTATTAGACTTCAAATTTATGGGTAATACACTTTTCCCCCAAACATGGTTGAACTTGGTTTTTGGAGGGGGTGTTAGCCTTGGATTTTCGGACAAATTGATCCTGACTCGACGAGCCCCATTTAAATGAGTATTAGCCTTATATTTCTAACTTTGTTCATATCCAAGACCTTTTAGTTGGTATTAGACTTCAAATTTAAGGGTAATACACTTTTCCCCCAAACATGGTTGAACTTGGTTTTTGGAGGGGGTGTTAGCCTTGGATTTTTCGGACAAATTGATCCTGACTCGACGAGCCCCATTTAAATGAGTATTAGCCTTATATTTATAACCTTTTTCATATCCAAGACCTTTTAGTTGGTATTAGACTTCAAATTTATGGGTAATACACTTTTTCCCCAAACATGGTTGAACTTGGTTTTTGGAGGGGGTGTTAGCCTTGGATTTTCGGACAAATTGACCCTGACTCGACGAGCCCCAATTAAATTAGTATTATCCTTATATTTCTAACCTTGTTCATATCCAAGACCTTTTAGTTGGTATTAGACTTCAAATTTATGGGTAATACACTTTTTCCCCCAAACATGGTTGAACTTGGTTTTTGGAGGGGGTGTTAGCCTTGGATTTTTCGGACAAATTGATCCCTGACTCGACGAGCCCCATTTAAATGAGTATTAGCCTTATATTTCTAACCTTTGTTTCATATCCAAGACCTTTTAGTTGGTATTAGACTTCAAATTTATGGGTAATACACTTTTCCCCCAAACATGGTTGAACTTGGTTTTTGGAGGGGGTGTTAGCCTTGGATTTTTCGGACAAATTGATCCTGACTCGACGAGCCCCATTTAAATGAGTATTAGCCTTATATTTCTAACCTTTTTCATATCCAAGACCTTTTAGTTGGTATTAGACTTCAAATTTATGGGTAATACACTTTTCCCCCAAACATGGTTGAACTTGGTTTTTGGAGGGGGTGTTAGCCTTGGATTTTCGGACAAATTGATCCCTGACTCGACGAGCCCCATTTAAATGAGTATTAGCCTTATATTTATAACCTTTTTCATATCCAAGACCTTTTAGTTGGTATTAGACTTCAAATTTATGGGTAATACACTTTTTCCCCAAACATGGTTGAACTTGGTTTTTGGAGGGGGTGTTAGCCTTGGATTTTTCGGACAAATTGATCCCGACTCGACGAGCCCCAATTAAATTAGTATTATCCTTATATTTCTAACCTTGTTCATATCCAAGACCTTTTAGTTGGTATTAGACTTCAAATTTATGGGTAATACACTTTTCCCCCAAACATGGTTGAACTTGGTTTTTGGAGGGGGTGTTAGCCTTGGATTTTTCGGACAAATTGATCCCTGACTCGACGAGCCCCATTTAAATGAGTATTAGCCTTATATTTCTAACCTTGTTTCATATCCAAGACCTTTTAGTTGGTATTAGACTTCAAATTTATGGGTAATACACTTTTTCCCCCAAACATGGTTGAACTTGGTTTTTGGAGGGGGTGTTAGCCTTGGATTTTCGGACAAATTGATCCCTGACTCGACGAGCCCCATTTAAATGAGTATTAGCCTTATATTTCTAACCTTTGTTCATATCCAAGACCTTTTAGTTGGTATTAGACTTCAAATTTATGGGTAATACACTTTTTCCCCCAAACATGGTTGAACTTGGTTTTTGGAGGGGGTGTTAGCCTTGGATTTTTGGACAAATTGATCCTGACTCGACGAGCCCCATTTAAATGAGTATTAGCCTTATATTTCTAACCTTTTTCATATCCAAGACCTTTTAGTTGGTATTAGACTTCAAATTTATGGGTAATACACTTTTCCCCCAAACATGGTTGAACTTGGTTTTTGGAGGGGGTGTTAGCCTTGGATTTTTCGGACAAATTGATCCCGACTCGACGAGCCCCATTTAAATGAGTATTAGCCTTATATTTCTAACCTTGTTCATATCCAAGACCTTTTAGTTGGTATTAGACTTCAAATTTATGGGTAATACACTTTTCCCCCAAACATGGTTGAACTTGGTTTTTGGAGGGGGTGTTAGCCTTGGATTTTCGGACAAATTGATCCCTGACTCGACGAGCCCCATTTAAATGAGTATTAGCCTTATATTTATAACCTTTTTCATATCCAAGACCTTTTAGTTGGTATTAGACTTCAAATTTATGGGTAATACACTTTTTCCCCAAACATGGTTGAACTTGGTTTTTGGAGGGGGTGTTAGCCTTGGATTTTCGGACAAATTGACCCTGACTCGACGAGCCCCATTTAAATGAGTATTAGCCTTATATTTCTAACCTTTTTCATATCCAAGACCTTTTAGTTGGTATTAGACTTCAAATTTATGGGTAATACACTTTTCCCCCAAACATGGTTGAACTTGGTTTTTGGAGGGGGTGTTAGCCTTGGATTTTTCGGACAAATTGATCCTGACTCGGCGAGCCCCATTTAAATGAGTATTAGCCTTATATTTCTAACCTTTTTCATATCCAAGACCTTTTAGTTGGTATTAGACTTCAAATTTATGGGTAATACACTTTTCCCCCAAACATGGTTGAACTTGGTTTTTGGAGGGGGTGTTAGCCTTGGATTTTTCGGACAAATTGATCCTGACTCGACGAGCCCCATTTAAATGAGTATTAGCCTTATATTTCTAACCTTGTTCATATCCAAGACCTTTTAGTTGGTATTAGACTTCAAATTTATGGGTAATACACTTTTTCCCCCAAACATGGTTGAACTTGGTTTTTGGAGGGGGTGTTAGCCTTGGATTTTCGGACAAATTGATCCCGACTCGGCGAGCCCCATTTAAATGAGTATTAGCCTTATATTTCTAACCTTTTTCATATCCAAGACCTTTTAGTTGGTATTAGACTTCAAATTTATGGGTAATACACTTTTCCCCCAAACATGGTTGAACTTGGTTTTTGGAGGGGGTGTTAGCCTTGGATTTTTGGACAAATTGATCCTGACTCGACGAGCCCCATTTAAATGAGTATTAGCCTTATATTTCTAACCTTTTTCATATCCAAGACCTTTTTAGTTGGTATTAGACTTCAAATTTATGGGTAATACACTTTTCCCCCAAACATGGTTGAACTTGGTTTTTGGAGGGGGTGTTAGCCTTGGATTTTTCGGACAAATTGATCCTGACTCGACGAGCCCCATTTAAATGAGTATTAGCCTTATATTTCTAACCTTGTTCATATCCAAGACCTTTTAGTTGGTATTAGACTTCAAATTTATGGGTAATACACTTTTCCCCCAAACATGGTTGAACTTGGTTTTTGGAGGGGGTGTTAGCCTTGGATTTTCGGACAAATTGATCCTGACTCGACGAGCCCCATTTAAATGAGTATTAGCCTTATATTTCTAACCTTTTTCATATCCAAGACCTTTTAGTTGGTATTAGACTTCAAATTTATGGGTAATACACTTTTCCCCCAAACATGGTTGAACTTGGTTTTTGGAGGGGTGTTAGCCTTGGATTTTCGGACAAATTGATCTGACTCGACGAGCCCCATTTAAATGAGTATTAGCCTTATATTTCTAACCTTTTTCATATCCAAGACCTTTTAGTTGGTATTAGACTTCAAATTTATGGGTAATACACTTTTCCCCCAAACATGGTTGAACTTGGTTTTTGGAGGGGGTGTTAGCCTTGGATTTTCGGACAAATTGATCCTGACTCGACGAGCCCCATTTAAATGAGTATTAGCCTTATATTTCTAACCTTGTTCATATCCAAGACCTTTTAGTTGGTATTAGACTTCAAATTTATGGGTAATACACTTTTTCCCCCAAACATGGTTGAACTTGGTTTTTGGAGGGGGTGTTAGCCTTGGATTTTCGGACAAATTGATCCTGACTCGGCGAGCCCCATTTAAATGAGTATTAGCCTTATATTTCTAACCTTGTTCATATCCAAGACCTTTTAGTTGGTATTAGACTTCAAATTTATGGGTAATACACTTTTCCCCCCAAACATGGTTGAACTTGGTTTTTGGAGGGGGTGTTAGCCTTGGATTTTTCGGACAAATTGATCCCTGACTCGACGAGCCCCATTTAAATGAGTATTAGCCTTATATTTCTAACCTTGTTCATATCCAAGACCTTTTAGTTGGTATTAGACTTCAAATTTATGGGTAATACACTTTTTCCCCCAAACATGGTTGAACTTGGTTTTTGGAGGGGGTGTTAGCCTTGGATTTTCGGACAAATTGATCCCTGACTCGACGAGCCCCATTTAAATGAGTATTAGCCTTATATTTCTAACCTTGTTCATATCCAAGACCCTTTTAGTTGGTATTAGACTTCAAATTTATGGGTAATACACTTTTTCCCCCAAACATGGTTGAACTTGGTTTTTGGAGGGGTGTTAGCCTTGGATTTTTCGGACAAATTGATCCCTGACTCGACGAGCCCCATTTAAATGAGTATTAGCCTTATATTTCTAACCTTTTTCATATCCAAGACCTTTTAGTTGGTATTAGACTTCAAATTTATGGGTAATACACTTTTTCCCCCAAACATGGTTGAACTTGGTTTTTGGAGGGGGTGTTAGCCTTGGATTTTTCGGACAAATTGATCCCTGACTCGACGAGCCCCATTTAAATGAGTATTAGCCTTATATTTCTAACCTTTTTCATATCCAAGACCTTTTAGTTGGTATTAGACTTCAAATTTATGGGTAATACACTTTTCCCCCAAACATGGTTGAACTTGGTTTTTGGAGGGGGTGTTAGCCTTGGATTTTCGGACAAATTGATCCCTGACTCGACGAGCCCCATTTAAATGAGTATTAGCCTTATATTTCTAACCTTTTTCATATCCAAGACCTTTTAGTTGGTATTAGACTTCAAATTTATGGGTAATACACTTTTCCCCCAAACATGGTTGAACTTGGTTTTTGGAGGGGTGTTAGCCTTGGATTTTTCGGACAAATTGATCCCTGACTCGACGAGCCCCATTTAAATGAGTATTAGCCTTATATTTCTAACCTTGTTCATATCCAAGACCTTTTAGTTGGTATTAGACTTCAAATTTATGGGTAATACACTTTTCGCCCCAAACATGGTTGAACTTGGTTTTTGGAGGGGGTGTTAGCCTTGGATTTTCGGACAAATTGATCCTGACTCGGCGAGCCCCATTTAAATGAGTATTAGCCTTATATTTCTAACCTTGTTCATATCCAAGACCCTTTTAGTTGGTATTAGACTTCAAATTTATGGGTAATACACTTTTTCCCCCAAACATGGTTGAACTTGGTTTTTGGAGGGGGTGTTAGCCTTGGATTTTTCGGACAAATTGATCTGACTCGACGAGCCCCATTTAAATGAGTATTAGCCTTATATTTCTAACCTTGTTCATATCCAAGACCTTTTAGTTGGTATTAGACTTCAAATTTATGGGTAATACACTTTTCCCCCAAACATGGTTGAACTTGGTTTTTGGAGGGGGTGTTAGCCTTGGATTTTTCGGACAAATTGATCCCTGACTCGACGAGCCCCATTTAAATGAGTATTAGCCTTATATTTCTAACCTTGTTCATATCCAAGACCTTTTAGTTGGTATTAGACTTCAAATTTATGGGTAATACACTTTTCCCCCAAACATGGTTGAACTTGGTTTTTGGAGGGGGTGTTAGCCTTGGATTTTCGGACAAATTGATCTGACTCGGCGAGCCCCATTTAAATGAGTATTAGCCTTATATTTCTAACCTTTGTTCATATCCAAGACCTTTTAGTTGGTATTAGACTTCAAATTTATGGGTAATACACTTTTCCCCCCAAACATGGTTGAACTTGGTTTTTGGAGGGGGTGTTAGCCTTGGATTTTCGGACAAATTGATCCTGACTCGACGAGCCCCATTTAAATGAGTATTAGCCTTATATTTCTAACCTTTTTCATATCCAAGACCTTTTAGTTGGTATTAGACTTCAAATTTATGGGTAATACACTTTTTCCCCCAAACATGGTTGAACTTGGTTTTTGGAGGGGGTGTTAGCCTTGGATTTTTCGGACAAATTGATCCCTGACTCGACGAGCCCCATTTAAATGAGTATTAGCCTTATATTTCTAACCTTGTTCATATCCAAGACCTTTTAGTTGGTATTAGACTTCAAATTTATGGGTAATACACTTTTTCCCCCAAACATGGTTGAACTTGGTTTTTGGAGGGGGTGTTAGCCTTGGATTTTTCGGACAAATTGATCCCGACTCGACGAGCCCCATTTAAATGAGTATTAGCCTTATATTTCTAACCTTTGTTTCATATCCAAGACCTTTTAGTTGGTATTAGACTTCAAATTTATGGGTAATACACTTTTTCCCCCAAACATGGTTGAACTTGGTTTTTGGAGGGGGTGTTAGCCTTGGATTTTTCGGACAAATTGATCCTGACTCGGCGAGCCCCATTTAAATGAGTATTAGCCTTATATTTCTAACCTTGTTCATATCCAAGACCCTTTTAGTTGGTATTAGACTTCAAATTTATGGGTAATACACTTTTCCCCCAAACATGGTTGAACTTGGTTTTTGGAGGGGGTGTTAGCCTTGGATTTTTCGGACAAATTGATCCTGACTCGACGAGCCCCATTTAAATGAGTATTAGCCTTATATTTCTAACCTTTGTTTCATATCCAAGACCTTTTTAGTTGGTATTAGACTTCAAATTTATGGGTAATACACTTTTTCCCCCAAACATGGTTGAACTTGGTTTTTGGAGGGGGTGTTAGCCTTGGATTTTTCGGACAAATTGATCCTGACTCGACGAGCCCCATTTAAATGAGTATTAGCCTTATATTTCTAACCTTGTTTCATATCCAAGACCTTTTAGTTGGTATTAGACTTCAAATTTATGGGTAATACACTTTTTCCCCCAAACATGGTTGAACTTGGTTTTTGGAGGGGGTGTTAGCCTTGGATTTTCGGACAAATTGATCCCTGACTCGACGAGCCCCATTTAAATGAGTATTAGCCTTATATTTCTAACCTTGTTTCATATCCAAGACCTTTTAGTTGGTATTAGACTTCAAATTTATGGGTAATACACTTTTCCCCCAAACATGGTTGAACTTGGTTTTTGGAGGGGGTGTTAGCCTTGGATTTTTCGGACAAATTGATCCTGACTCGACGAGCCCCATTTAAATGAGTATTAGCCTTATATTTCTAACCTTGTTCATATCCAAGACCTTTTAGTTGGTATTAGACTTCAAATTTATGGGTAATACACTTTTCCCCCAAACATGGTTGAACTTGGTTTTTGGAGGGGGTGTTAGCCTTGGATTTTCGGACAAATTGATCCTGACTCGACGAGCCCCATTTAAATGAGTATTAGCCTTATATTTCTAACCTTTGTTTCATATCCAAGACCTTTTAGTTGGTATTAGACTTCAAATTTATGGGTAATACACTTTTTCCCCCAAACATGGTTGAACTTGGTTTTTGGAGGGGGTGTTAGCCTTGGATTTTCGGACAAATTGATCCCTGACTCGACGAGCCCCATTTAAATGAGTATTAGCCTTATATTTCTAACCTTGTTCATATCCAAGACCTTTTAGTTGGTATTAGACTTCAAATTTATGGGTAATACACTTTTTCCCCCAAACATGGTTGAACTTGGTTTTTGGAGGGGGTGTTAGCCTTGGATTTTTCGGACAAATTGATCCCTGACTCGACGAGCCCCATTTAAATGAGTATTAGCCTTATATTTCTAACCTTGTTCATATCCAAGACCCTTTTAGTTGGTATTAGACTTCAAATTTATGGGTAATACACTTTTTCCCCCAAACATGGTTGAACTTGGTTTTTGGAGGGGGTGTTAGCCTTGGATTTTCGGACAAATTGATCCCTGACTCGACGAGCCCCATTTAAATGAGTATTAGCCTTATATTTCTAACCTTTTTCATATCCAAGACCTTTTAGTTGGTATTAGACTTCAAATTTATGGGTAATACACTTTTTCCCCCAAACATGGTTGAACTTGGTTTTTGGAGGGGGTGTTAGCCTTGGATTTTTCGGACAAATTGATCCCTGACTCGACGAGCCCCATTTAAATGAGTATTAGCCTTATATTTCTAACCTTGTTTCATATCCAAGACCTTTTAGTTGGTATTAGACTTCAAATTTATGGGTAATACACTTTTCCCCCAAACATGGTTGAACTTGGTTTTTGGAGGGGGTGTTAGCCTTGGATTTTCGGACAAATTGATCCCTGACTCGACGAGCCCCATTTAAATGAGTATTAGCCTTATATTTCTAACCTTGTTTCATATCCAAGACCTTTTAGTTGGTATTAGACTTCAAATTTATGGGTAATACACTTTTTCCCCCAAACATGGTTGAACTTGGTTTTTGGAGGGGGTGTTAGCCTTGGATTTTTCGGACAAATTGATCCCTGACTCGACGAGCCCCATTTAAATGAGTATTAGCCTTATATTTCTAACCTTGTTCATATCCAAGACCTTTTAGTTGGTATTAGACTTCAAATTTATGGGTAATACACTTTTTCCCCCAAACATGGTTGAACTTGGTTTTTGGAGGGGGTGTTAGCCTTGGATTTTCGGACAAATTGATCCCTGACTCGACGAGCCCCATTTAAATGAGTATTAGCCTTATATTTCTAACCTTGTTCATATCCAAGACCTTTTAGTTGGTATTAGACTTCAAATTTATGGGTAATACACTTTTTCCCCCAAACATGGTTGAACTTGGTTTTTGGAGGGGGTGTTAGCCTTGGATTTTTCGGACAAATTGATCCCTGACTCGACGAGCCCCATTTAAATGAGTATTAGCCTTATATTTCTAACCTTTTTCATATCCAAGACCTTTTAGTTGGTATTAGACTTCAAATTTATGGGTAATACACTTTTTCCCCCAAACATGGTTGAACTTGGTTTTTGGAGGGGGTGTTAGCCTTGGATTTTCGGACAAATTGATCCCTGACTCGACGAGCCCCATTTAAATGAGTATTAGCCTTATATTTCTAACCTTTTTCATATCCAAGACCTTTTAGTTGGTATTAGACTTCAAATTTATGGGTAATACACTTTTTCCCCCAAACATGGTTGAACTTGGTTTTTGGAGGGGGTGTTAGCCTTGGATTTTCGGACAAATTGATCCCTGACTCGACGAGCCCCATTTAAATGAGTATTAGCCTTATATTTCTAACCTTGTTCATATCCAAGACCTTTTAGTTGGTATTAGACTTCAAATTTATGGGTAATACACTTTTCCCCCAAACATGGTTGAACTTGGTTTTTGGAGGGGTGTTAGCCTTGGATTTTTCGGACAAATTGATCCCTGACTCGACGAGCCCCATTTAAATGAGTATTAGCCTTATATTTCTAACCTTGTTCATATCCAAGACCTTTTAGTTGGTATTAGACTTCAAATTTATGGGTAATACACTTTTTCCCCCAAACATGGTTGAACTTGGTTTTTGGAGGGGGTGTTAGCCTTGGATTTTTCGGACAAATTGATCCCTGACTCGACGAGCCCCATTTAAATGAGTATTAGCCTTATATTTCTAACCTTTTTCATATCCAAGACCTTTTAGTTGGTATTAGACTTCAAATTTATGGGTAATACACTTTTCTCCCCAAACATGGTTGAACTTGGTTTTTGGAGGGGGTGTTAGCCTTGGATTTTTCGGACAAATTGATCCTGACTCGACGAGCCCCATTTAAATGAGTATTAGCCTTATATTTCTAACCTTTTTCATATCCAAGACCTTTTAGTTGGTATTAGACTTCAAATTTATGGGTAATACACTTTTCCCCCAAACATGGTTGAACTTGGTTTTTGGAGGGGGTGTTAGCCTTGGATTTTTCGGACAAATTGATCCTGACTCGACGAGCCCCATTTAAATGAGTATTAGCCTTATATTTCTAACCTTGTTCATATCCAAGACCTTTTAGTTGGTATTAGACTTCAAATTTATGGGTAATACACTTTTTCCCCCAAACATGGTTGAACTTGGTTTTTGGAGGGGGTGTTAGCCTTGGATTTTCGGACAAATTGATCCCTGACTCGACGAGCCCCATTTAAATGAGTATTAGCCTTATATTTCTAACCTTGTTTCATATCCAAGACCTTTTAGTTGGTATTAGACTTCAAATTTATGGGTAATACACTTTTTCCCCCAAACATGGTTGAACTTGGTTTTTGGAGGGGGTGTTAGCCTTGGATTTTCGGACAAATTGATCCCTGACTCGACGAGCCCCATTTAAATGAGTATTAGCCTTATATTTCTAACCTTTTTCATATCCAAGACCTTTTAGTTGGTATTAGACTTCAAATTTATGGGTAATACACTTTTCCCCCAAACATGGTTGAACTTGGTTTTTGGAGGGGGTGTTAGCCTTGGATTTTCGGACAAATTGATCCTGACTCGACGAGCCCCATTTAAATGAGTATTAGCCTTATATTTCTAACCTTTTTCATATGCAAGACCTTTTAGTTGGTATTAGACTTCAAATTTATGGGTAATACACTTTTCCCCCAAACATGGTTGAACTTGGTTTTTGGAGGGGGTGTTAGCCTTGGATTTTCGGACAAATTGATCCCTGACTCGGCGAGCCCCATTTAAATGAGTATTAGCCTTATATTTCTAACCTTTTTCATATCCAAGACCTTTTAGTTGGTATTAGACTTCAAATTTATGGGTAATACACTTTTTCCCCCAAACATGGTTGAACTTGGTTTTTGGAGGGGTGTTAGCCTTGGATTTTTCGGACAAATTGATCCTGACTCGACGAGCCCCATTTAAATGAGTATTAGCCTTATATTTCTAACCTTGTTCATATCCAAGACCTTTTAGTTGGTATTAGACTTCAAATTTATGGGTAATACACTTTTCCCCCAAACATGGTTGAACTTGGTTTTTGGAGGGGGTGTTAGCCTTGGATTT
The DNA here is from genome assembly GCA_029228605.1 of Salix koriyanagi. NCBI lineage: Eukaryota > Viridiplantae > Streptophyta > Magnoliopsida > Malpighiales > Salicaceae > Salix > Salix koriyanagi. The sequence goes on along the minus strand of CM055343.1, from coordinate 402,989 downwards.
TTCGGACAAATTGATCCCTGACTCGACGAGCCCCATTTAAATGAGTATTAGCCTTATATTTCTAACCTTGTTCATATCCAAGACCTTTTAGTTGGTATTAGACTTCAAATTTATGGGTAATACACTTTTCCCCCAAACATGGTTGAACTTGGTTTTTGGAGGGGGTGTTAGCCTTGGATTTTTCGGACAAATTGATCCTGACTCGACGAGCCCCATTTAAATGAGTATTAGCCTTATATTTCTAACCTTTTTCATATCCAAGACCTTTTAGTTGGTATTAGACTTCAAATTTATGGGTAATACACTTTTCCCCCAAACATGGTTGAACTTGGTTTTTGGAGGGGGTGTTAGCCTTGGATTTTCGGACAAATTGATCCCTGACTCGACGAGCCCCATTTAAATGAGTATTAGCCTTATATTTCTAACCTTGTTCATATCCAAGACCTTTTAGTTGGTATTAGACTTCAAATTTATGGGTAATACACTTTTCCCCCAAACATGGTTGAACTTGGTTTTTGGAGGGGGTGTTAGCCTTGGATTTTTCGGACAAATTGATCCCTGACTCGACGAGCCCCATTTAAATGAGTATTAGCCTTATATTTCTAACCTTTTTCATATCCAAGACCTTTTAGTTGGTATTAGACTTCAAATTTATGGGTAATACACTTTTTCCCCCAAACATGGTTGAACTTGGTTTTTGGAGGGGTGTTAGCCTTGGATTTTCGGACAAATTGATCCCTGACTCGACGAGCCCCATTTAAATGAGTATTAGCCTTATATTTCTAACCTTGTTCATATCCAAGACCTTTTAGTTGGTATTAGACTTCAAATTTATGGGTAATACACTTTTCCCCCAAACATGGTTGAACTTGGTTTTTGGAGGGGGTGTTAGCCTTGGATTTTTCGGACAAATTGATCCCTGACTCGACGAGCCCCATTTAAATGAGTATTAGCCTTATATTTCTAACCTTGTTCATATCCAAGACCCTTTTAGATGGTATTAGACTTCAAATTTATGGGTAATACACTTTTCCCCCAAACATGGTTGAACTTGGTTTTTGGAGGGGTGTTAGCCTTGGATTTTCGGACAAATTGATCCTGACTCGACGAGCCCCATTTAAATGAGTATTAGCCTTATATTTCTAACCTTTTTCATATCCAAGACCCTTTTAGTTGGTATTAGACTTCAAATTTATGGGTAATACACTTTTCCCCCAAACATGGTTGAACTTGGTTTTTGGAGGGGGTGTTAGCCTTGGATTTTCGGACAAATTGATCCTGACTCGACGAGCCCCATTTAAATGAGTATTAGCCTTATATTTCTAACCTTTTTCATATCCAAGACCTTTTAGTTGGTATTAGACTTCAAATTTATGGGTAATACACTTTTCCCCCAAACATGGTTGAACTTGGTTTTTGGAGGGGGTGTTAGCCTTGGATTTTCGGACAAATTGATCCTGACTCGACGAGCCCCATTTAAATGAGTATTAGCCTTATATTTCTAACCTTGTTCATATCCAAGACCTTTTAGTTGGTATTAGACTTCAAATTTATGGGTAATACACTTTTCGCCCCAAACATGGTTGAACTTGGTTTTTGGAGGGGCTATTAGCCTTGGATTTTTCGGACAAATTGATCCCTGACTCGACGAGCCCCATTTAAATGAGTATTAGCCTTATATTTCTAACCTTGTTCATATCCAAGACCTTTTAGTTGGTATTAGACTTCAAATTTATGGGTAATACACTTTTTCCCCCAAACATGGTTGAACTTGGTTTTTGGAGGGGGTGTTAGCCTTGGATTTTTCGGACAAATTGATCCCTGACTCGGCGAGCCCCATTTAAATGAGTATTAGCCTTATATTTCTAACCTTGTTTCATATCCAAGACCTTTTAGTTGGTATTAGACTTCAAATTTATGGGTAATACACTTTTCCCCCAAACATGGTTGAACTTGGTTTTTGGAGGGGTGTTAGCCTTGGATTTTTCGGACAAATTGATCCTGACTCGGCGAGCCCCATTTAAATGAGTATTAGCCTTATATTTCTAACCTTTTTCATATCCAAGACCTTTTAGTTGGTATTAGACTTCAAATTTATGGGTAATACACTTTTCCCCCAAACATGGTTGAACTTGGTTTTTGGAGGGGGTGTTAGCCTTGGATTTTTCGGACAAATTGATCCCTGACTCGACGAGCCCCATTTAAATGAGTATTAGCCTTATATTTCTAACCTTGTTCATATCCAAGACCTTTTAGTTGGTATTAGACTTCAAATTTATGGGTAATACACTTTTCGCCCCAAACATGGTTGAACTTGGTTTTTGGAGGGGGCTGTTAGCCTTGGATTTTTCGGACAAATTGATCCTGACTCGACGAGCCCCATTTAAATGAGTATTAGCCTTATATTTCTAACCTTGTTCATATCCAAGACCTTTTAGTTGGTATTAGACTTCAAATTTATGGGTAATACACTTTTTCCCCCAAACATGGTTGAACTTGGTTTTTGGAGGGGGTGTTAGCCTTGGATTTTCGGACAAATTGATCCCGACTCGACGAGCCCCATTTAAATGAGTATTAGCCTTATATTTCTAACCTTTGTTCATATCCAAGACCTTTTAGTTGGTATTAGACTTCAAATTTATGGGTAATACACTTTTCCCCCAAACATGGTTGAACTTGGTTTTTGGAGGGGGTGTTAGCCTTGGATTTTTCGGACAAATTGATCCCGACTCGACGAGCCCCATTTAAATGAGTATTAGCCTTATATTTCTAACCTTGTTTCATATCCAAGACCTTTTAGTTGGTATTAGACTTCAAATTTATGGGTAATACACTTTTCCCCCCAAACATGGTTGAACTTGGTTTTTGGAGGGGGTGTTAGCCTTGGATTTTTCGGACAAATTGATCCTGACTCGACGAGCCCCATTTAAATGAGTATTAGCCTTATATTTCTAACCTTGTTTCATATCCAAGACCTTTTAGTTGGTATTAGACTTCAAATTTATGGGTAATACACTTTTTCCCCCAAACATGGTTGAACTTGGTTTTTGGAGGGGGTGTTAGCCTTGGATTTTTCGGACAAATTGATCCCGACTCGACGAGCCCCATTTAAATGAGTATTAGCCTTATATTTCTAACCTTGTTCATATCCAAGACCTTTTAGTTGGTATTAGACTTCAAATTTATGGGTAATACACTTTTCCCCCAAACATGGTTGAACTTGGTTTTTGGAGGGGGTGTTAGCCTTGGATTTTCGGACAAATTGATCCTGACTCGACGAGCCCCATTTAAATGAGTATTAGCCTTATATTTCTAACCTTTTTCATATCCAAGACCTTTTTAGTTGGTATTAGACTTCAAATTTATGGGTAATACACTTTTTCCCCCAAACATGGTTGAACTTGGTTTTTGGAGGGGGTGTTAGCCTTGGATTTTCGGACAAATTGATCCTGACTCGACGAGCCCCATTTAAATGAGTATTAGCCTTATATTTCTAACCTTTTTCATATCCAAGACCTTTTAGTTGGTATTAGACTTCAAATTTATGGGTAATACACTTTTTCCCCCAAACATGGTTGAACTTGGTTTTTGGAGGGGGTGTTAGCCTTGGATTTTTCGGACAAATTGATCCCGACTCGACGAGCCCCATTTAAATGAGTATTAGCCTTATATTTCTAACCTTTTTCATATCCAAGACCTTTTAGTTGGTATTAGACTTCAAATTTATGGGTAATACACTTTTCCCCCAAACATGGTTGAACTTGGTTTTTGGAGGGGGTGTTAGCCTTGGATTTTTCGGACAAATTGATCCCTGACTCGACGAGCCCCATTTAAATGAGTATTAGCCTTATATTTCTAACCTTTTTCATATCCAAGACCTTTTAGTTGGTATTAGACTTCAAATTTATGGGTAATACACTTTTCCCCCAAACATGGTTGAACTTGGTTTTTGGAGGGGGTGTTAGCCTTGGATTTTTCGGACAAATTGATCTGACTCGACGAGCCCCATTTAAATGAGTATTAGCCTTATATTTCTAACCTTTTTCATATCCAAGACCTTTTAGTTGGTATTAGACTTCAAATTTATGGGTAATACACTTTTCCCCCAAACATGGTTGAACTTGGTTTTTGGAGGGGGTGTTAGCCTTGGATTTTCGGACAAATTGATCCTGACTCGACGAGCCCCATTTAAATGAGTATTAGCCTTATATTTCTAACCTTGTTTCATATCCAAGACCTTTTAGTTGGTATTAGACTTCAAATTTATGGGTAATACACTTTTTCCCCCAAACATGGTTGAACTTGGTTTTTGGAGGGGGTGTTAGCCTTGGATTTTTCGGACAAATTGATCCTGACTCGACGAGCCCCATTTAAATGAGTATTAGCCTTATATTTCTAACCTTGTTCATATCCAAGACCTTTTAGTTGGTATTAGACTTCAAATTTATGGGTAATACACTTTTCCCCCAAACATGGTTGAACTTGGTTTTTGGAGGGGGTGTTAGCCTTGGATTTTTCGGACAAATTGATCCCTGACTCGACGAGCCCCATTTAAATGAGTATTAGCCTTATATTTCTAACCTTGTTCATATCCAAGACCCTTTTAGTTGGTATTAGACTTCAAATTTATGGGTAATACACTTTTTCCCCCAAACATGGTTGAACTTGGTTTTTGGAGGGGGTGTTAGCCTTGGATTTTTCGGACAAATTGATCCCGACTCGACGAGCCCCATTTAAATGAGTATTAGCCTTATATTTCTAACCTTGTTCATATCCAAGACCTTTTAGTTGGTATTAGACTTCAAATTTATGGGTAATACACTTTTCCCCCAAACATGGTTGAACTTGGTTTTTGGAGGGGGTGTTAGCCTTGGATTTTTCGGACAAATTGATCCCGACTCGACGAGCCCCATTTAAATGAGTATTAGCCTTATATTTCTAACCTTGTTTCATATCCAAGACCTTTTAGTTGGTATTAGACTTCAAATTTATGGGTAATACACTTTTCCCCCAAACATGGTTGAACTTGGTTTTTGGAGGGGGTGTTAGCCTTGGATTTTTCGGACAAATTGATCCTGACTCGACGAGCCCCATTTAAATGAGTATTAGCCTTATATTTCTAACCTTGTTCATATCCAAGACCTTTTAGTTGGTATTAGACTTCAAATTTATGGGTAATACACTTTTCCCCCAAACATGGTTGAACTTGGTTTTTGGAGGGGGTGTTAGCCTTGGATTTTTCGGACAAATTGATCCTGACTCGACGAGCCCCATTTAAATGAGTATTAGCCTTATATTTCTAACCTTGTTTCATATCCAAGACCTTTTAGTTGGTATTAGACTTCAAATTTATGGGTAATACACTTTTCCCCCAAACATGGTTGAACTTGGTTTTTGGAGGGGGTGTTAGCCTTGGATTTTTCGGACAAATTGATCCTGACTCGACGAGCCCCATTTAAATGAGTATTAGCCTTATATTTCTAACCTTTTTCATATCCAAGACCTTTTAGTTGGTATTAGACTTCAAATTTATGGGTAATACACTTTTCCCCCAAACATGGTTGAACTTGGTTTTTGGAGGGGGTGTTAGCCTTGGATTTTTCGGACAAATTGATCCTGACTCGACGAGCCCCATTTAAATGAGTATTAGCCTTATATTTCTAACCTTTTTCATATCCAAGACCTTTTAGTTGGTATTAGACTTCAAATTTATGGGTAATACACTTTTCCCCCAAACATGGTTGAACTTGGTTTTTGGAGGGGGTGTTAGCCTTGGATTTTTCGGACAAATTGATCCCTGACTCGACGAGCCCCATTTAAATGAGTATTAGCCTTATATTTCTAACCTTGTTCATATCCAAGACCTTTTAGTTGGTATTAGACTTCAAATTTATGGGTAATACACTTTTCGCCCCAAACATGGTTGAACTTGGTTTTTGGAGGGGGTGTTAGCCTTGGATTTTTCGGACAAATTGATCCCTGACTCGGCGAGCCCCATTTAAATGAGTATTAGCCTTATATTTCTAACCTTGTTCATATCCAAGACCTTTTAGTTGGTATTAGACTTCAAATTTATGGGTAATACACTTTTCCCCCAAACATGGTTGAACTTGGTTTTTGGAGGGGGTGTTAGCCTTGGATTTTCGGACAAATTGATCCTGACTCGACGAGCCCCATTTAAATGAGTATTAGCCTTATATTTCTAACCTTTTTCATATCCAAGACCTTTTAGTTGGTATTAGACTTCAAATTTATGGGTAATACACTTTTCCCCCAAACATGGTTGAACTTGGTTTTTGGAGGGGGTGTTAGCCTTGGATTTTCGGACAAATTGATCCCGACTCGACGAGCCCCATTTAAATGAGTATTAGCCTTATATTTCTAACCTTGTTTCATATCCAAGACCTTTTAGTTGGTATTAGACTTCAAATTTATGGGTAATACACTTTTTCCCCCAAACATGGTTGAACTTGGTTTTTGGAGGGGGTGTTAGCCTTGGATTTTCGGACAAATTGATCCTGACTCGACGAGCCCCATTTAAATGAGTATTAGCCTTATATTTCTAACCTTGTTCATATCCAAGACCTTTTAGTTGGTATTAGACTTCAAATTTATGGGTAATACACTTTTTCCCCCAAACATGGTTGAACTTGGTTTTTGGAGGGGGCTGTTAGCCTTGGATTTTTCGGACAAATTGATCCTGACTCGACGAGCCCCATTTAAATGAGTATTAGCCTTATATTTCTAACCTTGTTCATATCCAAGACCTTTTAGTTGGTATTAGACTTCAAATTTATGGGTAATACACTTTTCCCCCAAACATGGTTGAACTTGGTTTTTGGAGGGGGTGTTAGCCTTGGATTTTTCGGACAAATTGATCCTGACTCGACGAGCCCCATTTAAATGAGTATTAGCCTTATATTTCTAACCTTTGTTTCATATCCAAGACCTTTTAGTTGGTATTAGACTTCAAATTTATGGGTAATACACTTTTCCCCCAAACATGGTTGAACTTGGTTTTTGGAGGGGGTGTTAGCCTTGGATTTTCGGACAAATTGATCCCTGACTCGACGAGCCCCATTTAAATGAGTATTAGCCTTATATTTCTAACCTTTTTCATATCCAAGACCTTTTAGTTGGTATTAGACTTCAAATTTATGGGTAATACACTTTTCCCCCAAACATGGTTGAACTTGGTTTTTGGAGGGGGTGTTAGCCTTGGATTTTTCGGACAAATTGATCTGACTCGACGAGCCCCATTTAAATGAGTATTAGCCTTATATTTCTAACCTTGTTCATATCCAAGACCTTTTAGTTGGTATTAGACTTCAAATTTATGGGTAATACACTTTTCCCCCAAACATGGTTGAACTTGGTTTTTGGAGGGGGTGTTAGCCTTGGATTTTCGGACAAATTGATCCCTGACTCGACGAGCCCCATTTAAATGAGTATTAGCCTTATATTTCTAACCTTGTTTCATATCCAAGACCTTTTAGTTGGTATTAGACTTCAAATTTATGGGTAATACACTTTTCCCCCAAACATGGTTGAACTTGGTTTTTGGAGGGGGTGTTAGCCTTGGATTTTTCGGACAAATTGATCCCGACTCGACGAGCCCCATTTAAATGAGTATTAGCCTTATATTTCTAACCTTTTTCATATCCAAGACCTTTTAGTTGGTATTAGACTTCAAATTTATGGGTAATACACTTTTCCCCCAAACATGGTTGAACTTGGTTTTTGGAGGGGGTGTTAGCCTTGGATTTTTCGGACAAATTGATCCCTGACTCGACGAGCCCCATTTAAATGAGTATTAGCCTTATATTTCTAACCTTTTTCATATCCAAGACCTTTTAGTTGGTATTAGACTTCAAATTTATGGGTAATACACTTTTCCCCCAAACATGGTTGAACTTGGTTTTTGGAGGGGGTGTTAGCCTTGGATTTTTCGGACAAATTGATCCTGACTCGACGAGCCCCATTTAAATGAGTATTAGCCTTATATTTCTAACCTTGTTCATATCCAAGACCTTTTAGTTGGTATTAGACTTCAAATTTATGGGTAATACACTTTTCCCCCAAACATGGTTGAACTTGGTTTTTGGAGGGGGTGTTAGCCTTGGATTTTTCGGACAAATTGATCTGACTCGACGAGCCCCATTTAAATGAGTATTAGCCTTATATTTCTAACCTTGTTCATATCCAAGACCTTTTAGTTGGTATTAGACTTCAAATTTATGGGTAATACACTTTTCCCCCCAAACATGGTTGAACTTGGTTTTTGGAGGGGGTGTTAGCCTTGGATTTTCGGACAAATTGATCCCTGACTCGACGAGCCCCATTTAAATGAGTATTAGCCTTATATTTCTAACCTTTTTCATATCCAAGACCTTTTAGTTGGTATTAGACTTCAAATTTATGGGTAATACACTTTTCCCCCAAACATGGTTGAACTTGGTTTTTGGAGGGGGTGTTAGCCTTGGATTTTTCGGACAAATTGATCCCTGACTCGGCGAGCCCCATTTAAATGAGTATTAGCCTTATATTTCTAACCTTTTTCATATCCAAGACATTTTAGTTGGTATTAGACTTCAAATTTATGGGTAATACACTTTTCCCCCAAACATGGTTGAACTTGGTTTTTGGAGGGGGTGTTAGCCTTGGATTTTTCGGACAAATTGATCCCGACTCGACGAGCCCCATTTAAATGAGTATTAGCCTTATATTTCTAACCTTTTTCATATCCAAGACCTTTTAGTTGGTATTAGACTTCAAATTTATGGGTAATACACTTTTTCCCCCAAACATGGTTGAACTTGGTTTTTGGAGGGGGTGTTAGCCTTGGATTTTCGGACAAATTGATCCTGACTCGACGAGCCCCATTTAAATGAGTATTAGCCTTATATTTCTAACCTTTTTCATATCCAAGACCTTTTAGTTGGTATTAGACTTCAAATTTATGGGTAATACACTTTTCCCCCAAACATGGTTGAACTTGGTTTTTGGAGGGGGTGTTAGCCTTGGATTTTTCGGACAAATTGATCCCTGACTCGACGAGCCCCATTTAAATGAGTATTAGCCTTATATTTCTAACCTTTTTCATATCCAAGACCCTTTTAGTTGGTATTAGACTTCAAATTTATGGGTAATACACTTTTCCCCCAAACATGGTTGAACTTGGTTTTTGGAGGGGGTGTTAGCCTTGGATTTTCGGACAAATTGATCCCTGACTCGACGAGCCCCATTTAAATGAGTATTAGCCTTATATTTCTAACCTTTTTCATATCCAAGACCTTTTAGTTGGTATTAGACTTCAAATTTATGGGTAATACACTTTTCCCCCAAACATGGTTGAACTTGGTTTTTGGAGGGGGTGTTAGCCTTGGATTTTCGGACAAATTGATCCCTGACTCGACGAGCCCCATTTAAATGAGTATTAGCCTTATATTTCTAACCTTGTTCATATCCAAGACCTTTTAGTTGGTATTAGACTTCAAATTTATGGGTAATACATTTTTCCCC
>CM055343.1:316800-392967 GCA_029228605.1 Salix koriyanagi | reverse complement strand
GGTCCTGACTTCACGAGCCCCATTTTAAATGAGTATTAGCCTTAGATTTCTAACCTTGTTCATATACAATACCTTTTAGTTGGTATTAGACTTCAAATTTATAGGGTAATAGACTTTTCCCCCAAAAATGATTGAACTTGGTTTTTGGAGGGGGTGTTAGCCTTGGATTTTCGGACAAATTGGTCCTGACTCGACGAGCCCCATTTTAAATGAGTATTAGCCTTATATTTCTAACCTTGTTCAAATCCAATCCCTTTTAGTTGGTATTAGACTTCAAATTTATGGGTAATAGACTTTTCCCCCAAAAATGTTTGAACTTGGTTTTTGGAGGGGGTGTTAGCCTTGCATTTTCAGACAAATTGATCATGACTCCACGAGACCCATTTAAATGAGTATTAGCCTTAGATTTCTAACCTTGTTCATATCCAAGCCCTTTTAGTTGGTATTACACTTCAAATTTATATGGAATAGACTTTTCCCCCTAAAATGATAGAACTTGGTTTTTGGAGGGGGTGTTAGCCTTGGATTTTCGGACAAATTGGTCCTGACTCGACGAGCCCCATTTTAAATGAGTATTAGCCTTAGATTTCTAACCTTGTTCATATAAAATCCCTTTTAGTTGGTATTAGACTTCAAATTTATTGGGTAATAGACTTTTCCCCCCAAAATGATAGAACTTGGTTTTTGGAGGGGGTGTTAGCCTTGGATTTTCGGACAAATTGGTCCTGACTTCACGAGCCCCATTTTAAATGAGTATTAGCCTTAGATTTCTAACCTTGTTCATATCCAATACCTTTTAGTTGGTATTAGACTTCAAATTTATGGGTAATAGACTTTTCCCCCCAAAATGATAGAACTTGGTTTTTGGAGGGGGTGTTAGCCTTGAATTTTCGGACAAATTGGTCCTGACTTGACGAGCCCCATTTTAAATGATTATTAGCCTTAGATTTCTAACCTTGTTCATATCCAATACCTTTTAGTTGGTATTAGACTTCAAATTTATGGGTAATAGACTTTTCCCCCAAAAATGATAGAACTTGGTTTTTGGAGGGGGTGTTAGCCTTGAATTTTCGGACAAATTGGTCCTGACTTGACGAGCCCCATTTTAAATGAGTATTAGCCTTAGATTTCTAACCTTGTTCATATCCAATCCCTTTTAGTTGGTATTAGACTTCAAATTTATGGGTAATAGACTTTTCCCCCCAAAAATGATTGAACTTGGTTTTTGGAGGGGGTGTTAGCCTTGGATTTTTCGGACAAATTGGTCATGACTCCACGAGCCCCATTTTAAATGAGTATTAGCCTTAGATTTCTAACCTTGTTCATATCCAATCCCTTTTAGTTGGTATTAGACTTCAAATTTATGGGTAATAGACTTTTCCCCCCAAAAATGATAGAACTTGGTTTTTGGAGGGGGTGTTAGCCTTGGATTTTTCGGACAAATTGGTCCCGACTTCACGAGCCCCATTTTTAAATGAGTATTAGTCTTAGATTTCTAACCTTGTTCATATCCAATACCTTTTAGTTGGTATTAGACTTCAAATTTATAGGGTAATAGACTTTTCCCCCCAAAAATGATTGAACTTGGTTTTTGGAGGGGGTGTTAGCCTTGGATTTTTCGGACAAATTGGTCACGACTCGACGAGCCCCATTTTAAATGAGTATTAGCCTTAGATTTCTAACCTTGTTCATATCCAATCCCTTTTAGTTGGTATTAGACTTCAAATTTATGGGTAATAGACTTTTCCCCCCAAAAATGTTTGAACTTGGTTTTTGGAGGGGGTGTTAGCCTTGCATTTTCGGACAAATTGGTCATGACTCCACGAGACCCCATTTTAAATGAGTATTAGCCTTAGATTTCTAACCTTGTTCATATCCAAGCCCTTTTAGTTGGTATTAGACTTCAAATTTATATGGTAATAGACTTTTTCCCCCAAAAATGATAGAACTTGGTTTTTTGGAGGGGGTGTTAGCCTTGGATTTTCGGACAAATTGGTCCCTGACTTCACGAGCCCCATTTTAAATGAGTATTAGCCTTAGATTTCTAACCTTGTTCATATACAAATCCCTTTTAGTTGGTATTAGACTTCAAATTTATGGGTAATAGACTTTTCCCCCCAAAATGATAGAACTTGGTTTTTGGAGGGGGTGTTAGCCTTGGATTTTCGGACAAATTGGTCCTGACTTCACGAGCCCCATTTTAAATGAGTATTAGCCTTAGATTTCTAACCTTGTTCATATCCAATACCTTTTAGTTGGTATTAGACTTCAAATTTATGGGTAATAGACTTTTCCCCCAAAATGATAGAACTTGGTTTTTGGAGGGGGTGTTAGCCTTGAATTTTCGGACAAATTGGTCCTGACTGGACGAGCCCCATTTTAAATGATTATTAGCCTTATATTTCTAACCTTGTTTATATCCAATACCTTTTAGTTGGTATTAGACTTCAAATTTATGGGTAATAGACTTTTCCCCCAAAAATGATTGAACTTGGTTTTTGGAGGGGGTGTTAGCCTTGGATTTTTCGGACAAATTGATCATGACTCCACGAGCCCCCATTTTAAATGAGTATTAGCCTTAGATTTCTAACCTTGTTCATATCCAAGCCCTTTTAGTTGGTATTAGACTTCAAATTTATGGGTAATAGACTTTTCCCCCTAAAATGATAGAACTTGGTTTTTGGAGGGGTGTTAGCCTTGGATTTTCGGACAAATTGGTCCTGACTCGACGAGCCCCATTTTAAATGAATATTAGCCTTAGATTTCTAACCTTGTTCATATCCAATCCCTTTTAGTTGGTATTAGACTTCAAATTTATGGGTAATAGACCTTTTCCCCCCAAAAATGATTGAACTTGGTTTTTGGAGGGGGTGTTAGCCTTGGATTTTCGGACAAATTGGTCCCGACTCGACGAGCCCCTATTTTAAATGAGTATTAGCCTTAGATTTCTAACCCTGTTCATATCCAATCCCTTTTAGTTGGTATTAGACTTCAAATTTATGGGTAATAGACTTTTCCCCCCAAAAATGATTGAACTTGGTTTTTGGAGGGGGTGTTAGCCTTGGATTTTTCGGACAAATTGGTCCCGACTTCACGAGTCCCCATTTTAAATGAGTATTAGCCCTTAGATTTCTAACCTTGTTCATATCCAATACCTTTTAGTTGGTATTAGACTTCAAATTTATGGGTAATAGACTTTTCCCCCCTAAAATGATAGAACTTGGTTTTTGGAGGGGGTGTTAGCGTTGCATTTTCGGACAAATTGGTCCTGGCTTGACGAGCCCCATTTTAAATGATTATTAGCCTTAGATTTCTAACCTTTTTCATATCCAATACCTTTTAGTTGGTATTAGACTTCAAATTTATGGGTAATATACTTTTCCCCCCAAAATGATAGAACTTGGTTTTTGGAGGGGGTGTTATCCTTGAATTTTCAGACAAATTGGTCCTGACTTGATGAGCCCCATTTTAAATGATTATTAGCCTTATATTTGTAACATTGTTCATATCCAATACCTTTTAGTTGGTATTAGACTTCAAATTTATGGGTAATAGACTTTTCCCTCAAAAATGATTGAACTTGGTTTTTGGAGAGGGTGTTAGCCTTGCATTTTCAGACAAATTGATCATGACTCCACGAGCCCCATTTAAATGAGTATTAGCCTTAGATTTCTAACCTTGTTCATATCCAAGCCCTTTTAGTTGGTATTAGACTTCAAATTTATGGGTAATAGACTTTTCCCCCAATAATGATTGAACTTGGTTTTTGGAGGGGGTGTTAGCCTTTCATTTTCAGACAAATTGATTATGACTCCACGACCCCCATTTAAATGAGTATTAGCCTTAGATTTCTAACCTTGTTCATATCCAAGCCCTTTTAGTTGGTATTAGACTTCAAATTTATGGGTAATAGACTTTTCCCTAAAAAATGATTGAACTTGGTTTTTGGAGGGGGTGTTAACCTTGGATTTTCGGACAAATTGGTCCTGACTCGACGAGCCCCATTTTAAATGAGTATTAGACTTAGATTTCTAACCTTGTTCATATCCAATACCTTTTAGTTGGTATTAGACTTCAAATTTATGGGTAATAGACTTTTCCCCCAAAAATGTTTGAACTTGGTTTTTGGAGGGGGTGTTAGCCTTGGATTTTCGGACAAATTGATCATGACTCCACGAGACCCCATTTTAAATGAGTATTAGCCTTAGATTTCTAACCTTGTTCATATCCAAGCCCTTTTAGTTGGTATTACACTTCAAATTTATATGGAATAGACTTTTCCCCCTAAAATGATAGAACTTGGTTTTTGGAGGGGGTGTTAGCCTTGGATTTTCGGACAAATTGGTCCTGACTCGACGAGCCCCATTTTAAATGAGTATTAGCCTTAGATTTCTAACCTTGTTCATATACAATACCTTTTAGTTGGTATTAGACTTCAAATTTATGGGTAATAGACTTTTCCCCCAAAAATGATAGAACTTGGTTTTTGGAGGGGGTGTTAGCCTTGGATTTTCGGGACAAATTGGTCCCGACTTGACGAGCCCCATTTTTAAATGATTATTAACCTTAGATTTCTAACCTTGTTTCATATCCAATACCTTTTAGTTGGTATTAGACTTCAAATTTATGGGTAATAGACTTTTCCCCCCAAAAATGATAGAACTTGGTTTTTGGAGGGGGTGTTAGCCTTGAATTTTCAGACAAATTGGTCCTGACTTGACGAGCCCCATTTTAAATGATTATTAGCCTTATATTTCTAACATTGTTCATATCCAATACCTTTTAGTTGGTATTAGACTTCAAATTTATGGGTAATAGACTTTTTCCCCCAAAAATGATTGAACTTGGTTTTTGGAGGGGGTGTTAGCCTTGGATTTTCGGACAAATTGATCATGACTCCACGAGCCCCATTTAAATGAGTATTAGCCTTAGATTTCTAACCTTGTTCATATACAATCCCTTTTAGTTGGTATTAGACTTCAAATTTATGGGTAATAGACTTTTCCCCCAAAAATGATAGAACTTGGTTTTTGGAGGGGGTGTTAGCCTTGGATTTTCGGACAAATTGGTCCTGACTCGACGAGCCCCATTTTAAATGAGTATTAGACATAGATTTCTAACCTTGTTCATATCCAATACCTTTTAGTTGGTATTAGACTTCAAATTTATGGGTAATAGACTTTTCCCCCAAAAATGTTTGAACTTGGTTTTTGGAGGGGGTGTTAGCCTTGGATTTTCGGACAAATTGATCATGACTCCACGAGCCCCATTTAAATGAGTATTAGCCTTAGATTTCTAACCTTGTTCATATCCAAGCCCTTTTAGTTGGTATTACAATTCAAATTTATATGGAATAGACTTTTCCCCCTAAAATGATAGAACTTGGTTTTTGGAGGGGTGTTAGCCTTGGATTTTCGGACAAATTGGTCCTGACTCGACGAGCCCCATTTTAAATGAGTATTAGCCTTAGATTTCTAACCTTGTTCATATACAATCCCTTTTAGTTGGTATTAGACTTCAAATTTATGGGTAATAGACTTTTCCCCCCAAAATGATAGAACTTGGTTTTTGGAGGGGGTGTTAGCCTTGGATTTTCGGACAAATTGGTCCTGACTTCACGAGCCCCATTTTAAATGAGTATTAGCCTTAGATTTCTAACCTTGTTCATATCCAATACCTTTTAGTTGGTATTAGACTTCAAATTTATGGGTAATAGACTTTTCCCCCCAAAATGATAGAACTTGGTTTCTGGAGCGGGTGTTAGCCTTGAATTTTCAGACAAATTGGTCCTGACTTGACGAGCCCCATTTTAAATGATTATTAGCCTTAGATTTCTAACCTTGTTCATATCCAATACTTTTTAGTTGGGATTAGACTTCAAATTTATGGGTAATAGACTTTTCCTTCAAAAATGATTGAACTTGGTTTTTGGAGGGGGTGTTAGCCTTGGATTTTCGGACAAATTGGTCCTGATTCCACGAGCCCCATTTTAAATGAGTATTAGCCTTAGATTTCTAACCTTGTTTATATCCAATACCTTTTAGTTGGTATTAGACTTCAAATTTATGGGTAATACACTTTTCCCCCAAAAATGATTGAACTTGGTTTTTGGAGGGGGTGTTAGCCTTGCATTTTCAGACAAATTGATCATGACTCCACGAGCCCCATTTAAATGAGTATTAGCCTTAGATTTCTAACCTTGTTCATATCCAAGCCCTTTTAGTTGGTATTAGACTTCAAATTTATGGGTAATAGACTTTTCCCCCTAAAATGATAGAACTTGGTTTTTGGAGGGGGTGTTAGCCTTGGATTTTTCGGACAAATTGGTCCCTGACTCGACGAGCCCCATTTTAAATGAGTATTAGCCTTAGATTTCTAACCTTGTTCATATCCAAGCCCTTTTAGTTGGTATTAGACTTCAAATTTATGGGTAATAGACTTTTCCCCCTAAAATGATAGAACTTGGTTTTTGGAGGGGGTGTTAGCCTTGGATTTTCGGACAAATTGGTCCTGACTCGACGAGCCCCATTTTAAATGAGTATTAGCCTTAGATTTCTAACCTTGTTCATATACAATCCCTTTTAGTTGGTATTAGACTTCAAATTTATGGGTAATAGACTTTTCCCCCCAAAATGATAGAACTTGGTTTTTGGAGGGGGGGGTTAGCCTTGGATTTTCGGACAAATTGGTCCCGACTTTCGACGAGCCCCATTTTAAATGAGTATTAGCCTTAGATTTCTAACCTTGTTCATATCCAATCCCTTTTAGTTGGTATTAGACTTCAAATTTATGGGTAATAGACTTTTCCCCCCAAAAATGATTGAACTTGGTTTTTGGAGGGGGTTTTAGCCTTGGATTTTCGGGACAAATTGGTCCCGACTTCACGAGTCCCCATTTTAAATGAGTATTAGCCTTAGATTTCTAACCTTGTTCATATCCAATACCTTTTAGTTGGTATTAGACTTCAAATTTATGGGTAATAGACTTTTTCCCCCAAAATGATAGAACTTGGTTTTTGGAGGGGGTGTTAGCCTTGGATTTTCAGACAAATTGGTCCTGACTTGACGAGCCCCATTTTAAATGATTATTAGCTTTAGATTTCTAACCTTGTTCATATCCAATACCTTTTAGTTGGTATTAGACTTCAAATTTATGGGTAATAGACTTTTCCCCCCAAAATGATAGAACTTAGTTTTTGGAGGGGGTGTTAGCCTTGCATTTTCAGACAAATTGATCATGACTCCACGAGCCCCATTTAAATGTGTATTAGCCTTAGATTTCTAACTTTGTTCATATCCAAGCCCTTTTAGTTGGTATTAGACTTCAAATTTATGGGTAATAGACTTTTCCCCCAATAATGATTGAACTTGGTTTTTGGAGGGGGTGTTAGCCTTGGATTTTCGGACAAATTGGTCCTGACACGACGAGCCCCATTTAAATGAGTATTAGCCTTAGAATTCTAACCTTGTTCATATCCAAGCCGTTTTAGTTGGTATTAGACTTCAAATTTATGGGTAATACACTTTTCCCCCAAACATGATTGAAGTTGGTTTTTGGAGGGGGTATTAGCCTTGCATTTTCGGACAAATTGATCCTGACTCGACGAGCCCCATTTAAATGAGTATTAGCCTTAGATTTCTAACCTTGTTCATATCCAAGCCCTTTTAGTTGGTATTAGACTTCAAATTTATGGGTAATACACTTTTCCCCCCAAACATGATTGAACTTGGTTTTTGGAGGGGTGTTAGCCTTGGATTTTCGGACAAATTGATCCTGACTCGACGAGCCCCATTTAAATGAGTATTAGCCTTATATTTCTAACCTTGTTCATATCCAAGCCCTTTTAGTTGGTATTAGACTTCAAATTTATGGGTAATACACTTTTCCCCCAAACATGATTGAACTTGGTTTTTGGAGGGGGTGTTAACCTTGCATTTTCGGACAAATTGATCCTGACTCGACGAGCCCCATTTAAATGAGTATTAGCCTTATATTTCTAACCTTGTTCATATCCAAGCCCTTTTAGTTGGTATTAGACTTCAAATTTATGGGTAATACACTTTTCCCCCAAACATGATTGAACTTGGTTTTTGGAGGGGGTGTTAGCCTTGGATTTTCGGACAAATTGATCCTGACTCGACGAGCCCCATTTAAATGAGTATTAGCCTTAGATTTCTAATCTTGTTCATATCCAAGCCCTTTCTAGTTGGTATTAGACTTCAAATTTATGGGTAATACACTTTTCCCCCAAACATGGTTGAACTTGGTTTTTGGAGGGGGTGTTAGCCTTGGATTTTTCGGACAAATTGATCCCTGACTCGACGAGCCCCCATTTAAATGAGTATTAGCCTTATATTTCTAACCTTGTTCATATCCAAGACCCTTTTAGTTGGTATTAGACTTCAAATTTATGGGTAATACACTTTTCCCCCAAACATGGTTGAACTTGGTTTTTTGGAGGGGGTGTTAGCCTTGGATTTTTCGGACAAATTGATCCCGACTCGGCGAGCCCCATTTAAATGAGTATTAGCCTTATATTTCTAACCTTGTTCATATCCAATACCCTTTTTAGTTGGTATTAGACTTCAAATTTATGGGTAATACACTTTTCCCCCAAACATGGTTGAACTTGGTTTTTTGGAGGGGGTGTTAGCCTTGGATTTTCGGACAAATTGATCCCGACTCGACGAGCCCCATTTAAATGAGTATTAGCCTTATATTTCTAACCTTGTTCATATCCAATACGTTTTTAGTTTGGTATTAGACTTCAAATTTATGGGTAATAGACTTTTCTCCCCAAACATGATTGAACTTGGTTTTTGGAGGGGTGTTAGCCTTGCATTTTCGGACAAATTGATCCCTGACTTGACGAGCCCCATTTAAATGAGTATTAGTCTTATATTTCTAACCTTGTTCATATCCAAGCCCCTTTTAGTTGGTATTAGACTTCAAATTTATGGGTAATACACTTTTCCCACAAACATTATTGAACTTGGTTTTTGGAGGGGGTGTTAGCCTTGCATTTTCGGACAAATTGATCCTGACTCGACGAGCCCCATTTAAATGAGTATTAGCCTTATATTTCTAACCTTGTTCATATCCAAGACCTTTTAGTTGGTATTAGACTTCAAATTTATGGGTAATAGACTTTTATCCCAAACATGATTGAACTTGGTTTTTGGAGGGGGTGTTAGCCTTGCATTTTCGGACCAATTGATCCTGACTCGACGAGCCCCATTTAAATGAGTATTAGCCTTATATTTCTAACCTTGTTCATATCCAAGACCTTTTTAGTTTGTATTAGACTTCAAATTTATGGGTAATAGACTTTTATCCCCAAACATGATTGAACTTGGTTTTTGGAGGGGGTGTTAGCCTTGCATTTTCGGACAAATTGATCCTGACTCGACGAGCCCCATTTAAATGAGTATTAGCCTTATATTTCTAACCTTGTTCATATCCAAGACCTTTTAGTTTGTATTAGACTTCAAATTTATGGGTAATAGACTTTTATCCCCAAACATGATTGAACTTGGTTTTTGGAGGGGGTGTTAGCCTTGGATTTTCGGACAAATTGATCCTGACTCGACGAGCCCCATTTAAATGAGTATTAGCCTTATATTTCTAACCTTGTTCATATCCAAGCCCCTTTTAGTTGGTATTAGACTTCAAATTTATGGGTAATACACTTTTCCCCCAAACATGATTGAACTTGGTTTTTGGAGGGGGTGTTAGCCTTGGATTTTTCGGACAAATTGATCCCTGACTCGACGAGCCCCATTTGAAATGAGTATTAGCCTTACGATTTCTATCCTTGTTCATATCCAAGCCCGTTTTAGTTGGTATTAGACTTCAAATTTATGGGTAATACACTTTTCCCCCAAACATGATTGAACTTGGTTTTTGGAGGGGGTGTTAGCCTTGGATTTTCGGACAAATTGATCCTGACTCGACGAGCCCCATTTAAATGAGTATTAGCCTTAGATTTCTAACCTTGTTCATATCCAAGCCCTTTTAGTTGGTATTAGACTTCAAATTTATGGGTAATACACTTTTCCCCCAAACATGATTGAACTTGGTTTTTTGAGGGGGTATTAGCCTTGGATTTTCGGACAAATTGATCCTGACTCGACGAGCTCCATTTAAATGAGTATTAGCCTTATATTTCTAACCTTGTTCATATCCAACCCCTTTTAGTTGGTATTAGACTTCAAATTTATGGGTAATACACTTTTCCCCCAAACATGATTGAACTTGGTTTTTGGAGGGGGTGTTAGCCTTGAATTTTCGGACAAATTGATCCTGACTCGACGAGCCCCATTTAAATGAGTGTTAGCCTTATATTTCTAACCTTGTTCATATCCAAGCCCCTTTTAGTTGGTATTAGACTTCAAATTTATGGGTAATACACTTTTCCCCCAAACATGATTGAACTTGGTTTTTGGAGGGGGTGTTAGCCTTGAATTTTCGGACAAATTGATCCTGACTCGACGAGCTCCCATTTAAATGAGTATTAGCCTTATATTTCTAACCTTGTTCATATCCAAGCCCCTTTTAGTTGGTATTAGACTTCAAATTTATGGGTAATACACTTTTCCCCCCAAACATGATTGAACTTGGTTTTTGGAGGGGGTGTTAGCCTTGGATTTTTCGGACAAATTGATCCCGACTCGACGAGCTCCCATTTAAATGAGTATTAGCCTTATATTTCTAACCTTGTTCATATCCAAGCCCCTTTTTAGTTGGTATTAGACTTCAAATTTATGGGTAATACACTTTTCCCCCAAACATGATTGAACTTGGGTTTTTGGAGGGGGTGTTAGCCTTGGATTTTCGGACAAATTGATCCCTGACTCGACGAGCCCCCATTTAAATGAGTATTAGCCTTATATTTCTAACCTTGTTCATATCCAAGACCTTTTAGTTGGTATTAGACTTCAAATTTATGGGTAATACACTTTTTCCCCCCAAATATGGTTGAACTTGGTTTTTTGGAGGGGTGTTAGCCTTGGATTTTTGGACAAAATTGATCCTGACTCGACGAGCCCCATTTAAATGAGTATTAGCCTTATATTTCGAACCTTGTTCATATCCAATACGTTTTAGTTGGTATTAGACTTCAAATTTATGTGTAATACACTTTTCCCCCAAACATGGTTGAACTTGGTTTTTGGAGGGGGTGTTAGCCTTGCATTTTCGGACAAATTGATCCTGACTCGACGAGCCCCATTTAAATGAGTATTAGCCTTTTATTTCTAACCTTGTTCATATCCAAGACCTTTTAGTTTGTATTAGACTTCAAATTTATGGGTAATAGACTTTTCTCCCAAACATGATTGAACTTGGTTTTTGGAGGGGGTGTTAGCCTTGCATTTTTCGGACAAATTGATCCCGACTCGACGAGCCCCATTTAAATGAGTATTAGCCTTATATTTCTAACCTTGTTCATATCCAAGACCCTTTTAGTTGGTATTAGACTTCAAATTTATGGGTAATACACTTTTCCCCCAAACATGATTGAACTTGGTTTTTGGAGGGGGTATTAGCCTTGGATTTTTCGGACAAATTGATCCCCGACTCGACGAGCCCCATTTAAATGAGTATTAGCCTTATATTTCTAACCTTTTTCATATCCAAGCCCCTTTTAGTTGGTATTAGACTTCAAATTTATGGGTAATACACTTTTCCCGCAAACATTATTGAACTTGGTTTTTGGAGGGGGTGTTAGCCTTGCATTTTCGGACAAATTGATCCTGACTCGACGAGCCCCATTGAAATGAGTATTAGCCTTCGATTTCTATCCTTGTTCATATCCAAGCCCGTTTTAGTTGGTATTAGACTTCAAATTTATGGGTAATACACTTTTCCCGCAAACATTATTGAACTTGGTTTTTGGAGGGGGTGTTAGCCTTGCATTTTCGGACAAATTGATCCTGACTCGACGAGCCCCATTTAAATGAGTATTAGCCTTAGATTTCTAACCTTGTTCATATCCAAGCCCTTTTAGTTGGTATTAGACTTCAAATTTATGGGTAATACACTTTTCCCCCAAACATGATTGAACTTGGTTTTTGGAGGGGGTATTAGCCTTGGATTTTCGGACAAATTGATCCTGACTCGACGAGCCCCATTTAAATGAGTATTGGCCTTATATTTCTAACCTTGTTCATATCCAATACTTTTTAGTTGGTATTAGACTTCAAATTTATGGGTAATACACTTTTCCCCCAAACATGGTTGAACTTGGTATTTTGAGGGGGTGTTAGACTTGGATTTTCGGACAAATTGATCCTGACTCGACGAGCCCCATTTAAATGAGTATTAGCCTTATATTTCTAACCTTGTTCATATCCAAGACCTTTTAGTTGGTATTAGACTTCAAATTTATGTGTTATACACTTTTCCCCCAAACATGATTGAACTTTGTTTTTGGAGGGGGTGTTAGCCTTGGATTTTCGGACAAATTGATCCTGACTCGACGAGCCCCATTTAAATGAGTATTAGCCTTATATTTCTAACCTTGTTCATATCCAAGACCTTTAAGTTGGTATTACACTTCAAATTTATGGGTAATACACTTTTCGCCCAAACATGGTTGAACTTGGTTTTTTGAGGGGGTGTTAGCCTTGGATTTTCGGACAAATTGATCCTGACTCGACGAGCCCTGTTTAAATGAGTATTAGCCTTAGATTTCTAACCTTGTTCATATCCAAGCCCTTTTAGTTTGTATTAGACTTCAAATTTATGGGTAATACACTTTTCCCCCAAACATAATTGAACTTTGTTTTTTGAGGGGGTGTTAGACTTGGATTTTCGGACAAATTGATCCTGACTCGACGAGCCCCATTTAAATGAGTATTAGCCTTATATTTCTAACCTTGTTCATATCCAATACTTTTTAGTTGGTATTAGACTTCAAATTTATGGGTAATACACTTTTCCCCCAAACATGGTTGAACTTGGTTTTTTGAGGGGGTGTTAGACTTGGATTTTCGGACAAATTGATCCTGACTCGACGAGTCCCCATTTAAATGAGTATTAGCCTTATATTTCTAACCTTGTTCATATCCAAGACCTTTTAGTTGGTATTAGACTTCAAATTTATGGGTAATACACTTTTCCCCCAAACATGATTGAACTTTGTTTTTGGAGGGGGTGTTAGCCTTGGATTTTTGGACAAATTGATCCTGACTCGACGAGCCCCATTTAAATGAGTATTAGCCTTATATTTCTAACCTTGTTCATATCCAAGACCTTTTAGTTGGTATTAGACTTCAAATTTATGTGTAATACACTTTTCCCCCAAACATGGTTGAACTTGGTTTTTTGAGGGGGTGTTAGCCTTGGATTTTCGGACAAATTGATCCTGACTCGACGAGCCCCATTTAAATGAGTATTAGCCTTATATTTCTAACCTTGTTCATATCCAAGACCTTTTAGTTGGTATTAGACTTCAAATTTATGGGTAATACACTTTTCCCCCAAACATGGTTGAACTTGGTTTTTGGAGGGGGTGTTAGCCTTGGATTTTCGGACAAATTGATCCTGACTCGACGAGCCCCATTTAAATGAGTATTAGCCTTAGATTTCTAACCTTGTTCATATCCAAGCCCTTTTAGTTTGTATTAGACTTCAAATTTATGGGTAATACACTTTTCCCCCAAACATAATTGAACTTTGTTTTTTGAGGGGGTGTTAGACTTGGATTTTCGGACAAATTGATCCTGACTCGACGAGCCCCATTTAAATGAGTATTAGCCTTATATTTCTAACCTTGTTCATATCCAAGACCTTTTAGTTGGTATTAGACTTCAAATTTATGTGTAATACACTTTTCCCCCAAACATGATTGAACTTTGTTTTTGGAGGGGGTGTTAGCCTTGCATTTTCGGACAAATTGATCCCTGACTCGACGAGCCCCATTTAAATGAGTATTAGCCTTATATTTCTAACCTTGTTCATATCCAAGACCTTTTAGTTGGTATTAGACTTCAAATTTATGGGTAATACACTTTTCCCCCAAACATGATTGAACTTGGTTTTTGGAGGGGGTGTTAGCCTTGGATTTTCGGACAAATTGATCCTGACTCGACGAGCCCCATTTAAATGAGTATTAGCCTTATATTTCTAACCTTGTTCATATCCAAGACCTTTTAGTTGGTATTAGACTTCAAATTTATGGGTAATACACTTTTCCCCCAAACATGGTTGAACTTGGTTTTTTGAGGGGGTGTTAGCCTTGGATTTTCGGACAAATTGATCCTGACTCGACGAGCCCCATTTAAATGAGTATTAGCCTTATATTTCTAACCTTGTTCATATCCAAGACCTTTTAGTTGGTATTAGACTTCAAATTTATGGGTAATACACTTTTCCCCCAAACATGGTTGAACTTGGTTTTTTGAGGGGGTGTTAGCCTTGGATTTTCGGAAAAATTGATCCTGACTCGACGAGCCCCATTTAAATGAGTATTAGCCTTATATTTCGAACCTTGTTCATATCCAATACGTTTTAGTTGGTATTAGACTTCAAATTTATGTGTAATACACTTTTCCCCCAAACATGGTTGAACTTGGTTTTTGGAGGGGGTGTTAGCCTTGCATTTTCGGACAAATTGATCCTGACTCGATGAGCCCCATTTAAATGAGTATTAGCCTTATATTTCTAACCTTGTTCATATCCAAGACCTTTTAGTTTGTATTAGACTTCAAATTTATGGGTAATAGACTTTTCTCCCAAACATGATTGAACTTGGTTTTTGGAGGGGGTGTTAGCCTTGCATTTTCGGACAAATTGATCCTGACTCGACGAGCCCCATTTAAATGAGTATTAGCCTTATATTTCTAACCTTGTTCATATCCAAGCCCCTTTTAGTTGGTATTAGACTTCAAATTTATGGGTAATACACTTTTCCCGCAAACATTATTGAACTTGGTTTTTGGAGGGGGTGTTAGCCTTGCATTTTCGGACAAATTGATCCTGACTCGACGAGCCCCATTTAAATGAGTATTAGCCTTCGATTTCTATCCTTTTTCATATCCAAGCCCGTTTTAGTTGGTATTAGACTTCAAATTTATGGGTAATAGACTTTTCCCCCAAAGCATGATTGAACTTGGTTTTTGGAGAGGGTGTTAGCCTTGGATTTTCGGACAAATTGATCCCTGACTCGACGAGCCCCATTTAAATGAGTATTAGCCTTAGATTTCTAACCTTGTTCATATCCAAGCCCGTTTTAGTTGGTATTAGACTTCAAATTTATGGGTAATACACTTTTCCCCGCAAACATGATTGAACTTGGTTTTTGGAGGGGTGTTAGCCTTGCATTTTTCGGACAAATTGATCCCTGACTCGACTAGCCCCATTTAAATGAGTATTAGCCTTAGATTTCTAACCTTGTTCATATCCAAGCCCTTTTAGTTGGTATTAGACTTCAAATTTATGGGTAATACACTTTTTCCCCCAAACATGATTGAACTTGGTTTTTGGAGGGGGTGTTAGCCTTGGATTTTCGGACAAATTGATCCTGACTCCACAAGCCCCATTTAAATGATTATTA
This sequence comes from Salix koriyanagi, assembly GCA_029228605.1. Classification (NCBI taxonomy): domain Eukaryota; kingdom Viridiplantae; phylum Streptophyta; class Magnoliopsida; order Malpighiales; family Salicaceae; genus Salix; species Salix koriyanagi. Next base: position 377,411 of record CM055343.1, on the reverse strand, counting down.
GCCTTATATTTCTAACCTTGTTCATATCCAATACCCTTTTAGTTGGTATTAGACTTCAAATTTATGGGTAATACACTTTTCCCCCAAACATGGTTGAACTTGGTTTTTTGAGGGGGTGTTAGCCTTGGATTTTCGGACAAATTGATCCTGACTCGACGAGCCCCATTTAAATGAGTATTAGCCTTATATTTCTAACCTTGTTCATATCCAAGACCTTTTAGTTGGTATTAGACTTCAAATTTATGGGTAATACACTTTTCCCCCAAACATGGTTGAACTTGGTTTTTTGAGGGGGTGTTAGCCTTGGATTTTCGGACAAATTGATCCTGACTCGACGATCCCCATTTAAATAAGTATTAGCCTTATATTTCTAACCTTGTTCATATCCAAGCCCTTTTTAGTTGGTAAATAGACTTCAAATTTATGGGTAATACACTTTTCCCCCAAACATGATTGAACTTGGTTTTTGGAGGGGGTGTTAGCCTTGGATTTTCGGACAAATTGATCCTGACTCGACGAGCCCTATTTAAATGAGTATTAGCCTTATATTTCTAACCTTGTTCATATCCAAGCCCTTTTTAGTTGGTAAATAGACTTCAAATTTATGGGTAATAGACTTTTTCCCCAAACATGATTGAACTTGGTTTTTTGAGGGGGTGTTAGCCTTGGATTTTCGGACATATTGATCCTGACTCGACGAGCCCCATTTAAATGAGTATTAGCCTTAGATTTCTAACCTTTTTCATATCCAAGACCTTTTTAGTTGGTATTAGACTTCAAATTTATGGGTAATATACTTTTCCCCCAAACATGATTGAACTTGGTTTTTGGAGGGGGTGTTAGCCTTGGATTTTCGGACAAATTGATCCTGACTCGACGAGCCCCATTTAAATGAGTATTAGCCTTAGATTTCTAACCTTGTTCATATCCAAGCCCCTTTTAGTTTGTATTAGACTTCAAATTTATGGGTAATAGACTTTTCCCCCAAACATGATTGAACTTGATTTTTGGAGGGGGTGTTAGCCTTGCATTTTCGGACAAATTGATCCTGACTCGACGAGCCCCATTTAAATGAGTATTAGCCTTATATTTCTAACCTTGTTCATATCCAAGCCCTTTTAGTTGGTATTAGACTTCAAATTTAAGGGTAATACACTTTTCCCGCAAACATGATTGAACTTGGTTTTTGGACGGGGTGTTAGCCTTGCATTTTCGGACAAATTGATCCTGACTCGACGAGCCCCATTTAAATGAGTATTAGCCTTATATTTCTAACCTTGGTCATAGCCAATACCTTTTAGTTGGTATTAGACTTCAAATTTATGGGTAATACACTTTTCCCCCAAACATGGTTGAACTTGGTTTTTTGAGGGGGTGTTAGACTTGGATTTTCGGACAAATTGATCCTGACTCGACGAGCCCCATTTAAATGAGTATTAGCCTTATATTTCTAACCTTGTTCATATCCAAGACCTTTTAGTTGGTATTAGACTTCAAATTTATGGGTAATACACTTTTCCCCCAAACATGGTTGAACTTGGTTTTTGGAGGGGGTGTTAGCTTTGCATTTTCGGACAAATTGATCCTGACTCGACGAGCCCCATTTAAATGAGTATTAGCCTTATATTTCTAACCTTGTTCATATCCAATACGTTTTAGTTGGTATTAGACTTCAAATTTATGGGTAATACACTTTTCCCCCAAACATGGTTGAACTTGGTTTTTTGAGGGGGTGTTAGCCTTGGATTTTCGGACAAATTGATCCTGACTCGACGAGCCCCATTTAAATGAGTATTAGCCTTATATTTCTAACCTTGTTCATATCCAAGACCTTTTAGTTGGTATTAGACTTCAAATTTATGTGTAATACACTTTTCGCCCAAACATGGTTGAACTTGGTTTTTTGAGGGGGTGTTAGCCTTGGATTTTCGGACAAATTGATCCTGACTCGACGATCCCCATTTAAATGAGTATTAGCCTTATATTTCTAACCTTGTTCACATCCAATACGTTTTAGTTGGTATTAGACTTCAAATTTATGGGTAACACACTTTTCCCCCAAACATGGTTGAACTTGGTTTTTTGAGGGGGTGTTATCCTTGCATTTTCGGACAAATTGATCCTGACTCGACGAGCCCCATTTAAATGAGTATTAGCCTTATATTTCTAACCTTGTTCATATCCAAGACCTTTTAGTTGGTATTACACTTCAAATTTATGGGTAATACACTTTTCGCCCAAACATGGTTGAACTTGGTTTTTTGAGGGGGTGTTAGCCTTGCATTTTCAGACAAATTGATCCTGACTCGACGAGCCCCATTTAAATGATTATTAGCCTTATATTTCTAACCTTGTTCATATCCAAGACCTTTTAGTTGGTATTAGACTTCAAATTTATGTGTAATAGACTTTCGCCCAAACATGGTTGAACTTGGTTTTTTGAGGGGGTGTTAGCCTTGGATTTTCGGACAAATTGATCCTGGCTCGACGATCCCCATTTAAATGAGTATTAGCCTTATATTTCTAACCTTGTTCATATCCAATACATTTTAGTTGGTATTAGACTTCAAATTTATGGGTAATGGACTTTTCCCCCAAACATGATTGAACTTGGTTTTTGGAGGGGGTGTTAGCCTTGCTTTTTCGGACAAATTGATCCTGACTCGACGAGCCCCATTTAAATGAGTATTAGCCTTATATTTCTAACCTTGTTCATATCCAACCCTTTTAGTTGGTATTAGACTTCAAATTTATGGGTAATACACTTTTCCCGCAAACATGATTGAACTTGGTTTTTGGAGGGGGTGTTAGCCTTGCATTTTCGGACATATTGATCCTGACTCGACGAGCCCCATTTAAATGAGTATTAGCCTTAGATTTCTAACCTTGTTCATATCCAATACGTTTTAGTTGGTATTAGACTTCAAATTTATGGGTAATACACTTTTTCCCCAAACATGGTTGAACTTGGTTTTTTGAGGGGGTGTTAGCCTTGCATTTTCAGACAAATTGATCCTGACTCGACGAGCCCCATTTAAATGATTATTAGCCTTATATTTCTAACCTTGTTCATATCCAAGACCTTTTAGTTGGTATTAGACTTCAAATTTATGTGTAATAGACTTTCGCCCAAACATGGTTGAACTTGGTTTTTTGAGGGGGTGTTAGCCTTGGATTTTCGGACAAATTGATCCTGGCTCGACGATCCCCATTTAAATGAGTATTAGCCTTATATTTCTAACCTTGTTCATATCCAATACATTTTAGTTGGTATTAGACTTCAAATTTATGGGTAATACACTTTTTCCCCCCAAACATGGTTGAACTTGGTTTTTTGAGGGGGTGTTAGCCTTGGATTTTCGGACAAATTGATCCTGACTCGACGAGCCCCATTTAAATGAGTATTAGCCTTATATTTCTAACCTTGTTCATATCCAAGACCTTTTAGTTGGTATTACACTTCAAATTTATGGGTAATACACTTTTCGCCCCAAACATGGTTGAACTTGGTTTTTTGAGGGGGTGTTAGCCTTGGATTTTCGGACAAATTGATCCCTGACTCGACGAGCCCCCATTTAAATGAGTATTAGCCTTATATTTCTAACCTTGTTCATATCCAAGCCCTTTTTAGTTGGTAAATAGACTTCAAATTTATAGGTAATAGACTTTTTCCCCAAACATGATTGAACTTGGTTTTTTGAGGGGGTGTTAGCCTTGGATTTTCGGAAAAATTGATCCTGAACTCGACGAGCCCCATTTAAATGACTATTAGCCTTATATTTCTAACCTTTGTTTCATATCCAAGCCCTTTTTAGTTGGTATTAGACTTCAAATTTATGGGTAATACACTTTTCCCCCAAACATGATTGAACTTTGTTTTTTGGAGGGGGTGTTAGCCTTGGATTTTCGGACAAATTGATCCCTGACTCGACAAGCCCCATTTAAATGAGTATTAGCCTTATATTTCTAACCTTGTTCATATCCAAGACCCTTTTAGTTTGGTATTAGACTTCAAATTTATGGGTAATAGACTTTTTCCCCCCAAACATGATTGAACTTGGTTTTTTGGAGGGGGTGTTAGCCTTGCATTTTTCGGACAAATTGATCCCGACTCGACGAGCCCCATTTAAATGAGTATTAGCCTTATATTTCTAACCTTGTTCATATCCAAGCCCTTTTAGTTGGTATTAGACTTCAAATTTATGGGTAATACACTTTTCCCCCAAACATGGTTGAACTTGGTTTTTTGAGGGGGTGTTAGCCTTGGATTTTCGGACAAATTGATCCTGACTCGACGAGCCCCATTTAAATAAGTATTAGCCTTATATTTCTAACCTTTTTCATATCCAAGCCCTTTTTAGTTGGTAAATAGACTTCAAATTTATAGGTAGTAGACTTTTTCCCGCAAACATGATTGAACTTGGTTTTTGGAGGGGGTGTTAGCCTTGCATTTTCGGACAAATTGATCCTGCCTCGACGAGCCCCATTTAAATGAGTATTAGCCTTATATTTCTAACCTTGTTCATATCCAAGCCCTTTTAGTTGGTGTTAGACTTCAAATTTATGGGTAATACACTTTTCCCCCAAACTTGATTGAACTTGGTTTTTAGATGGGGTATTAGCCTTGGATTTTCGGACAAATTGATCCTGACTCGACGAGCCCCATTTAAATGAGTATTAGCCTTATATTTCTAACCTTGTTCATATCCAATACGTTTTAGTTGGTATTAGACTTCAAATTTATGGGTAATACACTTTTCCCCCAAACATGGTTGAACTTGGTTTTTTGAGGGGGTGTTAGCCTTGCATTTTCGGACAAATTGATCCTGACTCGACGAGCCCCATTTAAATGAGTATTAGCCTTATATTTCTAAACTTGTTCATATCCAAGACCTTTTAGTTTGTATTAGACTTCAAATTTATGGGTAATAGACTTTTCCCCCAAGCATGATTGAACTTGGTTTTTTGAGGGGGTGTTAGCCTTGGATTTTCGGAAAAATTGATCCTGAACCGACGAGCCCCATTTAAATGACTATTAGCCTTAAAATTATAACCTTTTTCATATCCAAGCTCTTTTTAGTTGGCATTAGACTTCAAATTTATGTGTAATACACTTTTCCCCCAAACATGATTGAACTTTGTTTTTGGAGGGGGTGTTAGCCTTGGATTTTCGGACAAATTGATCCTGACTCGACGAGCCCCATTTAAATGAGTATTAGCCTTATATTTCTAACCTTGTTCATATCCATGCCCTTTTTGTTGGTATTAGACTTCAAATTTATGGGTAATACACTTTTCCCGCAAACATGATTGAACTTGGTTTTTGGAGGGGGTGTTAGCCTTGCATTTTCGGACAAATTGATGCTGACTCGACAAGCCCCATTTAAATGAGTATTAGCCTTAGATTTCTAAACTTTGTTCATATCCAAGCCCTTTTACTTGGTATTAGACTTCAAATTTATGGGTAATACACTTTTTCCCCCCAAACATGATTGAACTTGGTTTTTTGAGAGGGGTATTAGCCTTGGATTTTCGGACAAATTGATCCCGACTCGACGAGCCCCATTTAAATGAGTATTAGCCTGATATTTCTAACCTTGTTCATATCCAAGACCTTTTTAGTTGGTATTAGACTTCAAATTTATGCGTAATACACTTTTCCCCCAAACATGGTTGAACTTGGTTTTTTGAGGGGGTGTTAGCCTTGGATTTTTGGACAAATTCATCCTGACTCGACGAGTCCCATTTAAATGAGTATTAGCCTTATATTTCTAACCTTGTTTATATCCAAGACCCTTTTAGTTGGTATTAGACTTCAAATTTATGGGTAATACACTTTTTCCCCCAAACATGGTTGAACTTGGTTTTTTCGAGGGGGTGTTAGCCTTGGATTTTCGGACAAATTGATCCCTGACTCGACGAGCCCCCATTTAAATGAGTATTAGCCTTATATTTCTAACCTTGTTCATATCCAAGACCTTTTAGTTGGTATTAGACTTCAAATTTATGGGTAATACACTTTTTCCCCCAAACATGGTTGAACTTGGTTTTTTGAGGGGGTGTTAGCCTTGGATTTTCGGACAAATTGATCCTGACTCGACGAGCCCCATTTAAATGAGTATTAGCCTTATATTTCTAACCTTGTTCATATCCAAGACTCTTTTTAGTTGGTATTAGACTTCAAATTTATGGGTAATACACTTTTTCCCCCAAACATGATTGAACTTGGTTTTTTTGGAGGGGGTGTTAGCCTTGGATTTTCGGACAAATTGATCCTGACTCGACGAGCCCCATTTAAATGAGTATTAGCCTTATATTTCTAACCTTGTTCATATCCATGCCCTTTTTGTTGGTATTAGACTTCAAATTTATGGGTAATACACTTTTCCCGCAAACATGATTGAACTTGGTTTTTGGAGGGGGTGTTAGCCTTGCATTTTCGGACAAATTGATGCTGACTCGACAAGCCCCATTTAAATGAGTATTAGCCTTAGATTTCTAAATTTGTTCATATCTAAGCCCTTTTACTTGGTATTAGACTTCAAATTTATAGGTAATACACTTTTCCCCCAAACATGATTGAACTTGGTTTTTGAAGAGGGTATTAGCCTTGGATTTTCGGACAAATTGATCCTGACTCGACGAGCCCCATTTAAATGAGTATTAGCCTTATATTTCTAACCTTGTTCATATCCAATACCTTTTAGTTTGTATTAGACTTCAAATTTATGGATAATACACTTTTCCCCCAAACATGGTTGAACTTGGTTTTTTGAGGGGGTGTTAGCCTTGGATTTTCGGACAAATTGATCCTGACTCGACGAGCCCCATTTAAATGAGTATTAGCCTTATATTTCTAACCTTGTTCATATCCAATACCTTTTAGTTTGTATTAGACTTCAAATTTATGGGTAATACACTTTTCCCCCAAACATGGTTGAACTTGGTTTTTTGAGGGGGTGTTAGCCTTGGATTTTCGGACAAATTGATCCTGACTCGACGAGCCCCATTTAAATGAGTATTAGCCTTATATTTCTAACCTTGTTCATATCCAAGCCCTTTTTAGTTGGTATTAGACTTCAAATTTATGGGTAATACACTTTTCCCCCAAACATGATTGAAGTTGGTTTTTGGAGGGGGTGTTAGCCTTGCATTTTCGGACAAATTGATGCTGACTCGACAAGCCCCATTTAAATGAGTATTAGCCTTATATTTCTAACCTTGTTCATATCCAAGCCCTTTTTAGTTGGTATTAGACTTCAAATTTATGGGTAATAGACTTTTCCCCCAAACATGATTGAACTTGGTTTTTTGAGGGGGTGTTAGCCTTGGATTTTCGGACAAATTGATCCTGACTCGACGAGCCCCATTTAAATGAGTATTAGCCTTATATTTCTAACCTTGTTCATATCCAAGCCCTTTTTAGTTGGTATTAGACTTCAAATTTATGGGTAATACACTTTTTTCCCCAAACATGATTGAACTTGGTTTTTTGAGGGGGTGTTAGCCTTGGATTTTCGGACAAATTGATCCTGACTCGACGATCCCCATTTAAATGAGTATTAGCCTTATATTTCTAACCTTGTTCATATCCAATACGTTTTAGTTGGTATTAGACTTAAAATTTATGGGTAATACACTTTTCCCCCAAACATGGTTGAACTTGGTTTTTTGAGGGGGTGTTAGCCTTGGATTTCCGGACAAATTGATCCTGACTCGACGAGCCCCATTTAAATGAGTATTAGCCTTATATTTCTAACCTTGTTCATATCCAAGACCTTTTAGTTGGTATTAGACTTCAAATTTATGGGTAATATACTTTTCCCCCAAACATGGTTGAACTTGGTTTTTTGAGGGAGTGTTAGCCTTGGATTTTCGGATAAATTGATCCTGACTCGACGAGCCCCATTTAAATGAGTATTAGCCTTAGATTTATAACCTTGTTCATATCCAAGCCCTTTTAGTTGGTATTAGACTTCAAATTTATGGGTAATACACTTTTCCCCCAAACATGATTGAACTTGGTTTTTGGAGGTGGTGTTAGGCTTGGATTTTTGGACAAATTGATCCTGACTCGACGAGCCCCATTTAAATGAGTATTAGCCTTATATTTCTAACCTTGTTCATATCCAAGCCCTTTTTAGTTGGTAAATAGAATTCAAATTTATAGGTAATAGACCTTTTCCAAAAACATGATTGAACTTGGTTTTTTGAGGGGGTGTTAGCCTTGGATTTTCGGAAAAATTGATCTTGAATCGACGAGCCCCATTTAAATGACTATTAGCCTTAGATTTATAACCTTTTTCATATCCAAGCCCTTTTTAGTTGGCATTAGACTTCAAATTTATGTGTAATACACTTTTCCCCCAAACATGATTGAACTTTGTTTTTGGAGGGGGTGTTAGCCTTGAATTTTCGGACAAATTGATCCTGACTCGACAAGCCCCATTTAAATGAGTATTAGCCTTATATTTCTAACCTTGTTCATATCCAATACCTTTTAGTTGGTATTAGACTTCAAATTTATGGGTAATACATTTTTCCCCCAAACATGGTTGAACTTGGTTTTTTGAGGGGGTGTTAGCCTTGGATTTTCGGACAAATTGATCCTGAATCGACGAGCCCCATTTAAATGAGTATTAGCCTTATATTTCTAACCTTGTTCATATCCAAGACCTTTTAGTTGGTATTAGACTTCAAATTTATGGGTAATACACTTTTCTCCCAAACATGGTTGAACTTGGTTTTTTGAGGGGGTGTTAGCCTTGGATTTTCGGACAAATTGATCCTGACTCGACGAGCCCCATTTAAATGAGTATTAGCCTTATATTTCTAACCTTGTTCATATCCAAGCCCTTTTAGTTGGTATTAGACTTTAAATTTATGGGTAATACAAATTTTCCCCCAAACATGATTGAACTTTTATTTTAGAGGGGGTGTTAGCCTTGGATTTTTGGACAAATTGATCGTGATTCGACGATCTCCATTTAAATGAGTATTAGCCTTATATTTCTAACCTTGTTCATATCCAAGCCCTTTTAGTTGGTATTAGACTTCAAATTTATGGGTAATACACTTTTTCCCCAAACATGATTGAACTTGGTTTTTTCGAGGGGGTGTTAGCCTTGGATTTTCGGACAAATTGATCCTGACTCGACAAGCCCCATTTAAATGAGTATTAGCCTTATATTTCTAACCTTGTTCATATCCAATCCCTTTTAGTTGGTATTACACTTCAAATTTATGGCTAATACACTTTTTCCCCCAAACATGGTTGAACTTGGTTTTTTGAGGGGGTGTTAGCCTTGGATTTTCGGACAAATTGATCCCTGACTCGGCGAGCCCCATTTAAATGAGTATTAGCCTTATATTTCTAACCTTGTTCATATCCAAGACCTTTTAGTTGGTATTAGACTTCAAATTTATGGGTAATACACTTTTTCCCCCAAACATGGTTGAACTTGGTTTTTTGAGGGGGTGTTAGCCTTGGATTTTTCGGACAAATTGATCCCTGACTCGACGAGCCCCATTTAAATGAGTATTAGCCTTATATTTCTAACCTTGTTCATATCCAAGCCCTTTTTAGTTGGTATTAGACTTCAAATTTATGGGTAATACACTTTTCCCCCAAACATGATTGAACTTGGTTTTTGGAGGGGGTGTTAGCCTTGGATTTTTCGGACAAATTGATCCTGACTCGACGAGCCCCATTTAAATGAGTATTAGCCTTATATTTCTAACCTTGTTCATATCCAAGCCCTTTTAGTTGGTATTAGACTTCAAATTTATGGGTAATACACTTTTTCCCCCCAAACATGGTTGAACTTGGTTTTTTGAGGGGGTGTTAGCCTTGGATTTTTCGGACAAATTGATCCCTGACTCGACGAGCCCCATTTAAATGAGTATTAGCCTTATATTTCTAACCTTGTTCATATCCAAGCCCTTTTAGTTGGTATTAGACTTCAAATTTATGGGTAATACACATTTTCCCCCAAACATGATTGAACTTGGTTTTTTGAGGGGGTGTTAGCCTTGGATTTTCGGACAAATTGATCCTGACTCGACAAGCCCCATTTAAATGAGTATTAGCCTTATATTTCTAACCTTGTTCATATCCAATACCTTTTAGTTGGTATTAGACTTCAAATTTATGGGTAATACACTTTTTCCCCAAACATGGTTGAACTTGGTTTTTGGAGGGGGTGTTAGCCTTGGATTTTCGGACAAATTGATCCTGACTCGACGAGCCCCATTTAAATGAGTATTAGCCTTATATTTCTAACCTTGTTCATATCCAAGACCCTTTTAGTTGGTATTAGACTTCAAATTTATGGGTAATACACTTTTCCCCCAAACATGGTTGAACTTGGTTTTTGGAGGGGGTGTTAGCCTTGGATTTTCGGACAAATTGATCCTGACTCGACGAGCCCCATTTAAATGAGTATTAGCCTTATATTTCTAACCTTGTTCATATCCAAGCCCTTTTTAGTTGGTATTAGACTTCAAATTTATGGGTAATACACTTTTCCCCCAAACATGATTGAACTTGGTTTTTTGAGGGGGTGTTAGCCTTGGATTTTCGGACAAATTGATCCTGACTCGACGAGCCCCATTTAAATGAGTATTAGCCTTATATTTCTAACCTTGTTCATATCCAAGACCCTTTTAGTTGGTATTAGACTTCAAATTTATGGGTAATACACTTTTTCCCCCAAACATGGTTGAACTTGGTTTTTTGAGGGGGGTGTTAGCCTTGGATTTTCGGACAAATTGATCCCTGACTCGACGAGCCCCATTTAAATGAGTATTAGCCTTATATTTCTAACCTTGTTCATATCCAAGCCCGTTTTTAGTTGGTATTAGACTTCAAATTTATGGGTAATACACTTTTCCCCCAAACATGGTTGAACTTGGTTTTTTGGAGGGGGTGTTAGCCTTGGATTTTCGGACAAATTGATCCCGACTCGACGAGCCCCATTTAAATGAGTATTAGCCTTATATTTCTAACCTTGTTCATATCCAAGACCCTTTTAGTTGGTATTAGACTTCAAATTTATGGGTAATACACTTTTTCCCCCAAACATGGTTGAACTTGGTTTTTTGAGGGGGGTGTTAGCCTTGGATTTTCGGACAAATTGATCCCTGACTCGACGAGCCCCATTTAAATGAGTATTAGCCTTATATTTCTAACCTTGTTCATATCCAAGACCCTTTTAGTTGGTATTAGACTTCAAATTTATGGGTAATACACTTTTCTCCCCAAACATGGTTGAACTTGGTTTTTTGGAGGGGGTGTTAGCCTTGGATTTTTCGGACAAATTGATCCCGACTCGACGAGCCCCATTTAAATGAGTATTAGCCTTATATTTCTAACCTTGTTCATATCCAAGCCCTTTTTAGTTGGTATTAGACTTCAAATTTATGGGTAATAGACTTTTTCCCCCAAACATGATTGAACTTGGTTTTTTGAGGGGGTGTTAGCCTTGGATTTTCGGACAAATTGATCCTGACTCGACGAGCCCCATTTAAATGAGTATTAGCCTTATATTTCTAACCTTGTTCATATCCAAGCCCTTTTAGTTGGTATTAGACTTCAAATTTATGGGTAATACACTTTTCCCCCAAACATGATTGAACTTGGTTTTTGGAGGGGGTGTTAGCCTTGGATTTTCGGACAAATTGATCCTGACTCGACGAGCCCCATTTAAATGAGTATTAGCCTTATATTTCTAACCTTGTTCATATCCAAGACCTTTTTAGTTGGTATTAGACTTCAAATTTATGGGTAATAAACTTTTTCCCCCAAACATGGTTGAACTTGGTTTTTTGAGGGGGTGTTAGCCTTGGATTTTCGGACAAATTGATCCTGACTCGACGAGCCCCATTTAAATGAGTATTAGCCTTATATTTCTAAACCTTGTTCATATCCAAGCCCTTTTAGTTGGTATTAGACTTCAAATTTATGGGTAATAAACTTTTCCCCCAAACATGATTGAACTTGGTTTTTGGAGGGGGTGTTAGCCTTGGATTTTCGGACAAATTGATCCTGACTCGACGAGCCCCATTTAAATGAGTATTAGCCTTATATTTCTAACCTTGTTCATATCCAAGACCTTTTAGTTGGTATTAGACTTCAAATTTATGGGTAATACACTTTTTCCCCCAAACATGGTTGAACTTGGTTTTTTTGGAGGGGGTGTTAGCCTTGGATTTTCGGACAAATTGATCCCTGACTCGACGAGCCCCATTTAAATGAGTATTAGCCTTATATTTCTAACCTTGTTCATATCCAAGACCTTTTAGTTGGTATTAGACTTCAAATTTATGGTCCCCCAAACATGGTTGAACTTGGTTTTTTGAGGGGGTGTTAGCCTTGGATTTTCGGACAAATTGATCCTGACTCGACGAGCCCCATTTAAATGAGTATTAGCCTTATATTTCTAACCTTGTTCATATCCAAGCCCTTTTAGTTGGTATTAGACTTCAAATTTATGGGTAATACACTTTTCCCCCAAACATGATTGAACTTGGTTTTTGGAGGGGGTGTTAGCCTTGGATTTTCGGACAAATTGATCCTGACTCGACGAGGCCCATTTAAATGAGTATTAGCCTTATATTTCTAACCTTGTTCATATCCAAGACCCTTTTAGTTGGTATTAGACTTCAAATTTATGGGTAATACACTTTTTCCCCCAAACATGATTGAACTTGGTTTTTTGAGGGGGTGTTAGCCTTGGATTTTTCGGACAAATTGATCCTGACTCGACGAGCCCTATTTAAATGAGTATTAGCCTTATATTTATAACCTTGTTCATATCCAATCCCTTTTTAGTTGGTATTAGACTTCAAATTTATGGGTAATACACTTTTCCCCCAAACATGATTGAACTTGGATTTTTGGAGGGGGTGTTAGCCTTGGATTTTCGGACAAATTGATCCCTGACTCGACGAGCCCCATTTAAATGAGTATTAGCCTTATATTTCTAACCTTGTTCATATCCAAGACCCTTTTAGTTGGTATTAGACTTCAAATTTATGGGTAATACACTTTTCCCGCAAACATGGTTGAACTTGGTTTTTTGAGGGGGTGTTAGCCTTGGATTTTCGGACAAATTGATCCTGACTCGATGAGCCCCATTTAAATGAGTATTAGCCTTATATTTCTAACCTTGTTCATATCCAAGCCCTTTTTAGTTGGTATTAGACTTCAAATTTATGGGTAATACACTTTTTCCCCCAAACATGATTGAACTTGGTTTTTTGAGGGGGTGTTAGCCTTGGATTTTCGGACAAATTGATCCTGACTCGACGAGCCCCATTTAAATGAGTATTAGCCTTATATTTCTAACCTTGTTCATATCCAAGCCCTTTTAGTTGGTATTAGACTTCAAATTTATGGGTAATACACTTTTCCCCCAAACATGATTGAACTTGGTTTTTGGAGGGGGTATTAGCCTTGGATTTTCGGACAAATTGATCCTGACTCGACGAGCCCCATTTAAATGAGTATTAGCCTTATATTTCTAACCTTGTTCATATCCAATACCTTTTAGTTGGTATTAGACTTCAAATTTATGGGTAATAGACTTTTCCCCCCAAACAATGGTTGAACTTGGTTTTTGGAGGGGGTGTTAGCCTTGGATTTTCGGACAAATTGATCATGACTTGACGAGCCCCATTTAAATGAGTATTAGCCTTATATTTCTAACCTTGTTCATATCCAAGCCCTTTTAGTTGGTATTAGACTTCAAATTTATGGGTAATACACTTTTCCCCCAAACATGGTTGAACTTGGTTTTTTGAGGGGGTGTTAGCCTTGGATTTTCGGACAAATTGATCCTGACTCGACGAGCCCCATTTAAATGAGTATTAGCCTTAGATTTCTAACCTTGTTCATATCCAAGACCTTTTAGTTGGTATTAGACTTCAAATTTATGGGTAATACACTTTTCCCCCAAACATGGTTGAACTTGGTTTTTTGAGGGCGTGTTAGCCTTGGATTTTCGGACAAATTGATCCTGACTCGACGAGCCCCATTTAAATGAGTATTAGCCTTATATTTCTAACCTTGTTCATATCCAAGCCCTTTTTAGTTGGTATTAGACTTCAAATTTATGGGTAATAGACTTTTCCCCTAAACATGATTGAACTTGGTTTTTTGAGGGGGTGTTAGCCTTGGATTTTCGGACAAATTGATCCTGACTCGACGAGCCCCATTTAAATGAGTATTAGCCTTATATTTCTAACCTTGTTCATATCCAAGACCCTTTTAGTTGGTATTAGACTTCAAATTTATGGGTAATAGACTTTTCCCCCAAACAATGATTGAACTTGGTTTTTTGGAGGGGGTGTTAGCCTTGGATTTCCGAACAAATTGATCATGACTCGACGAGCCCCATTTAAATGAGTATTAGCCTTATATTTCTAACCTTGTTCATATCCAAGCCCTTTTAGTTGGTATTAGACTTCAAATTTATGGGTAATACACTTTTTCCCCCAAACATGGTTGAACTTGGTTTTTTGAGAGGGGTGTTAGCCTTGGATTTTCGGACAAATTGATCCCTGACTCGACGAGCCCCATTTAAATGAGTATTAGCCTTAGATTTCTAACCTTGTTCATATCCAAGACCCTTTTAGTTGGTATTAGACTTCAAATTTATGGGTAATACACTTTTCCCCCAAACATGGTTGAACTTGGTTTTTTGGAGGGGGTGTTAGCCTTGGATTTTCGGACAAATTGATCCCGACTCGACGAGCCCCATTTAAATGAGTATTAGCCTTATATTTCTAACCTTGTTCATATCCAAGACCCTTTTTAGTTGGTATTAGACTTCAAATTTATGGGTAATAGACTTTTCCCCCAAACATGATTGAACTTGGTTTTTTGAGGGGGTGTTAGCCTTGGATTTTTCGGACAAATTGATCCCTGACTCGACGAGCCCCATTTAAATGAGTATTAGCCTTATATTTCTAACCTTGTTCATATCCAAGCCCTTTTTAGTTGGTATTAGACTTCAAATTTATGGGTAATAGACTTTTCCCCCAAACATGATTGAACTTGGTTTTTTGGAGGGGGTGTTAGCCTTGGATTTTTCGGACAAATTGATCTCGACTCGACGAGCCCCATTTAAATGAGTATTAGCCTTATATTTCTAACCTTGTTCATATCCAAGCCCTTTTTAGTTGGTATTAGACTTCAAATTTATGGGTAATACAATTTTCCCCCAAACATGATTGAACTTGGTTTTTGGAGGGGGTGTTAGCCTTTGGATTTTTGGACAAATTGATCACGACTCGGCGAGCCCCATTTAAATGAGTATTAGCCTTATATTTCTAACCTTGTTCATATCCAATACCCTTTTAGTTGGTATTAGACTTCAAATTTATGGGTAATACACTTTTTCCCCTCAAACATGGTTGAACTTGGTTTTTTGGAGGGGGTGTTAGCCTTGGATTTTTCGGACAAATTGCTCTGACTCGACGAGCCCCATTTAAATGAGTATTAGCCTTAGATTTCTAAACCTTGTTCATATCCAAGCCCTTTTAGTTGGTATTAGACTTCAAATTTATGGGTAATACACTTTTTCCCCTCAAACATGGTTGAACTTGGTTTTTGAGGGGGTGTTAGCCTTGGATTTTCGGACAAATTGATCTGACTCGACGAGCCCCATTTAAATGAGTATTAGCCTTATATTTCTAACCTTGTTCATATCCAAGACCTTTTAGTTGGTATTAGACTTCAAATTTATGGGTAATACACTTTTCCCCCAAACATGGTTGAACTTGGTTTTTTGAGGGCGTGTTAGCCTTGGATTTTCGGACAAATTGATCCTGACTCGATGAGCCCCATTTAAATGAGTATTAGCTTTATATTTCTAACCTTCTTTATATCCAAGCCCTTTTTAGTTGGTATTAGTCTTCAAATTTATGGGTAATAGACTTTTCCCTAAACATGATTGAACTTGGTTTTTTGAGGGGGTGTTAGCCTTGGATTTTCGGACAAATTGATCCTGACTCGACGAGCCCCATTTAAATGAGTATTAGCCTTATATTTCTAACCTTGTTCATATCCAAGCCCTTTTAGTTGGTATTAGACTTCAAATTTATGGGTAATACACTTTTCCCCCAAACATGATTGAACTTGGTTTTTGGAGGGGGTGTTAGCCTTGGATTTTCGGACAAATTGATCCTGACTCGACGAGCCCTCATTTAAATGAGTATTAGCCTTATATTTCTAACCTTGTTCATATCCAATACCCTTTTAGTTGGTATTAGACTTCAAATTTATGGGTAATAGACTTTTCCCCCCAAACAATGATTGAACTTGGTTTTTGGAGGGGGTGTTAGCCTTGGATTTTCGGACAAATTGATCATGACTTGGCGAGGCCCCATTTAAATGAGTATTAGCCTTATATTTCTAACCTTGTTCATATCCAAGCCCTTTTAGTTGGTATTAGACTTCAAATTTATGGGTAATACACTTTTTCCCCCAAACATGGTTGAACTTGGTTTTTTTGGAGGGGTGTTAGCCTTGGATTTTCGGACAAATTGATCCCTGACTCGACGAGCCCCATTTAAATGAGTATTAGCCTTAGATTTCTAACCTTGTTCATATCCAAGACCTTTTAGTTGGTATTAGACTTCAAATTTATGGGTAATACACTTTTCCCCCAAACATGGTTGAACTTGGTTTTTGGAGGGGTGTTAGCCTTGGATTTTCGGACAAATTGATCCTGACTCGACGAGCCCCATTTAAATGAGTATTAGCTTTATATTTCTAACCTTGTTCATATCCAAGCCCTTTTTAGTTGGTATTAGACTTCAAATTTATGGGTAATAGACTTTTCCCCTAAACATGATTGAACTTGGTTTTTTGAGGGGGTGTTAGCCTTGGATTTTTCGGACAAATTGATCTGACTCGACGAGCCCTCATTTAAATGAGTATTAGCCTTATATTTCTAACCTTGTTCATATCCAATACCTTTTAGTTGGTATTAGACTTCAAATTTATGGGTAATAGACTTTTTCCCCCAAACAATGTTGAACTTGGTTTTTTGGAGGGGTGTTAGCCTTGGATTTTCGGACAAATTGATCCTGACTTGACGAGCCCCATTTAAATGAGTATTAGCCTTATATTTCTAACCTTGTTCATATCCAAGCCCTTTTAGTTGGTATTCGACTTCAAATTTATGGGTAATACACTTTTTCCCCCAAACATGGTTGAACTTGGTTTTTTTGGAGGGGGTGTTAGCCTTGGATTTTCGGACAAATTGCTCCTGACTCGACGAGCCCCATTTAAATGAGTATTAGCCTTAGATTTCTAAACCTTGTTCATATCCAAGCCCTTTTAGTTGGTATTAGACTTTCAAATTTATGGGTAATACACTTTTTCCCTCAAACATGGTTGAACTTGGTTTTTTGAGGGGGTGTTAGCCTTGGATTTTTCGGACAAATTGATCCCTGACTCGACGAGCCCCATTTAAATGAGTATTAGCCTTATATTTCTAACCTTGTTCATATCCAAGACCCTTTTAGTTGGTATTAGACTTCAAATTTATGGGTAATACACTTTTTCCCCCAAACATGGTTGAACTTGGTTTTTTGAGGGCGTGTTAGCCTTGGATTTTCGGACAAATTGATCCTGACTCGATGAGCCCCATTTAAATGAGTATTAGCCTTATATTTCTAACCTTGTTCATATCCAAGACCTTTTAGTTGGTATTATACTTCAAATTTATGGGTAATAGACTTTTCCTCAAACATGATTGAACTTGGTTTTTTGAGGGGTTGTTAGCCTTGGATTTTCGGACAAATTGATCCTGACTCGACGAGCCCCATTTAAATGAGTATTAGCCTTATATTTCTAACCTTGTTCATATCCAAGCCCTTTTAGTTGGTATTAGACTTCAAATTTATGGGTAATACACTTTTCCCCCAAACATGATTGAACTTGGTTTTTGGAGGGGGTGTTAGCCTTGGATTTTCGGACAAATTGATCCTGACTCGACAGAGCCTCATTTAAATGAGTATTAGCCTTATATTTCTAACCTTGTTCATATCCAATACCTTTTAGTTGGTATTAGACTTCAAATTTATGGGTAATAGACTTTTCCCCCAAACAATGATTGAACTTGGTTTTTGGAGGGGGTGTTAGCCTTGGATTTCCGAACAAATTGATCATGACTTGACGAGGCCCATTTAAATGAGTATTAGCCTTATATTTCTAACCTTGTTCATATCCAAGCCCTTTTAGTTGGTATTAGACTTCAAATTTATGGGTAATACACTTTTCCCCCAAACATGGTTGAACTTGGTTTTTTTGAGGGGGTGTTAGCCTTGGATTTTCGGACAAATTGATCCTGACTCGACGAGCCCCATTTAAATGAGTATTAGCCTTAGATTTCTAACCTTGTTAATATCCAAGACCTTTTAGTTGGTATTAGACTTCAAATTTATGGGTAATACACTTTTCCCCCAAACATGGTTGAACTTGGTTTTTTGAGGGCGTGTTAGCCTTGTATTTTCGGACAAATTGATCCTGACTCGACGAGCCCCATTTAAATGAGTATTAGCTTTATATTTCTAACCTTCTTTATATCCAAGCCCTTTTTAGTTGGTATTAGTCTTCAAATTTATGGGTAATAGACTTTTCCCTAAACATGATTGAACTTGGTTTTTTGAGGGGGTATTAGCCTTGGATTTTCGGACAAATTGATCCTGACTCAACGAGCCTCATTTAAATGAGTATTAGCCTTATATTTCTAACCTTGTTCATATCCAATACCTTTTAGTTGGTATTAGACTTCAAATTTATGGGTAAGAGACTTTACCCCCAAACAATGTTGAACTTGGTTTTTGGAGGGGGTGTTAGCCTTGGATTTCCGAACAAATTGATCATGACTTGACGAGGCCCATTTAAATGAGTATTAGCCTTATATTTCTAACCTTGTTCATATCCAAGCCCTTTTAGTTGGTATTAGACTTCAAATTTATGGGTAATACACTTTTCCCCCAAACATGGTTGAACTTGGTTTTTTTGAGGGGGTGTTAGCCTTGGATTTTCGGACAAATTGATCCTGACTCGACGAGCCCCATTTAAATGAGTATTAGCCTTAGATTTCTAACCTTGTTAATATCCAAGACCTTTTAGTTGGTATTAGACTTCAAATTTATGGGTAAGAGACTTTACCCCCAAACAATGTTGAACTTGGTTTTTGGAGGGGGTGTTAGCCTTGGATTTTCGGACAAATTGATCATGACTCGACGAGCCCCATTTAAATGAGTATTAGCCTTATATTTCTAACCTTGTTCATATCCAAGCCCTTTTAGTTGGTATTAGACTTCAAATTTATGGGTAATACACTTTTCCCCCAAACATGGTTGAACTTGGTTTTTTGAGGGCGTGTTAGCCTTGTATTTTCGGACAAATTGATCCTGACTCGACGAGCCCCATTTAAATGAGTATTAGCTTTATATTTCTAACCTTCTTTATATCCAAGCCCTTTTTAGTTGGTATTAGTCTTCAAATTTATGGGTAATAGACTTTTCCCTAAACATGATTGAACTTGGTTTTTTGAGGGGGTGTTAGCCTTGGATTTTCGGACAAATTGATCCTGACTCGACGAGCCTCATTTAAATGAGTATTAGCCTTATATTTCTAACCTTGTTCATATCCAATACCTTTTAGTTGGTATTAGACTTCAAATTTATGGGTAATAGACTTTTCCCCCAAACAATGATTGAACTTGGTTTTTGGAGGGGGTGTTAGCCTTGGATTTTCGGACAAATTGATCATGACTCGACGAGCCCCATTTAAATGAGTATTAGCCTTATATTTCTAACCTTGTTCATATCCAAGCCCTTTTAGTTGGTATTAGACTTCAAATTTATGGGTAATACACTTTTCCCCCAAACATGGTTGAACTTGGTTTTTGGAGGGGGTGTTAGCCTTGGATTTTCGGACAAATTGATCCTGACTCGACGAGCCCCATTTAAATGAGTATTAGCCTTAGATTTCTAACCTTGTTCATATCCAAGCCCTTTTAGTTGGTATTAGACTTCAAATTTATGGGTAATAGACTTTTCCCCCAAACATGGTTGAACTTGGTTTTTGGAGGGGGTGTTAGCCTTGGATTTTCGGACAAATTGATCTGACTCGACGAGCCCCATTTAAATGAGTATTAGCCTTATATTTCTAACCTTGTTCATATCCAAGCCCTTTTAGTTGGTATTAGACTTCAAATTTATGGGTAATACACTTTTCCCCCAAACATGGTTGAACTTGGTTTTTTGAGGGCGTGTTAGCCTTGGATTTTCGGACAAATTGATCCTGACTCGACGAGCCCCATTTAAATGAGTATTAGCTTTATATTTCTAACCTTGTTCATATCCAAGCCCTTTTTAGTTGGTATTAGACTTCAAATTTATGGGTAATAGACTTTTTCCCCCAAACATGATTGAACTTGGTTTTTTGAGGGGGTGTTAGCCTTGGATTTTCGGACAAATTGATCCTGACTCGACGAGCCCCATTTAAATGAGTATTAGCCTTATATTTCTAACCTTGTTCATATCCAATACCTTTTAGTTGGTATTAGACTTCAAATTTATGGGTAATAGACTTTTCCCCCAAACAATGATTGAACTTGGTTTTTTGGAGGGGGTGTTAGCCTTGGATTTTCGGACAAATTGATCATGACTCGACGAGCCCCATTTAAATGAGTATTAGCCTTATATTTCTAACCTTGTTCATATCCAAGCCCTTTTAGTTGGTATTAGACTTCAAATTTATGGGTAATACACTTTTTCCCCCAAACATGGTTGAACTTGGTTTTTTGAGAGGGGTGTTAGCCTTGGATTTTCGGACAAATTGATCCCGACTCGACGAGCCCCATTTAAATGAGTATTAGCCTTAGATTTCTAACCTTGTTCATATCCAAGACCTTTTAGTTGGTATTAGACTTCAAATTTATGGGTAATACACTTTTCCCCCAAACATGGTTGAACTTGGTTTTTGGAGGGGGTGTTAGCCTTGGATTTTCGGACAAATTGATCCTGACTCGACGAGCCCCATTTAAATGAGTATTAGCCTTATATTTCTAACCTTGTTCATATCCAAGCCCTTTTTAGTTGGTATTAGACTTCAAATTTATGGGTAATAGACTTTTCCCCCCAAACATGATTGAACTTGGTTTTTGGAGGGGGTGTTAGCCTTGGATTTTCGGACAAATTGATCCTGACTCGACGAGCCCCATTTAAATGAGTATTAGCCTTATATTTCTAACCTTGTTCATATCCAAGCCCTTTTTAGTTGGTATTAGACTTCAAATTTATGGGTAATAGACTTTTCCCCCAAACATGATTGAACTTGGTTTTTTGAGGGGGTGTTAGCCTTGGATTTTCGGACAAATTGATCCTGACTCGACGAGCCCCATTTAAAAGAGTATTATCCTTATATTTCTAACCTTGTTCATATCCAATTCCTTTTAGTTGGTATTAGACTTCAAATTTATGGGTAATACACTTTTCCCCCAAACATGATTGAACTTGGTTTTTGGAGGGGTGTTAGCCTTGGATTTTTGGACAAATTGATCCTGACTCGACGAGCCCCATTTAAATGAGTATTAGCCTTATATTTCTAACCTTGTTCATATCCAATTCCTTTTAGTTGGTATTAGACTTCAAATTTATGGGTAATACACTTTTCCCCCAAACATGGTTGAACTTGGTTTTTGGAGGGGGTGTTAGCCTTGGATTTTCGGACAAATTGATCCCGACTCGACGAGCCCCATTTAAATGAGTATTAGCCTTAGATTTCTAAACCTTGTTCATATCCAAGCCCTTTTAGTTGGTATTAGACTTCAAATTTATGGGTAATACACTTTTCCCCCAAACATGATTGAACTTGGTTTTTGGAGGGGTGTTAGCCTTTGGATTTTCGGACAAATTGATCTGACTCGACGAGCCCCATTTAAATGAGTATTAGCCTTATATTTCTAAACCTTGTTCATATCCAATACCTTTTAGTTGGTATTAGACTTCAAATTTATGGGTAATACACTTTTCCCCCAAACATGGTTGAACTTGGTTTTTGGAGGGGGTGTTAGCCTTGGATTTTCGGACAAATTGATCCTGACTCGACGAGCCCCATTTAAATGAGTATTAGCCTTATATTTCTAACCTTTTTCATATCCAATACCTTTTAGTTGGTATTAGACTTCAAATTTATGGGTAATACACTTTTTCCCCCAAACATGGTTGAACTTGGTTTTTTGAGAGGGGTGTTAGCCTTGGATTTTCGGACAAATTGATCCTGACTCGACGAGCCCCATTTAAATGAGTATTAGCCTTAGATTTCTAACCTTGTTCATATCCAAGCCCTTTTAGTTGGTATTAGACTTCAAATTTATGGGTAATACAATTTTCCCCCAAACATGATTGAACTTGGTTTTTGGAGGGGGTGTTAGCCTTTGGATTTTTCGGACAAATTGATCTGACTCGACGAGCCCCATTTAAATGAGTATTAGCCTTATATTTCTAACCTTGTTCATATCCAATACCCTTTTAGTTGGTATTAGACTTCAAATTTATGGGTAATACACTTTTTCCCCCAAACATGGTTGAACTTGGTTTTTTGGAGGGGGTGTTAGCCTTGGATTTTCGGACAAATTGATCCTGACTCGACGAGCCCCATTTAAATGAGTATTAGCCTTATATTTCTAACCTTGTTCATATCCAAGACCCTTTTAGTTGGTATTAGACTTCAAATTTATGGGTAATACACTTTTCCCCCCAAACATGGTTGAACTTGGTTTTTTGGAGGGGGTGTTAGCCTTGGATTTTCGGACAAATTGATCCTGACTCGACGAGCCCCATTTAAATGAGTATTAGCCTTATATTTCTAACCTTGTTCATATACAAGCCCTTTTTAGTTGGTATTAGACTTCAAATTTATGGGTAATAGACTTTTCCCCCAAACATGATTGAACTTGGTTTTTTGAGGGGGTGTTAGCCTTGGATTTTCGGACAAATTGATCCTGACTCGACGAGCCCCATTTAAATGAGTATTAGCCTTATATTTCTAACCTTGTTCATATCCAAGACCCTTTTAGTTGGTATTAGACTTCAAATTTATGGGTAATACACTTTTCCCCCAAACATGGTTGAACTTGGTTTTTGGAGGGGGTGTTAGCCTTGGATTTTCGGACAAATTGATCCTGACTCGACGAGCCCCATTTAAATGAGTATTAGCCTTTATATTTCTAACCTTGTTCATATCCAAGCCCTTTTTAGTTGGTATTAGACTTCAAATTTATGGGTAATAGACTTTTCCCCCAAACATGGTTGAACTTGGTTTTTTGGAGGGGGTGTTAGCCTTGGATTTTTCGGACAAATTGATCCTGACTCGGCGAGCCCCATTTAAATGAGTATTAGCCTTATATTTCTAACCTTGTTCATATCCAAGCCCTTTTTAGTTGGTATTAGACTTCAAATTTATGGGTAATAGACTTTTCCCCCCAAACATGATTGAACTTGGTTTTTTGGAGGGGGTGTTAGCCTTGGATTTTCGGACAAATTGATCCTGACTCGGCGAGCCCCATTTAAATGAGTATTAGCCTTATATTTCTAACCTTGTTCATATCCAAGCCCTTTTTAGTTGGTATTAGACTTCAAATTTATGGGTAATAGACTTTTTCCCCCAAACATGATTGAACTTGGTTTTTGAGGGGGGTGTTAGCCTTGGATTTTCGGACAAATTGATCCCTGACTCGACGAGCCCAATTTAAATGAGTATTAGCCTTATATTTCTAACCTTTTTCATATCCAAGATCTTTTAGTTGGTATTAGACTTCAAATTTATGGGTAATACAATTTTTCCCCAAACATGATTGAACTTTATTTTTGGAGGGGGTGTTAGCCTTTGATTTTCGGACAAATTGATCCTGACTCGACGAGTCCCATTTAAATGAGTATTAGCCTTAGATTTCTAACCTTGTTCATATCCAATCCTTTTTAGTTGGTATTAGACTTCAAATTTATGGGTAATACACTTTTTCCCCAAACATGGTTGAACTTGGTTTTTGGAGGGGGTGTTAGCCTTGGATTTTCGGACAAATTGATCCTGACTCGACGAGCCCCATTTAAATGAGTATTAGCCTTAGATTTCTAACCTTGTTCATATCCAAGCCCTTTTAGTTGGTATTAGACTTCAAATTTATGGGTAATACAATTTTCCCCCAAACATGGTTGAACTTGGTTTTTGGAGGGGGTGTTAGCCTTGGATTTTCGGACAAATTGATCCTGACTCGACGAGCCCCATTTAAATGAGTATTAGCCTTATATTTCTAACCTTGTTCATATCCAAGACCTTTTAGTTGGTATTAGACTTCAAATTTATGGGTAATACACTTTTCCCCAAACATGGTTGAACTTGGTTTTTGGAGGGGGTGTTAGCCTTGGATTTTCGGACAAATTGATCCTGACTCGACGAGCCCCATTTAAATGAGTATTAGCCTTATATTTCTAACCTTGTTCATATCCAAGCCTTTTTAGTTGGTATTAGACTTCAAATTTATGGGTAATACACTTTTCCCCCAAACATGGTTGAACTTGGTTTTTTGGAGGGGGTGTTAGCCTTGGATTTTCGGACAAATTGATCCTGACTCGACGAGCCCCATTTAAATGAGTATTAGCCTTATATTTCTAACCTTGTTCATATCCAAGCCCTTTTTAGTTGGTATTAGACTTCAAATTTATGGGTAATAGACTTTTTCCCCCAAACATGATTGAACTTGGTTTTTTGGAGGGGGTGTTAGCCTTGGATTTTCGGACAAATTGATCCTGACTCGACGAGCCCCCATTTAAATGAGTATTAGCCTTATATTTCTAACCTTGTTCATATCCAATACCCTTTTAGTTGGTATTAGACTTCAAATTTATGGGTAATACACTTTTTCCCCCAAACATGGTTGAACTTGGTTTTTTGGAGGGGGTGTTAGCCTTGGATTTTCGGACAAATTGATCCCTGACTCGATGAGCACCATTTAAATGAGTATTAGCCTTATATTTCTAACCTTGTTCATATCCAAGCCCTTTTAGTTGTTATTAGACTTCAAATTTATGGGTAATAGACTTTTCCCCCAAACTTGATTGAACTTGGTTTTTTGGATTGTTAGCCTTGGATTTTCGGACAAATTGATCCTGACTCGACGAGCCCCATTTAAATGAGTATTAGCCTTATATTTCTAACCTTGTTCATATCCAAGCCCTTTTTAGTTGGTATTAGACTTCAAATTTATGGGTAATACACTTTTTCCCCCAAACATGATTGAACTTGGTTTTTGGAGGGGGTGTTAGCCTTGGATTTTTCGGACAAATTGATCCTGACTCGATGAGCCCCATTTTAAATGAGTATTAGCCTTATATTTCTAACCTTGTTCATATCCAAGACCCTTTTAGTTGGTATTAGACTTCAAATTTATGGGTAATACACTTTTTCCCCCAAACATGATTGAACTTGGTTTTTTGGAGGGGGTGTTAGCCTTTGGATTTTCGGACAAATTGATCCTGACTCGACGAGCCCCATTTAAATGAGTATTAGCCTTATATTTCTAACCTTGTTCATATCCAAGACCCTTTTAGTTGGTATTAGACTTCAAATTTATGGGTAATACACTTTTTCCCCCAAACATGGTTGAACTTGGTTTTTTGGAGGGGGTGTTAGCCTTGGATTTTTCGGACAAATTGATCCTGACTCGACGAGCCCCATTTAAATGAGTATTAGCCTTATATTTCTAACCTTGTTCATATCCAAGCCCTTTTAGTTGGTATTAGACTTCAAATTTATGGGTAATACACTTTTTCCCCCAAACATGATTGAACTTGGTTTTTGGAGGGGGTGTTAGCCTTGGATTTTTCGGACAAATTGATCCCTGACTCGACGAGCCCCATTTAAATGAGTATTAGCCTTATATTTTCTAACCTTGTTCATATCCAAGCCCTTTTTAGTTGGTATTAGACTTCAAATTTATGGGTAATAGACTTTTTCCCCAAACATGATTGAACTTGGTTTTTTGGAGGGGTGTTAGCCTTGGATTTTCGGACAAATTGATCCTGACTCGACGAGCCCCATTTAAATGAGTATTAGCCTTATATTTCTAACCTTGTTCATATCCAAGACCCTTTTAGTTGGTATTAGACTTCAAATTTATGGGTAATACACTTTTCCCCCAAACATGGTTGAACTTGGTTTTTGGAGGGGGTGTTAGCCTTGGATTTTCGGACAAATTGATCCTGACTCGATGAGCCCCATTTAAATGAGTATTAGCCTTATATTTCTAACCTTGTTCATATCCAAGCCCTTTTTAGTTGGTATTAGACTTCAAATTTATGGGTAATAGACTTTTTCCCCCAAACATGATTGAACTTGGTTTTTTGGAGGGGGTGTTAGCCTTGGATTTTCGGACAAATTGATCCTGACTCGACGAGCCCCATTTAAATGAGTATTAGCCTTATATTTCTAACCTTGTTCATATCCAAGCCCTTTTTAGTTGGTATTAGACTTCAAATTTATGGGTAATACACTTTTTCCCCCAAACATGATTGAACTTGGTTTTTGGAGGGGGTGTTAGCCTTGGATTTTTCGGACAAATTGATCCCTGACTCGACGAGCCCCATTTAAATGAGTATTAGCCTTATATTTCTAACCTTGTTCATATCCAAGCCCTTTTTAGTTGGTATTAGACTTCAAATTTATGGGTAATACACTTTTTCCCCCCAAACATGGTTGAACTTGGTTTTTTGGAGGAGGTGTTAGCCTTGGATTTTCGGACAAATTGATCCCTGACTCGGCGAGCCCCATTTAAATGAGTATTAGCCTTATATTTCTAACCTTGTTCATATCCAAGCCCTTTTTAGTTGGTATTAGACTTCAAATTTATGGGTAATACACTTTTTCCCCCAAACATGGTTGAACTTGGTTTTTTGGAGGGGGTGTTAGCCTTGGATTTTCGGACAAATTGATCCCTGACTCGACGAGCCCCATTTAAATGAGTATTAGCCTTATATTTCTAACCTTGTTCATATCCAAGACCTTTTAGTTGGTATTAGACTTCAAATTTATGGGTAATACACTTTTCCCCCAAACATGGTTGAACTTGGTTTTTGGAGGGGGTGTTAGCCTTGGATTTTCGGACAAATTGATCCTGACTCGACGAGCCCCATTTAAATGAGTATTAGCCTTATATTTCTAACCTTGTTCATATCCAAGCCCTTTTTAGTTGGTATTAGACTTCAAATTTATGGGTAATAGACTTTTCCCCCAAACATGATTGAACTTGGTTTTTGGAGGGGTGTTAGCCTTGGATTTTCGGACAAATTGATCCTGACTCGACGAGCCCCATTTAAATGAGTATTAGCCTTATATTTCTAACCTTGTTCATATCCAAGCCCTTTTAGTTGGTATTAGACTTCAAATTTATGGGTAATAGACTTTTCCCCCAAACATGATTGAACTTGGTTTTTGGAGGGGGTGTTAGCCTTGGATTTTCGGACAAATTGATCCTGACTCGACGAGCCCCATTTAAATGAGTATTAGCCTTATATTTCTAACCTTGTTCATATCCAAGCCCTTTTTAGTTGGTATTAGACTTCAAATTTATGGGTAATACACTTTTCCCCCAAACATGGTTGAACTTGGTTTTTGGAGGGGTGTTAGCCTTGGATTTTTCGGACAAATTGATCATGACTCGACGAGGCCCCATTTAAATGAGTATTAGCCTTATATTTCTAACCTTGTTCATATCCAAGACCCTTTTAGTTGGTATTAGACTTCAAATTTATGGGTAATACACTTTTTCCCCCAAACATGGTTGAACTTGGTTTTTTGGAGGGGGTGTTAGCCTTGGATTTTCGGACAAATTGATCCTGACTCGACGAGCCCCATTTAAATGAGTATTAGCCTTATATTTCTAACCTTGTTCATATCCAAGACCCTTTTTAGTTGGTATTAGACTTCAAATTTATGGGTAATAGACTTTTTCCCCCAAACATGATTGAACTTGGTTTTTTGGAGGGGGTGTTAGCCTTGGATTTTTCGGACAAATTGATCCCGACTCGACGAGCCCCATTTAAATGAGTATTAGCCTTATATTTCTAACCTTGTTCATATCCAAGCCCTTTTTAGTTGGTATTAGACTTCAAATTTATGGGTAATACACTTTTTCCCCCAAACATGATTGAACTTGGTTTTTGGAGGGGGTGTTAGCCTTGGATTTTCGGACAAATTGATCTTGACTCGACGAGCCCCATTTAAATGAGTATTAGCCTTAGATTTCTAACCTTGTTCATATCCAAGCCCTTTTAGTTGGTATTAGACTTCAAATTTATGGGTAATACACTTTTCCCCCAAACATGATTGAACTTGGTTTTTGGAGAGGGGTGTTAGCCTTGGATTTTTCGGACAAATTGATCCTGACTCGACGAGCCCCATTTAAATGAGTATTAGCCTTAGATTTCTAACCTTGTTCATATCCAAGCCCTTTTAGTTGGTATTAGACTTCAAATTTATGGGTAATACACTTTTCCCCCAAACATGGTTGAACTTGGTTTTTGGAGGGGGTGTTAGCCTTGGATTTTCGGACAAATTGATCCTGACTCGACGAGCCCCATTTAAATGAGTATTAGCCTTATATTTCTAACCTTGTTCATATCCAAGCCCTTTTAGTTGGTATTAGACTTCAAATTTATGGGTAATAGACTTTTTTCCCAAACATGATTGAACTTGGTTTTTTGGAGGGGTGTTAGCCTTGGATTTTCGGACAAATTGATCCTGACTCGACGAGCCCCATTTAAATGAGTATTAGCCTTATATTTCTAACCTTGTTCATATCCAAGACCTTTTAGTTGGTATTAGACTTCAAATTTATGGGTAATACACTTTTCCCCCAAACATGCTTGAACTTGGTTTTTTGGAGGGGTGTTAGCCTTGGATTTTCGGACAAATTGATCCTGACTCGACGAGCCCCATTTAAATGAGTATTAGCCTTATATTTCTAACCTTGTTCATATCCAAGACCTTTTAGTTGGTATTAGACTTCAAATTTATGGGTAATACACTTTTCCCCCAAACATGGTTGAACTTGGTTTTTTGGAGGGGGTGTTAGCCTTGGATTTTCGGACAAATTGATCCTGACTCGACGAGCCCCATTTAAATGAGTATTAGCCTTATATTTCTAACCTTGTTCATATCCAAGCCCTTTTAGTTGGTATTAGACTTCAAATTTATGGGTAATACACTTTTCCCCCAAACATGATTGAACTTGGTTTTTGGAGGTGGTGTTAGCCTTGGATTTTCGGACAAATTGATCCTGACTCGACGAGCCCCATTTAAATGAGTATTAGCCTTATATTTCTAACCTTGTTCATATCCAAGCCCTTTTTAGTTGGTATTAGACTTCAAATTTATAGGGTAATACACTTTTCCCCCAAAACATGATTGAACTTGGTTTTTTGGAGGGGGTGTTAGCCTTGGATTTTCGGACAAATTGATCCTGACTCGACGAGCCCCATTTAAATGAGTATTAGCCTTAGATTTCTAACCTTGTTCATATCCAAGACCTTTTAGTTGGTATTAGACTTCAAATTTATGGGTAATACAATTTTCCCCCAAACATGATTGAACTTTGTTTTTGGAGGGGGTGTTAGCCTTGGATTTTTCGGACAAATTGATCCCTGACTCGACGAGCCCCCATTTAAATGAGTATTAGCCTTATATTTCTAACCTTGTTCATATCCAAGACCCTTTTAGTTGGTATTAGACTTCAAATTTATGGGTAATACACTTTTTCCCCCAAACATGGTTGAACTTGGTTTTTGGAGGGGGTGTTAGCCTTGGATTTTTCGGACAAATTGATCCCTGACTCGACGAGCCCCATTTAAATGAGTATTAGCCTTATATTTCTAACCTTGTTCATATCCAAGACCTTTTAGTTGGTATTAGACTTCAAATTTATGGGTAATACACTTTTCCCCCAAACATGATTGAACTTGGTTTTTTGGAGGGGGTGTTAGCCTTGGATTTTGGGACAAATTGATCCTGACTCGACGAGGCCAATTTAAATCCGTATTAGCCTTATATTTATAACCTTGTTCGAATCCAAGCCCTTTTAGTTGGTATTATACTTCAAATTTATGGGTAATAGACTTTTTCCCCAAACATGATTGAACTTGGTTTTTTGAGGGGGTGTTAGCCTTGGATTTTCGGACAAATTGATCCTGACTCGACGAGCCCCATTTAAATGAGTATTAGCCTTATATTTCTAACCTTGTTCATATCCAAGACCCTTTTAGTTGGTATTAGACTTCAAATTTATGGGTAATACACGTTTTCCCCCAAACATGATTGAACTTGGTTTTTGGAGGGGGTGTTAGCCTTTGGATTTTTCGGACAAATTGATCCCTGACTCGACGAGCCCCATTTAAATGAGTATTAGCCTTATATTTCTAACCTTGTTCATATCCAAGACCTTTTAGTTGGTATTAGACTTCAAATTTATGGGTAATACACTTTTCCCCCAAACATGGTTGAACTTGGTTTTTTGGAGGGGGTGTTAGCCTTGGATTTTCGGACAAATTGATCCTGACTCGACGAGCCCCATTTAAATGAGTATTAGCCTTATATTTCTAAACTTGTTCATATCCAAGCCCTTTTAGTTGGTATTAGACTTCAAATTTATGGGTAATACAATTTTCCCCCAAACATGATTGAACTTGGTTTTTGGAGGGGGTGTTAGCCTTGGATTTTCGGACAAATTGATCCTGACTCGACGAGCCCCATTTAAATGAGTATTAGCCTTATATTTCTAACCTTGTTCATATCCAAGACCTTTTAGTTGGTATTAGACTTCAAATTTATGGGTAATAGACTTTTCCCCCAAACATGATTGAACTTGGTTTTTTGAGGGGGTGTTAGCCTTGGATTTTCGGACAAATTGATCCTGACTCGACGAGCCCCATTTAAATGAGTATTAGCCTTATATTTCTAACCTTGTTCATATCCAAGAACTTTTAGTTGGTATTAGACTTCAAATTTATGGGTAATACACTTTTCCCCCAAACATGGTTGAACTTGGTTTTTTGAGGGCGTGTTAGCCTTGGATTTTCGGACAAATTGATCCTGACTCGATGAGCCCCATTTAAATGAGTATTAGCCTTATATTTCTAACCTTGTTCATATCCAAGCCCTTTTTAGTTGGTATTAGACTTCAAATTTATGGGTAATAGACTTTTCCCCAAACATGATTGAACTTGGTTTTTTGAGGGGGTGTTAGCCTTTGGATTTTCGGACAAATTGATCCTGACTCGACGAGCCCCATTTAAATGAGTATTAGCCTTATATTTCTAACCTTGTTCATATCCAAGCCCTTTTAGTTGGTATTAGACTTCAAATTTATGGGTAATACACTTTTTCCCCCAAACATGATTGAACTTGGTTTTTGGAGGGGTGTTAGCCTTGGATTTTTCGGACAAATTGATCCCTGACTCGACGAGCCCCATTTAAATGAGTATTAGCCTTATATTTCTAACCTTGTTCATATCCAATACCCTTTTAGTTGGTATTAGACTTTCAAATTTATGGGTAATAGACTTTTCCCCCCAAACAATGTTGAACTTGGTTTTTGGAGGGGGTGTTAGCCTTGGATTTTTCGGACAAATTGATCATGACTTGACGAGCCCCATTTAAATGAGTATTAGCCTTATATTTCTAACCTTGTTCATATCCAAGCCCTTTTAGTTGGTATTAGACTTCAAATTTATGGGTAATACACTTTTCCCCCAAACATGGTTGAACTTGGTTTTTTGAGGGGGTGTTAGCCTTGGATTTTTCGGACAAATTGATCCTGACTCGACGAGCCCCATTTAAATGAGTATTAGCCTTAGATTTCTAACCTTGTTCATATCCAAGACCTTTTAGTTGGTATTAGACTTCAAATTTATGGGTAATACACTTTTCCCCCAAACATGGTTGAACTTGGTTTTTGGAGGGGGTGTTAGCCTTGGATTTTCGGACAAATTGATCCTGACTCGATGAGCCCCATTTAAATGAGTATTAGCCTTATATTTCTAACCTTGTTCATATCCAAGCCCTTTTTAGTTGGTATTAGACTTCAAATTTATGGGTAATAGACTTTTCCCCTAAACATGATTGAACTTGGTTTTTTGGAGGGGGTGTTAGCCTTGGATTTTTGGACAAATTGATCCTGACTCGACGAGCCCCATTTAAATGAGTATTAGCCTTATATTTCTAACCTTGTTCATATCCAAGCCCTTTTAGTTGGTATTAGACTTCAAATTTATGGGTAATAGACTTTTTTCCCAAACATGATTGAACTTGGTTTTTTGGAGGGGTGTTAGCCTTGGATTTTCGGACAAATTGATCCTGATTCGACAATCTCCATTTAAATGAGTATTAGCCTTATATTTCTAACCTTGTTCATATCCAATCCCTTTTAGTTGGTATTACACTTCAAATTTATGGCTAATACACTTTTCCTCCAAACAAGGTTGAACTTGGTTTCTGGAGGGGGTGCTAGCCTTGGATTTTCAGACAAATTGATCTTGACTCGACGAGCCCCATTTAAATGAATATTAGCCTTATATTTCTAACCTTGTTCATATCCAAGAGCTTTTAGTTGGTATTAGACTACAAATTTATGGGTAATAGACTTTTTCCCCCAAACATGATTGAACTTTGGTTTTTGGAGGGGGTGTTAGCCTTGGATTTTCGGACAAATTGATCCCGACTCGATGAGCCCCATTTTAAATGAGTATTAGCCTTAGATTTCTAACCTTGTTCATATCCAATACCTTTTAGTTGGTATTAGACTTCAAATTTATGGGTAATAGACTTTTTCCCCCAAACATGATTGAACTTGGTTTTTGGAGGGGGTGTTAGCCTTGGATTTTCGGACAAATTGGTCCTGACTCGACGAGCCCCATTTTAAATGAGTATTAGCCTTATATTTCTAACCTTGTTCATATCCAATACCCTTTTAGTTGGTATTAGACTTCAAATTTATGGGTAATAGACTTTTCCCCCAAACATGATTGAACTTGGTTTTTGGAGGGGGTGTTAGCCTTGGATTTTCGGACAAATTGATCCCTGACTTCGACGAGCCCCATTTTAAATGAGTATTAGCCTTAGATTTCTAACCTTGTTCATATCCAATACCTTTTAGTTGGTATTAGACTTCAAATTTATGGGTAATAGACTTTTTCCCCCAAAACATGATTGAACTTGGTTTTTGGAGGGGGTGTTAGCCTTGGATTTTCGGACAAATTGATCATGACTCGACGAGCCCCATTTAAATGAGTATTAGCCTTAGATTTCTAACCTTGTTCATATCCAAGCCCTTTTAGTTGGTATTAGACTTCAAATTTATAGGGTAATAGACTTTTTCCCCCAAACATGATTGAACTTGGTTTTTTGGAGGGGGTGTTAGCCTTGGATTTTCGGACAAATTGGTCCTGACTTCACGAGCCCCATTTTAAATGAGTATTAGCCTTATATTTCTAACCTTGTTCATATCCAATCCCTTTTAGTTGGTATTAGACTTCAAATTTATGGGTAATAGACTTTTCCCCCAAACATGATTGAACTTGGTTTTTGGAGGGGGTGTTAGCCTTGGATTTTTCGGACAAATTGGTCCCTGACTTCGACGAGCCCCATTTTAAATGAGTATTAGCCTTAGATTTCTAACCTTGTTCATATCTAATCCCTTTTAGTTGGTATTAGACTTCAAATTTATGGGTAATAGACTTTTCCCCCAAACATGATTGAACTTTGGTGTTTTGGAGGGGGTGTTAGCCTTGGATTTTTCGGACAAATTGATCCCGACTCGACGAGCCCCATTTTAAATGAGTATTAGCCTTAGATTTCTAACCTTGTTCATATCCAATACCTTTTAGTTGGTATTAGACTTCAAATTTATGGGTAATAGACTTTTCCCTAAACATGATTGAACTTGGTTTTTTGAGGGGGTGTTAGCCTTGGATTTTCGGACAAATTGATCCTGACTCGACGAGCCCCATTTAAATGAGTATTAGCCTTATATTTCTAACCTTGTTCATATCCAATACCTTTTAGTTGGTATTAGACTTCAAATTTATGGGTAATACACTTTTCCCCCAAACATGGTTGAACTTGGTTTTTGGAGGGGGTGTTAGCCTTGGATTTTCGGACAAATTGATCCTGACTCGACGAGCCCCATTTAAATGAGTATTAGCCTTATATTTCTAACCTTGTTCATATCCAAGACCTTTTAGTTGGTATTAGACTTCAAATTTATGGGTAATACACTTTTCCCCCAAACATGGTTGAACTTGGTTTTTTGAGGGGGTGTTAGCCTTGGATTTTCGGACAAATTGATCCTGACTCGACGAGCCCCATTTAAATGAGTATTAGCCTTAGATTTCTAACCTTGTTCATATCCAAGCCCTTTTAGTTGGTATTAGACTTCAAATTTATGGGTAATACACTTTTTCCCCCAAACATGATTGAACTTGGTTTTTGGAGGTGGGTGTTAGCCTTGGATTTTCGGACAAATTGATCCCTGACTCGACGAGCCCCATTTAAATGAGTATTAGCCTTATATTTCTAACCTTGTTCATATCCAAGCCCTTTTAGTTGGTATATAGACTTCAAATTTATAGGGTAATAGACCTTTTTCCCCCAAAACATGATTGAACTTGGTTTTTTGAGGGGGTGTTAGCCTTGGATTTTCGGATAAATTGATCCTGACTCGACGAGCCCCATTTAAATGAGTATTAGCCTTAGATTTATAACCTTGTTCATATACAATACCTTTTAGTTGGTATTAGACTTCAAATTTATGGGTAATACAATTTTCCCCCAAACATGATTGAACTTGGTTTTTGGAGGGGGTGTTAGCCTTTGATTTTCAGACAAATTGATCCCCGACTCGACTGAGCCCCCATTTAAATGAGTATTAGCCTTATATTTCTAACCTTGTTCATATCCAATACCTTTTAGTTGGTATTAGACTTCAAATTTATGGGTAATACATTTTTCCCCCAAACATGGTTGAACTTGGTTTTTTGAGGTGTTGTTAGCCTTGGGTTTTTCGGACAAATTGATCCTGACTCGACGAGCCCCATTTAAATGAGTATTAGCCTTATATTTCTAACCTTGTTCATATCCAAGACCTTTTAGTTGGTATTAGACTTCAAATTTATGGGTAATACACTTTTCTCCCCAAACATGGTTGAACTTGGTTTTTGGAGGGGTGTTAGCCTTGGATTTTCGGACAAATTGATCCCGACTCGACGATCTCCATTTAAATGAGTATTAGCCTTATATTTCTAACCTTGTTCATATCCAAGCCCTTTTAGTTGGTATTAGACTTCAAATTTATGGGTAATAGACTTTTTTCCCAAACATGATTGAACTTGGTTTTTTGGAGGGGGTGTTAGCCTTGGATTTTCGGACAAATTGATCCCCGACTCGACGAGCCCCATTTAAATGAGTATTAGCCTTATATTTCTAACCTTGTTCATATCCAAGCCCTTTTAGTTGGTATTAGACTTCAAATTTATGGGTAATACAATTTTCCCCCAAACATGATTGAACTTGGTTTTTGGAGGGGGTGTTAGCCTTTGGATTTTTCGGACAAATTGATCCTGACTCGACGAGCCCCATTTAAATGAGTATTAGCCTTATATTTCTAACCTTGTTCATATCCAAGACCTTTTAGTTGGTATTAGACTTCAAATTTATGGGTAATACACTTTTTCCCCCAAACATGGTTGAACTTGGTTTTTTGGAGGGGGTGTTAGCCTTGGATTTTTCGGACAAATTGATCCCTGACTCGACGAGCCCCATTTAAATGAGTATTAGCCTTAGATTTCTAAACCTTGTTCATATCCAAGCCCTTTTAGTTGGTATTAGACTTCAAATTTATGGGTAATACACTTTTTCCCCAAACATGATTGAACTTGGTTTTTGGAGGGGGTGTTAGCCTTGGATTTTCGGACAAATTGATCCTGACTCGACGAGCCCCATTTAAATGAGTATTAGCCTTATATTTCTAACCTTGTTCATATCCAAGACCTTTTAGTTGGTATTAGACTTCAAATTTATGGGTAATAGACTTTTCCCCCAAACATGATTGAACTTGGTTTTTGGAGGGGGTGTTAGCCTTGGATTTTCGGACAAATTGATCCTGACTCGATGAGCCCCATTTAAATGAGTATTAGCCTTATATTTCTAACCTTGTTCATATCCAAGCCCTTTTTAGTTGGTATTAGACTTCAAATTTATGGGTAATACACTTTTCCCCCAAACATGATTGAACTTGGTTTTTTGGAGGGGGTGTTAGCCTTTGGATTTTTCGGACAAATTGATCCCTGACTCGACGAGCCCCATTTAAATGAGTATTAGCCTTATATTTCTAACCTTGTTCATATCCAAGCCCTTTTAGTTGGTATTAGACTTCAAATTTATGGGTAATACACTTTTCCCCCAAACATGATTGAACTTGGTTTTTGGAGGGGGTATTAGCCTTGGATTTTCGGACAAATTGATCCTGACTCGACGAGCCCCATTTAAATGAGTATTAGCCTTATATTTCTAACCTTGTTCATATCCAATACCTTTTAGTTGGTATTAGACTTCAAATTTATGGGTAAGAGACTTTACCCCCAAACAATGTTGAACTTGGTTTTTGGAGGGGGTGTTAGCCTTGGATTTCCGGACAAATTGATCATGACTTGACGAGGCCCATTTAAATGAGTATTAGCCTTATATTTCTAACCTTGTTCATATCCAAGCCCTTTTAGTTGGTATTAGACTTCAAA
This sequence comes from Salix koriyanagi, assembly GCA_029228605.1. Taxonomy (NCBI): domain Eukaryota; kingdom Viridiplantae; phylum Streptophyta; class Magnoliopsida; order Malpighiales; family Salicaceae; genus Salix; species Salix koriyanagi. Next base: position 340,541 of record CM055343.1, on the reverse strand, counting down.
TTTATGGGTAATACACTTTTCCCCCAAACATGGTTGAACTTGGTTTTTTTGAGGGGGTGTTAGCCTTGGATTTTCGGACAAATTGATCCTGACTCGACGAGCCCCATTTAAATGAGTATTAGCCTTAGATTTCTAACCTTGTTCATATCCAAGACCTTTTAGTTGGTATTAGACTTCAAATTTATGGGTAATACACTTTTCCCCCAAACATGGTTGAACTTGGTTTTTTGGAGGGGCGTGTTAGCCTTGGATTTTCGGACAAATTGATCCCTGACTCGACGAGCCCCATTTAAATGAGTATTAGCCTTATATTTCTAACCTTGTTCATATCCAAGCCCTTTTTAGTTGGTATTAGACTTCAAAGTTTATGGGTAATAGACTTTTCCCCCAAACATGATTGAACTTGGTTTTTTGAGGGGGGTGTTAGCCTTGGATTTTCGGACAAATTGATCCCTGACTCGACGAGCCCCCATTTAAATGAGTATTAGCCTTATATTTCTAACCTTTGTTCATATCCAAGCCCTTTTTAGTTAGTATTAGACTTCAAATTTATGGGTAATAGACGTTTTCCCCCAAACATGATTGAACTTGGTTTTTTGGAGGGGGTGTTAGCCTTGGATTTTCGGACAAATTGATCCTGACTCGACGAGCCCCATTTAAATGAGTATTAGCCTTAGATTTCTAACCTTGTTCATATCCAAGCCCTTTTAGTTGGTATTAGACTTCAAATTTATGGGTAATACACTTTTTCCCCCAAACATGATTGAACTTGGTTTTTTAAGGGGGTGTTAGCCTTGGATTTTCGGACAAATTGATCCTGACTCGACGAGCCCCATTTAAATGAGTATTAGCCTTATATTTCTAACCTTGTTCATATCCAAGCCCTTTTTAGTTGGTATTAGATTTCAAATTTATGGGTAATACACTTTTCCCCCAAACATGGTTGAACTTGGTTTTTTTGAGGGGGTGTTAGCCTTGGATTTTCGGACAAATTGATCCTGACTCGACGAGCCCCATTTAAATGAGTATTAGCCTTATATTTCTAACCTTGTTCATATACAATACCTTTTAGTTGGTATTAGACTTCAAATTTATGGGTAATACACTTTTCCCCCAAACATGGTTGAACTTGGTTTTTTTGAGGGGGTGTTAGCCTTGGATTTTCGGACAAATTGATCCTGACTCGACGAGCCCCATTTAAATGAGTATTAGCCTTATATTTCTAACCTTGTTCATATCCAAGCCCTTTTTAGTTGGTATTAGACTTCAAATTTATGGGTAATAGTCTTTTCCCCCAAACATGATTGAACTTGGTTTTTTGGAGGGGGTGTTAGCCTTGGATTTTTCGGACCAAATTGATCCCTGACTCGACGAGCCCCATTTAAATGAGTATTAGCCTTAGAATTATAACCTTGTTCATATCCAAGCCCTTTTTAGTTGGTATTAGACTTCAAACTTTATGGGTAATACACTTTTTCCCCCAAACATGGTTGAACTTGGTTTTTGAGGGGGTGTTAGCCTTGGATATTTCGGACAAATTGATCCCTGACTCGACGAGCCCCATTTAAATGAGTATTAGCCTTATATTTCTAACCTTGTTCATATTCAAGCCCTTTTTAGTTGGTATTAGACTTCAAATTTATGGGTAATAGACTTTTTCCCCCAAACATGATTGAACTTGGTTTTTTGAGGGGGGTGTTAGCCTTGGATTTTCGGACAAATTGATCCCTGACTCGACGAGCCCCATTTAAATGAGTATTAGCCTTATATTTCTAACCTTGTTCATATCCAAGCCCTTTTAGTTGGTATTAGACTTCAAATTTATGGGTAATACAATTTTCCCCCAAACATGATTGAACTTGGTTTTTGGAGGGGGTATTAGCCTTGGATTTTCGGACAAATTGATCCCCGACTCGACGAGCCCCCATTTAAATGAGTATTAGCCTTATATTTCTAACCTTGTTCATATCCAATACCTTTTAGTTGGTATTAGACTTCAAATTTATGGGTAATACATTTTCCCCCAAACATGGTTGAACTTGGTTTTTTGAGGGGGTGTTAGCCTTGGATTTTCGGACAAATTGATCCCTGAATCGACGAGCCCCATTTAAATGAGTATTAGCCTTAGATTTCTAAACCTTGTTCATATCCAAGCCCTTTTAGTTGGTATTAGACTTCAAATTTATGGGTAATACAATTTTCCCCCAAACATGATTGAACTTGGTTTTTGGAGGGGGTATTAGCCTTTGATTTTCGGACAAATTGATCCTGACTCGACGAGCCCCATTTAAATGAGTATTAGCCTTATATTTCTAACCTTGTTCATATCCAATACCTTTTAGTTGGTATTAGACTTCAAATTTATGGGTAATAGACTTTTCCCCCAAACATGATTGAACTTGGTTTTTTGAGGGCGTGTTAGCCTTGGATTTTCGGACAAATTGATCCTGACTCGATGAGCCCCATTTAAATGAGTATTAGCCTTATATTTCTAACCTTGTTCATATCCAAGCCCTTTTTAGTTGGTATTAGTCTTCAAATTTATGGGTAATAGACTTTTCCCTAAACATGATTGAACTTGGTTTTTTGAGGGGGTGTTAGCTTTGGATTTTCGGACAAATTGATCCTGACTCGACGAGCCCCATTTAAATGAGTATTAGCCTTATATTTCTAACCTTGTTCATATCCAAGCCCTTTTAGTTGGTATTAGACTTCAAATTTATGGGTAATACACTTTTCCCCCAAACATGATTGAACTTGGTTTTTTGAGGGGGTATTAGCCTTGGATTTTCGGACAAATTGATCCTGACTCGACGAGCCTCATTTAAATGAGTATTAGCCTTATATTTCTAACCTTGTTCATATCCAATACCTTTTAGTTGGTATTAGACTTCAAATTTATGGGTAAGACACTTTACCCCCAAACAATGTTGAACTTGGTTTTTGGAGGGGGTGTTAGCCTTGGATTTCCGGACAAATTGATCATGACTTGACGAGGCCCATTTAAATGAGTATTAGCCTTATATTTCTAACCTTGTTCATATCCAAGCCCTTTTAGTTGGTATTAGACTTCAAATTTATGGGTAATACACTTTTCCCCCAAACATGGTTGAACTTGGTTTTTTTGAGGGGGTGTTAGCCTTGGATTTTCGGACAAATTGATCCTGACTCGACGAGCCCCATTTAAATGAGTATTAGCCTTAGATTTCTAACCTTGTTCATATCCAAGACCTTTTAGTTTGTATTAGACTTCAAATTTATGGGTAATACACTTTTCCCCCAAACATGGTTGAACTTGGTTTTTTGAGGGCGTGTTAGCCTTGTATTTTCGGACAAATTGATCCTGACTCGACGAGCCCCATTTAAATGAGTATTAGCCTTATATTTCTAACCTTGTTCATATCCAAGCCCTTTTTAGTTGGTATTAGACTTCAAGTTTATGGGTAATAGACTTTTCCCCCCAACATGATTGAACTTGGTTTTTTGAGGGGGTGTTAGCCTTGGATTTTCGGACAAATTGATCCTGACTCGACGAGCCCCATTTAAATGAGTATTAGCCTTATATTTCTAACCTTGTTCATATCCAAGCCCTTTTAGTTGGTATTAGACTTCAAATTTATGGGTAATACACTTTTCCCCCAAACATGATTGAACTTGGTTTTTGGAGGGGTGTTAGCCTTGGATTTTCGGACAAATTGATCCTGACTCGACGAGCCCCATTTAAATGAGTATTAGCCTTATATTTCTAACCTTGTTCATATCCAAGCCCTTTTTAGTTGGTATTAGACTTCAAATTTATGGGTAATACACTTTTTCCCCCAAACATGGTTGAACTTGGTTTTTTTGGAGGGGGTGTTAGCCTTGGATTTTCGGACAAATTGATCCCGACTCGACGAGCCCCATTTAAATGAGTATTAGCCTTATATTTCTAACCTTGTTCATATACAATACCTTTTTAGTTGGTATTAGACTTCAAATTTATGGGTAATACACTTTTCCCCCAAACATGGTTGAACTTGGTTTTTTGAGGGGGGTGTTAGCCTTGGATTTTCGGACAAATTGATCCTGACTCGACGAGCCCCATTTAAATGAGTATTAGCCTTATATTTCTAACCTTGTTCATATCCAAGCCCTTTTTAGTTGGTATTAGACTTCAAGTTTATGGGTAATAGACTTTTCCCCCCAACATGATTGAACTTGGTTTTTTGAGGGGGTGTTAGCCTTGGATATTCGGACAAATTGATCCTGACTCGACGAGCCCCATTTAAATGAGTATTAGCCTTATATTTCTAACCTTGTTCATATCCAAGCCCTTTTTAGTTGGTATTAGACTTCAAGTTTATGGGTAATAGACTTTTCCCCCAAACATGATTGAACTTGGTTTTTTGAGGGGGTGTTAGCCTTGGATTTTCGGACAAATTGATCCTGACTCGACGAGCCCCATTTAAATGAGTATTAGACTTATATTTCTAACCTTGTTCATATCCAAGCCCTTTTAGTTGGTATTAGACTTCAAATTTATGGGTAATACACTTTTCCCCCAAACATGATTGAACTTGGTTTTTGGAGGGGGTATTAGCCTTGGATTTTCGGACAAATTGATCCTGACTCGACGAGCCTCATTTAAATGAGTATTAGCCTTATATTTCTAACCTTGTTCATATCCAAGCCCTTTTTAGTTGGTATTAGATTTCAAATTTATGGGTAATACACTTTTCCCCCAAACATGGTTGAACTTGGTTTTTTTGAGGAGGTGTTAGCCTTGGATTTTCAGACAAATTGATCCTGACTCGACGAGCCCCATTTAAATGAGTATTAGCCTTATATTTCTAACCTTGTTCATATACAATACCTTTTAGTTGGTATTAGACTTCAAATTTATGGGTAATACACTTTTCCCCCAAACATGGTTGAACTTGGTTTTTTTGAGGGGGTGTTAGCCTTGGATTTTCGGACAAATTGATCCTGAATCGACGAGCCCCATTTAAATGAGTATTAGCCTTATATTTCTAACCTTGTTCATATCCAAGCCCTTTTTAGTTGGTATTAGACTTCAAATTTATGGGTAATAGTCTTTTCCCCCAAACATGATTGAACTTGGTTTTTTGAGGGGGTGTTAGCCTTGGATTTTCGGACCAATTGATCCTGACTCGACGAGCCCCATTTAAATGAGTATTAGCCTTAGAATTATAACCTTGTTCATATCCAAGCCCTTTTTAGTTGGTATTAGACTTCAAATTTATGGGTAATACACTTTTCCCCCAAACATGGTTGAACTTGGTTTTTTGAGGGGGTGTTAGCCTTGGATATTCGGACAAATTGATCCTGACTCGACGAGCCCCATTTAAATGAGTATTAGCCTTATATTTCTAACCTTGTTCATATCCAAGCCCTTTTTAGTTGGTATTAGACTTCAAATTTATGGGTAATAGACTTTTCCCCCAAACATGATTGAACTTGGTTTTTTGAGGGGGTGTTAGCCTTGGATTTTCGGACAAATTGATCCTGACTCGACGAGCCCCATTTAAATGAGTATTAGCCTTATATTTCTAACCTTGTTCATATCCAAGCCCTTTTAGTTGGTATTAGACTTCAAATTTATGGGTAATACAATTTTCCCCCAAACATGATTGAACTTGGTTTTTGGAGGGGGTATTAGCCTTTGATTTTCAGACAAATTGATCCTGACTCGACGAGCCCCATTTAAATGAGTATTAGCCTTATATTTCTAACCTTGTTCATATCCAATACCTTTTAGTTGGTATTAGACTTCAAATTTATGGGTAATACATTTTTCCCCCAAACATGGTTGAACTTGGTTTTTTGAGGGGGTGTTAGCCTTGGATTTTCGGACAAATTGCTCCTGAATCGACGAGCCCCATTTAAATGAGTATTAGCCTTAGATTTCTAAACTTGTTCATATCCAAGCCCTTTTAGTTGGTATTAGACTTCAAATTTATGGGTAATACAATTTTCCCCCAAACATGATTGAACTTGGTTTTTGGAGGGGGTATTAGCCTTTGATTTTCGGACAAATTGATCCTGACTCGACGAGCCCCATTTAAATGAGTATTAGCCTTATATTTCTAACCTTGTTCATATCCAATACCTTTTAGTTGGTATTAGACTTCAAATTTATGGGTAATAGACTTTTCCCCCAAACATGATTGAACTTGGTTTTTTGAGGGCGTGTTAGCCTTGGATTTTCGGACAAATTGATCCTGACTCGATGAGCCCCATTTAAATGAGTATTAGCCTTATATTTCTAACCTTGTTCATATCCAAGCCCTTTTTAGTTGGTATTAGTCTTCAAATTTATGGGTAATAGACTTTTCCCTAAACATGATTGAACTTGGTTTTTTGAGGGGGTGTTAGCTTTGGATTTTCGGACAAATTGATCCTGACTCGACGAGCCCCATTTAAATGAGTATTAGCCTTATATTTCTAACCTTGTTCATATCCAAGCCCTTTTAGTTGGTATTAGACTTCAAATTTATGGGTAATACACTTTTCCCCCAAACATGATTGAACTTGGTTTTTGGAGGGGGTATTAGCCTTGGATTTTCGGACAAATTGATCCTGACTCGACGAGCCTCATTTAAATGAGTATTAGCCTTATATTTCTAACCTTGTTCATATCCAATACCTTTTAGTTGGTATTAGACTTCAAATTTATGGGTAAGAGACTTTACCCCCAAACAATGTTGAACTTGGTTTTTGGAGGGGGTGTTAGCCTTGGATTTCCGGACAAATTGATCATGACTTGACGAGGCCCATTTAAATGAGTATTAGCCTTATATTTCTAACCTTGTTCATATCCAAGCCCTTTTAGTTGGTATTAGACTTCAAATTTATGGGTAATACACTTTTCCCCCAAAACATGGTTGAACTTGGTTTTTTGAGGGGGTGTTAGCCTTGGATTTTCGGACAAATTGATTCCTGACTCGACGAGCCCCATTTAAATGAGTATTAGCCTTAGATTTCTAACCTTGTTCATATCCAAGACCTTTTAGTTGGTATTAGACTTCAAATTTATGGGTAATACACTTTTCCCCCAAACATGGTTGAACTTGGTTTTTTGAGGGCGTGTTAGCCTTGTATTTTCGGACAAATTGATCCTGACTCGACGAGCCCCATTTAAATGAGTATTAGCCTTATATTTCTAACCTTGTTCATATCCAAGCCCTTTTAGTTGGTATTAGACTTCAAAGTTTATGGGTAATAGACTTTTCCCCAAACATGATTGAACTTGGTTTTTTGAGGGGGTGTTAGCCTTGGATTTTCGGACAAATTGATCCTGACTCGACGAGCCCCATTTAAATGAGTATTAGCCTTATATTTCTAACCTTGTTCATATCCAAGCCCTTTTAGTTGGTATTAGACTTCAAATTTATGGGTAATACACTTTTCCCCCAAACATGATTGAACTTGGTTTTTGGAGGGGGTGTTAGCCTTGGATTTTCGGACAAATTGATCCTGACTCGACGAGCCCTCATTTAAATGAGTATTAGCCTTATATTTCTAACCTTGTTCATATCCAAGCCCTTTTTAGTTGGTATTAGATTTCAAATTTATGGGTAATACACTTTTCCCCCAAACATGGTTGAACTTGGTTTTTTTGAGGGGGTGTTAGCCTTGGATTTTCAGACAAATTGATCCTGACTCGACGAGCCCCATTTAAATGAGTATTAGCCTTATATTTCTAACCTTGTTCATATACAATACCTTTTAGTTGGTATTAGACTTCAAATTTATGGGTAATACACTTTTCCCCCAAACATGGTTGAACTTGGTTTTTTGAGGGGGTGTTAGCCTTGGATTTTCGGACAAATTGATCCTGACTCGACGAGCCCCATTTAAATGAGTATTAGCCTTATATTTCTAACCTTGTTCATATCCAAGCCCTTTTTAGTTGGTATTAGACTTCAAATTTATGGGTAATAGACTTTTTCCCCCAAACATGATTGAACTTGGTTTTTTGAGGGGGTGTTAGCCTTGGATTTTCGGACAAATTGATCCTGACTCGACGAGCCCCATTTAAATGAGTATTAGCCTTAGATTTCTAACCTTGTTCATATCCAAGCCCTTTTAGTTGGTATTAGACTTCAAATTTATGGGTAATACACTTTTCCCCCAAACATGGTTGAACTTGGTTTTTTGAGGGGGGTGTTAGCCTTGGATTTTCGGACAAATTGATCCTGACTCGACGAGCCCCATTTAAATGAGTATTAGCCTTATATTTCTAACCTTGTTCATATCCAAGCCCTTTTAGTTGGTATTAGACTTCAAATTTATGGGTAATAGACTTTTTCCCCCAAACATGATTGAACTTGGTTTTTTGAGGGGGTGTTAGCCTTGGATTTTCGGACAAATTGATCCTGACTCGACGAGCCCCATTTAAATGAGTATTAGCCTTATATTTCTAACCTTGTTCATATCCAAGCCCTTTTAGTTGGTATTAGACTTCAAATTTATGGGTAATACAATTTTCCCCCAAACATGATTGAACTTGGTTTTTGGAGGGGGTGTTAGCCTTTGATTTTTGGACAAATTGATCCTGACTCGACGAGCCCCATTTAAATGAGTATTAGCCTTATATTTCTAACCTTGTTCATATCCAATACCCTTTTAGTTGGTATTAGACTTCAAATTTATGGGTAATACACTTTTTCCCCCAAACATGGTTGAACTTGGTTTTTTGGAGGGGGTGTTAGCCTTGGATTTTCGGACAAATTGATCCCTGACTCGACGAGCCCCATTTAAATGAGTATTAGCCTTAGATTTCTAAACCTTGTGTTCATATCCAAGCCCTTTTAGTTGGTATTAGACTTCAAATTTATGGGTAATACACTTTTCCCCCAAACATGATTGAACTTGGTTTTTGGAGGGGGTGTTAGCCTTTGATTTTCGGACAAATTGATCCTGACTCGACGAGCCCCATTTAAATGAGTATTAGCCTTATATTTCTAACCTTGTTCATATCCAATACCTTTTAGTTGGTATTAGACTTCAAATTTATGGGTAATAGACTTTTTCCCCCAAACATGATTGAACTTGGTTTTTTGAGGGGGTGTTAGCCTTGGATTTTCGGACAAATTGATCCTGACTCGACGAGCCCCATTTAAATGAGTATTAGCCTTATATTTCTAACCTTGTTCATATCCAATACCTTTTAGTTGGTATTAGACTTCAAATTTATGGGTAATAGACTTTTACCCCCAAACAATGGTTGAACTTGGTTTTTGGAGGGGGTGTTAGCCTTGGATTTTCGGACAAATTGATCCTGACTCGACGAGCCCCATTTAAATGAGTATTAGCCTTAGATTTCTAACCTTGTTCATATCCAAGACCTTTTAGTTGGTATTAGACTTCAAATTTATGGGTAATACACTTTTCCCCCAAACATGGTTGAACTTGGTTTTTTTGGAGGGGCGTGTTAGCCTTGGATTTTCGGACAAATTGATCCCTGACTCGACGAGCCCCCATTTAAATGAGTATTAGCCTTATATTTCTAACCTTGTTCATATCCAAGCCCTTTTAGTTGGTATTAGACTTCAAATTTATGGGTAATAGACTTTTCCCCCAAACATGATTGAACTTGGTTTTTTGGAGGGGGTGTTAGCCTTGGATTTTCGGACAAATTGATCCTGACTCGACGAGCCCCATTTAAATGAGTATTAGCCTTATATTTCTAACCTTTGTTTCATATCCAAGCCCTTTTTAGTTGGTATTAGACTTTCAAATTTATGGGTAATACACTTTTTCCCCCAAACATGGTTGAACTTGGTTTTTTGGAGGGGGGTGTTAGCCTTGGATTTTCGGACAAATTGATCCCTGACTCGACGAGCCCCATTTAAATGAGTATTAGCCTTATATTTCTAACCTTGTTCATATACAATACCTTTTAGTTGGTATTAGACTTCAAATTTATGGGTAATACACTTTTCCCCCAAACATGGTTGAACTTGGTTTTTTGAGAGGGGTGTTAGCCTTGGATTTTCGGACAAATTGATCCCTGACTCGACGAGCCCCATTTAAATGAGTATTAGCCTTATATTTCTAACCTTGTTCATATCCAAGCCCTTTTTAGTTGGTATTAGACTTCAAATTTATGGGTAATAGACTTTTCCCCCCAAACATGATTGAACTTGGTTTTTTGGAGGGGGTGTTAGCCTTGGATTTTTCGGACAAATTGATCCCGACTCGACAAGCCCCATTTAAATGAGTATTAGCCTTAGATTTCTAACCTTGTTCATATCCAAGCCCTTTTTAGTTGGTATTAGACTTCAAATTTATGGGTAATACACTTTTTCCCCCAAACATGATTGAACTTGGTTTTTGGAGGGGGTGTTAGCCTTGGATTTTCGGACAAATTGATCCCTGACTCGACGAGCCCCATTTAAATGAGTATTAGCCTTATATTTCTAACCTTGTTCATATCCAATACCCTTTTAGTTGGTATTAGACTTCAAATTTATGGGTAATACACTTTTCCCCCAAACATGGTTGAACTTGGTTTTTGGAGGGGGTGTTAGCCTTGGATTTTCGGACAAATTGATCCTGACTCGACGAGCCCCATTTAAATGAGTATTAGCCTTATATTTCTAACCTTGTTCATATCCAAGACCTTTTAGTTGGTATTAGACTTCAAATTTATGGGTAATACACTTTTCCCCCAAACATGGTTGAACTTGGTTTTTTGAGGGCGTGTTAGCCTTGGATTTTCAGACAAATTGATCCTGACTCGACGAGCCCCATTTAAATGAGTATTAGCCTTATATTTCTAACCTTGTTCATATCCAAGCCCTTTTTAGTTGGTATTAGACTTCAAATTTATGGGTAATAGACTTTTCCCCCCAACATGATTGAACTTGGTTTTTTGAGGGGGTGTTAGCCTTGGATTTTCGGACAAATTGATCCTGACTCGACGAGCTCCATTTAAATGAGTATTAGCCTTAGAATTATAACCTTGTTCATATCCAAGCCCTTTTTAGTTGGTATTAGATTTCAAATTTATGGGTAATAGACTTTTCCCCCAAACTTGATTGAACTTGGTTTTTGGAGGGGGTGTTAGCCTTGGATTTTAGGACAAATTTATCCTGACTTGACAAGCCCCATTTAAATGAGTATTAGCCTTATATTTCTAACCTTGTTCATATCCAAGCCCTTTTTAGTTGGTATTAGACTTCAAATTTATGGGTAATAGACTTTTTCCCCAAACATGATTGAACTTGGTTTTTTGAGGGGGTGTTAGCCTTGGATTTTCGGACAAATTGATCCTGACTCGAAGAGCCTCATTTAAATGAGTATTAGCCTTATATATCTAACCTTGTTCATATCCAATACCTTTTAGTTGGTATTAGACTTCAAATTTATGGGTAAGAGACTTTACCCGCAAACATGGTTGAACTTGGTTTTTCGAGGGGGTGTTAGCCTTGCATTTTTGGACAAATTGATCCTGACTCGACGAGCCCCATTTAAATGAGTATTAGCCTTATATTTCTAACCTTGTTCATATCCAAGCCCTTTTTAGTTTATTAGACTTCAAATTTATAGGTAATAGACTTTTCCCCCAAACATGATTGAACTTGGTTTTTTGAGGGGGTGTTAGCCTTGCTTTTTCGGACAAATTGATCCTGACTCGACGAGCCCCATTTAAATGAGTATTAGCCTTATATTTCTAACCTTGTTCATATCCAAGCCCTTTTTAGTTGGTATTAGACTTCAAATTTATGGGTAATAGACTTTTCCCCCAAACATGATTGAACTTGGTTTTTTGAGGGGGTGTTAGCCTTGGATTTTCGGACAAATTGATCCTGACTCGACGAGCCCCATTTAAATGAGTATTAGCCTTAGATTTATAACCTTGTTCATATCCAATCCCTTTTAGTTGGTATTAGACTTCAAATTTATGGGTAATACACTTTTTCCCCAAACATGATTGAACTTGGTTTTTGGAGGGGGTGTTAGCCTTGGATTTTTCGGACAAATTGATCCTGACTCGACGAGCCCCATTTAAATGAGTATTAGCCTTATATTTCTAACCTTGTTCATATCCAAGACCTTTTAGTTGGTATTAGACTTCAAATTTATGGGTAATACACTTTTCCCCCAAACATGGTTGAACTTGGTTTTTTGGAGGGGGTGTTAGCCTTGGATTTTTCGGACAAATTGATCCTGACTCGACGAGCCCCATTTAAATGAGTATTAGCCTTATATTTCTAACCTTGTTCATATCCAAGACCTTTTAGTTGGTATTAGACTTCAAATTTATGGGTAATAAACTTTTCCCACAAACATGGTTGAACTTGGTTTTTTGAGGGGGTGTTAGCCTTTGATTTTCAGACAAATTGATCATGACTCGACGAGCCCCATTTAAATGAGTATTAGCCTTATATTTCTAACCTTGTTCATATCCAAGACCTTTTATTTGGTATTAGACTTCAAATTTATGGGTAATACACTTTTCCCGCAAACATGGTTGAACTTGGTTTTTTGAGGGGGTGTTAGCCTTTGATTTTCGGACAAATTGATCCTGACTCGACGAGCCCCATTTAAATGAGTATTATCCTTATATTTCTAACCTTGTTCATATCCAAGCCCTTTTTAGTTGGTATTAGACTTCAAATTTATGGGTAATAGACTTTTCCCCCAAACATGATTGAACTTGGTTTTTGGAGGGGGTGTTAGCCTTGGATTTTCGGACAAATTGATCCTGACTCGACGAGCCCCATTCAAATGAGTATTAGCCTTATATTTCTAACCTTGTTCATATCCAAGACCTTTTAGTTGGTATTAGACTTCAAATTTATGGGTAATACACTTTTCCCCCAAACATGGTTGAACTTGGTTTTTTGAGGGGGTGTTAGCCTTTGATTTTCAGACAAATTGATCATGACTCGACGAGCCCCATTTAAATGAGTATTAGCCTTATATTTCTAACCTTTTTCATATCCAATATGTTTTAGTTGGTATTAGACTTCAAATTTATGGGTAATACACTTTTCCCCCAAACATTGTTGAACTTGGTTTTTTGAGGGGGTGTTAACCTTGCATTTTCGGACAAATTGATCTTGACTCGACGAGCCCCATTTAAATGAGTATTAGCCTTATATTTCTAACCTTGTTCATATCCAAGCCCTTTTTAGTTTATTAGACTTCAAATTTATAGGTAATTGAATTTTCCCCCAAACATGATTGAACTTGGTTTTTTGAAGGGGTGTTAGCCTTGGATTTTCGGACAAATTGATCCTGACTCGACGAGCCCCATTTAAATGAGTATTATCCTTATATTTCTAACCTTGTTCATATCCAAGCCCTTTTTAGTTTATTAGACTTCAAATTTACAGGTAATAGACTTTTCCCCCAAACATGATTGAACTTGGTTTTTTGAGGGGGTGTTAGCCTTGGATTTTCGGACAAATTGATCCTGACTCGACGAGCCCCATTTAAATGAGTATTAGCCTTATATTTCTAACCTTGTTCATATCCAAGACTTTTTAGTTGGTATTAGACTTCAAATTTTTGGGTAATACACTTTTCCCGCAAACATGGTTGAACTTGGTTTTTTGAGGGCGTGTTAGCCTTGGATTTTCAGACAAATTGATCCTGACTCGACGAGCCCCATTTAAATGAGTATTAGCCTTATATTTCTAACCTTATTCATATCCAAGCCCTTTTTAGTTGGTATTAGACTTCAAATTTATGGGTAATAGACTTTTCCCCCCAACATGATTGAACTTGGTTTTTTGAGGGGGTGTTAGCCTTGGATTTTCGGACAAATTGATCCTGACTCGACGAGCCCCATTTAAATGAGTATTAGCCTTATATTTCTAACCTTTTTCATATCCAAGACCTTTCAGTTGGTATTAGACTTCAAATTTATGGGAAATAGACTTTTCCCCCAAACTTGATTGAACTTGGTTTTTGGAGGGGGTGTTAGCCTTGGATTTTTGGACAATTTGATCCTGACTCGACGAGCCCCATTTAAATGAGTATTAGCCTTATATTTCTAACCTTGTTCATATCCAAGCCCTTTTAGTTGGTATTAGACTTCAAATATATGGGTAATACACTTTTACCCCAAACATAATTGAACTTGGTTTTTTGAGGGGGTGTTAGCCTTGGATTTTCGGACAAATTGATCCTGACTCGACGAGCCCCATTTAAATGAGTATTAGCCTTATATTTCTAACCTTGTTCATATCCAATCCCTTTTTAGTTGGTATTAGACTTCAAATTTATGGGTAATAGACTTTTCCCCCAAACTTGATTGAACTTGGTTTTTTGAGGGGGTGTTAGCCTTGGATTTTCGGACAAATTGATCCTGACTCGACGAGCCCCATTTAAATGAGTATTAGCCTTATATTTCTAACCTTGTTCATATCCAAGCCCTTTTTAGTTGGTATTAGATTTCAAATTTATGGGTAATAGACTTTTCCCCCAAACTTGATTGAACTTGGTTTTTGGAGGTGTTAGCCTTGGATTTTCGGACAAATTGATCCTGACTCGACGAGCCCCATTTAAATGAGTATTAGCCTTAGATTTCTAACCTTGTTCATATCCAACCCCTTTTAGTTGGTATTAGACTTCAAATTTATGGGTAATACACTTTTCCCCCAAACATGGTTGAACTTGGTTTTTTGAGGTGGTGTTAGCCTTGCTTTTTCGGACAAATTGATCCTGACTCGACGAGCCCCATTTAAATGAGTATTAGCCTTATATTTCTAACCTTGTTCATATCCAAGCCCTTTTTAGTTTATTAGACTTCAAATTTGTGGGTAATAGACTTTTCCCCTCAACATGATTGAACTTGGTTTTTTGAGGGGGTGTTAGCCTTGGATTTTCGGACAAATTGATCCTGACTCGACGAGCCCCATTTCAATGAGTATTAGCCTTAGACTTATAACCTTGTTCATATCCAAGCCCTTTTTAGTTGGTATTCGACTTCAAATTTATGGGTAATACACTTTTCCCCCAAACTTGATTGAACTTGGTTTTTGGAGGGGGTGTTAGCCTTGGATTTTCGGACAAATTGATCCTGACTCGATGAGCCCCATTTAAATGAGTATTAGCCTTATATTTCTAACCTTGTTCATATCCAATCCCTTTTAGTTGGTATTAGACTTCAAATATATGGGTAATACACTTTTACCCCAAACATGATTGAACTTGGTTTTTTGAGGGGGTGTTAGCCTTTGATTTTCGGACAAATTGATCGTGACTCGAACAGCCCCATTTAAATGAGTATTAGCCTTATATTTCTAACCTTGTTCATATCCAAGACTTTTTAGTTGGTATTAGACTTCAAATTTTTGGGTAATACACTTTTCCCGCAAACATGGTTGAACTTGGTTTTTTGAGGGCGTGTTAGCCTTGGATTTTTGGACAAATTGATCCTGACTCGACGAGCCCCATTTAAATGAGTATTAGCCTTATATTTCTAACCTTGTTCATATCCAAGCCCTTTTTAGTTGGTATTAGACTTCAAATTTATGGGTAATAGACTTTTCCCCCCAACATGATTGAACTTGGTTTTTTGAGGGGGTGTTAGCCTTGGATTTTCGGACAAATTGATCCTGACTCGACGAGCCCCATTTAAATGAGTATTAGCCTTATATTTATAACCTTGTTCATATCCAATACCTTTTAGTTGGTATTAGACTTCAAATTTATGGGTAATAGACTTTTCCCCCAAAAATGATTGAACTTGGTTTTTGGAGGGGGTGTTATCCTTGGATTTTCAGACAAATTGATCACGACTCCACGAGCCCCATTTAAATGAGTATTAGCCTTAGATTTCTAACCTTGTTCATATCCAAGCCCTTTTAGTTGGTATTAGACTTCAAATTTATGGGTAATACACTTTTCCCCCAAACATGGTTGAACTTGGTTTTTTGAGGTGGTGTTAGCCTTGCTTTTTCGGACAAATTGATCCTGACTCGACCAGCCCCATTTAAATGAGTATTAGCCTTATATTTCTAACCTTGTTCATATCCAAGCCCTTTTTAGTTTATTAGACTTCAAATTTATGGGTAATAGACTTTTCCCCTAAACATGATTGAACTTGGTTTTTTGAGGGGGTGTTAGCCTTGGATTTTCGGACAAATTGATCCTGACTCGACGAGCCCCATTTCAATGAGTATTAGCCTTAGACTTATAACCTTGTTCATATCCAAGCCCTTTTGTAGTTGGTATTAGACTTCAAATTTATGGGTAATACACTTTTCCCCCAAACACGATTGAACTTGGTTTTTGGAGGGGGTGTTAGCCTTGGATTTTCGGACAAATTGATCCTGACTCGACGAGCCCCATTTAAATGAGTATTAGCATTATATTTCTAACCTTGTTCATATCCAAGACCTTTTAGTTGGTATTAGACTTCAAATTTATGGGTAATACACTTTTCCCCCAAACATGGTTGAACTTGGTTTTTTGAGGGGGTGTTAGCCTTGGATTTTCGGACAAATTGATCCTGACTCGACGAGCCCCATTTAAATGAGTATTAGCCTTATATTTCTAACCTTGTTCATATCCAAGACCTTTTAGTTGGTATTAGACTTCAAATTTATGGGTAATACACTTTTCCCGCAAACATGGTTGAACTTGGTTTTTTGAGGGGGTGTTAGCCTTTGATTTTCGGACAAATTGATCCTTACTCGACGAGCCCCATTTAAATGAGTATTAGCCTTATATTTCTAACCTTGTTCATATCCAAGACCTTTTATTTTGTATTAGACTTCAAATTTATGGGTAATACACTTTTCCCGCAAACAAGGTTGAACTTGGTTTTTTGAGGGGGTGTTAGCCTTGGATTTTCGGACAAATTGATCCTGACTCGACGAGCCCCATTTAAATGAGTATTAGCCTTATATTTCTAACCTTGTTCATATCCAATACCTTTTAATTGGTATTAGACTTCAAATTTATGGGTAATACACTTTTCCCCCAAACATGGTTGAACTTGGTTTTTTGAGGTGGTGTTAGCCTTTGATTTTCGGACAAATTGATCCTGACTCGACGAGCCCCATTTAAATGAGTATTAGCCTTATATTTCTAACCTTGTTCATATCCAAGACCTTTTAGTTGGTATTAGACTTCAAATTTATGGGAAAGAGACTTTACCCCTAAACATGATTGAACTTTGTTTTTGGAGGGGGTGTTAGCCTTGGATTTTCGGACAAATTGATCCTGACTCGACGAGCCCCATTTAAATGAGTATTAGCCTTATATTTCTAACCTTGTTCATATCCAAGCCCTTTTTAGTTGGTATTAGACTTCAAATTTATGGGTAATAGAGTTTTTCCACAAACATGATTGAACTTGGTTTTTTGAGGGGGCGTTAGCCTTGGATTTTCGGACAAATTGATCCTGACTCGACGAGCCCCATTTAAATCAGTATTAGCCTTATATTTATAACCTTGTTCATATCCAAGCCCTTTTTATTTGGTATTATACTTCAAATTTATGGGTAATAGACTTTTCCCCCAAACATGATTGAACTTGGTTTTTGGAGGGGGTGTTAGCCTTGGATTTTCGGACAAATTGATCCTGACTCGACGAGCCCCATGTAAATGAGTATTAGCCTTATATTTCTAACCTTTTTCATATCCAAGACCTTTTAGTTGGTATTAGACTTCAAATTTATGGGTAATACACTTTTCCCCGAAACATGGTTGAACTTGGTTTTTTGAGGGCGTGTTAGCCTTGGATTTTTGGACAAATTGATCCTGACTCGACGAGCCCCATTTAAATGAGTATTAGCCTTATATTTCTAACCTTGTTCATATCCAAGCCCTTTTTAGTTGGTATGAGACTTCAAATTTATGGGTAATAGACTTTTCCCCCCAACATGATTGAACTTGGTTTTTTGAGGGGGTGTTAGCCTTGAATTTTCGGACAAATTGATCCTGACTCGACGAGCTCCATTTAAATGAGTATTAGCCTTAGAATTATAACCTTGTTCATATCCAAGCCCTTTTTAGTTGGTATTAGACTTCAAATTTATGGGTAATACATGTTTCCCCCAAACATGATTGAACATGGTTTTTGGAGGGGGTGTTAGCCCAGGATTTTAGGACAAATTGATCCTGACTTGACGAGCCCCATTTAAATGAGTATTAGCCTTATATTTCTAACCTTGTTCATATCCAAGCCCTTTTTAGTTGGTATTAGACTTCAAATTTATAGGTAATAGACTTTTTCCCCAAACATGATTGAACTTGGTTTTTTGAGGGGGTGTTAGCCTTGGATTTTCGGACAAATTGATCCTGACTCGACGAGCCCCATTTAAATGAGTATTAGCCTTATATTTCTAACCTTGTTCATATCCAAGCCCTTTTTAGTTGGTATTAGATTTCAAATTTATGGGTAATAGACTTTTCCCCCAAACTTGATTGAACTTGGTTTTTGGAGGGGGTGTTAGCCTTGGATTTTAGGACAAATTTATCCTGACTTGACGAGCCCCATTTAAATGAGTATTAGCCTTATATTTCTAACCTTGTTCATATCCAAGCCCTTTTTAGTTGGTATTAGACTTCAAATTTATGGGTAATAGACTTTTTCCCCAAACATGATTGAACTTGGTTTTTTGAGGGGGTGTTAGCCTTGGATTTTCGGACAAATTGATCCTGACTCGAAGAGCCCCATTTAAATGAGTATTAGCCTTATATTTCTAACCTTGTTCATATCCAATACCTTTTAGTTGGTATTAGACTTCAAATTTATGGGTAATAGACTTTTCCCCGCAAACATGGTTGAACTTGGTTTTTTGAGGGGGTGTTAGCCTTGCATTTTTGGACAAATTGATCCTGACTCGACGAGCCCCATTTAAATGAGTATTAGCCTTATATTTCTAACCTTGTTCATATCCAAGCCCTTTTTAGTTTATTAGACTTCAAATTTATAGGTAATAGACTTTTCCCCCAAACATGATTGAACTTGGTTTTTTGAGGGGGTGTTAGCCTTGGATTTTCGGACAAATTGATCCTGACTCGACGAGCCCCATTTAAATGAGTATTAGCCTTAGATTTATAACCTTGTTCATATCCAATCCCTTTTTAGTTGGTATTAGACTTCAAATTTATGGGTAATACACTTTTTCCCCAAACATGATTGAACTTGGTTTTTGGAGGGGGTGTTAGCCTTGGATTTTTGGACAAATTGATCCCTGACTCGACGAGCCCCATTTTAAATGAGTATTAGCCTTATATTTCTAACCTTGTTCATATCCAAGACCCTTTTAGTTGGTATTAGACTTCAAATTTATGGGTAATACACTTTTCCCCCAAACATGGTTGAACTTGGTTTTTTGGAGGGGGGTGTTAGCCTTGGATTTTCGGACAAATTGATCCCTGACTCGACGAGCCCCATTTTAAATGAGTATTAGCCTTATATTTTCTAACCTTGTTCATATCCAAGACCCTTTTAGTTGGTATTAGACTTCAAATTTATGGGTAATAAACTTTTCCCACAAACATGGTTGAACTTGGTTTTTTGGAGGGGGTGTTAGCCTTGGATTTTCGAGACAAATTGATCATGACTCGACGAGCCCCATTTTAAATGAGTATTAGCCTTATATTTCTAACCTTGTTCATATCCAAGACCCTTTTAGTTTGGTATTAGACTTCAAATTTATGGGTAATACACTTTTTCCCCCAAACATGATTGAACTTGGTTTTTTGAGGGGGTGTTAGCCTTTGGATTTTTCGGACAAATTGATCCCGACTCGACGAGCCCCATTTTAAATGAGTATTAGCCTTATATTTCTAACCTTGTTCATATCCAAGCCCCTTTTTAGTTGGTATTAGACTTCAAATTTATGGGTAATAGACTTTTCCCCCAAACATGATTGAACTTGGTTTTTGGAGGGGGTGTTAGCCTTGGATTTTCGGACAAATTGATCCCTGACTCGACGAGCCCCCATTTCTAAATGAGTATTAGCCTTATATTTCTAACCTTGTTCATATCCAAGACCCTTTTAGTTGGTATTAGACTTCAAATTTATGGGTAATAGACTTTTCCCCCCAAACATGATTGAACTTGGTTTTTTGGAGGGGGTGTTAGCCTTTGGATTTTCGGACAAATTGATCATGACTCGACGAGCCCCATTTTAAATGAGTATTAGCCTTATATTTCTAACCTTGTTCATATCCAATACCCTTTTAGTTGGTATTAGACTTCAAATTTATGGGTAATAGACTTTTCCCCCCAAACATTGATTGAACTTGGTTTTTTGGAGGGGGTGTTAGCCTTGCATTTTCGGACAAATTGATCTTGACTCGACGAGCCCCATTTTAAATGAGTATTAGCCTTATATTTCTAACCTTGTTCATATCCAAGCCCTTTTTAGTTGGTATTAGACTTCAAATTTATGGGTAATAGACTTTTTCCCCCAAACATGATTGAACTTGGTTTTTTGGAGGGGGTGTTAGCCTTGGATTTTTCGGACAAATTGATCCCGACTCGACGAGCCCCATTTTAAATGAGTATTAGCCTTATATTTCTAACCTTGTTCATATCCAAGCCCTTTTTAGTTGGTATTAGACTTCAAATTTATGGGTAATAGACTTTTTCCCCCAAACATGATTGAACTTGGTTTTTTGGAGGGGGTGTTAGCCTTGGATTTTCGGACAAATTGATCCCTGACTCGACGAGCCCCATTTTAAATGAGTATTAGCCTTAGATTTCTAACCTTGTTCATATCCAAGCCCTTTTTAGTTGGTATTAGACTTCAAATTTATGGGTAATAGACTTTTCCCCCAAACATGATTGAACTTGGTTTTTTGGAGGGGGTGTTAGCCTTGGATTTTCGGACAAATTGGTCCCTGACTCGACGAGCCCCATTTTAAATGAGTATTAGCCTTAGATTTCTAACCTTGTTCATATCCAAGCCCTTTTAGTTGGTATTAGACTTCAAATTTATGGGTAATAGACTTTTTCCCCCCAAACATGATTGAACTTGGTTTTTGGAGGGGGTGTTAGCCTTGGATTTTCGGACAAATTGATCCCTGACTCGACGAGCCCCATTTTAAATGAGTATTAGCCTTAGATTTCTAACCTTGTTCATATCCAAGCCCTTTTAGTTGGTATTAGACTTCAAATTTATGGGTAATAGACTTTTCCCCCCAAACATGATTGAACTTGGTTTTTTGGAGGGGGTGTTAGCCTTGGATTTTTCGGACAAATTGGTCCCTGACTCGACGAGCCCCATTTTAAATGAGTATTAGCCTTAGATTTCTAACCTTGTTCATATCCAAGCCCTTTTAGTTGGTATTAGACTTCAAATTTATGGGTAATAGACTTTTCCCCCAAAACATGATAGAACTTGGTTTTTTGGAGGGGGTGTTAGCCTTGGATTTTTCGGACAAATTGATCCCGACTCGACGAGCCCCATTTTAAATGAGTATTAGCCTTAGATTTCTAACCTTGTTCATATCCAATCCCTTTTTAGTTGGTATTAGACTTCAAATTTATGGGTAATAGACTTTTCCCCCAAAACATGATTGAACTTGGTTTTTTGGAGGGGGTGTTAGCCTTGGATTTTCGGACAAATTGGTCCCTGACTCGACGAGCCCCATTTTAAATGAGTATTAGCCTTAGATTTCTAACCTTGTTCATATCCAAGCCCTTTTTAGTTGGTATTAGACTTCAAATTTATGGGTAATAGACTTTTTCCCCCAAAACATGATTGAACTTGGTTTTTTGGAGGGGGTGTTAGCCTTGGATTTTCGGACAAATTGGTCCCTGACTCGACGAGCCCCATTTTAAATGAGTATTAGCCTTAGATTTCTAACCTTGTTCATATCCAAGCCCTTTTAGTTGGTATTAGACTTCAAATTTATGGGTAATAGACTTTTCCCCCCAAAACATGATTGAACTTGGTTTTTTGGAGGGGGTGTTAGCCTTGGATTTTCGGACAAATTGATCATGACTCGACGAGCCCCATTTAAATGAGTATTAGCCTTAGATTTCTAACCTTGTTCATATCCAATCCCTTTTAGTTGGTATTAGACTTCAAATTTATGGGTAATAGACTTTTCCCCCAAACATGATTGAACTTGGTTTTTGGAGGGGGTGTTAGCCTTGGATTTTCGGACAAATTGGTCCTGACTTGATGAGCCCCATTTTAAATGAGTATTAGCCTTAGATTTCTAACCTTGTTCATATCCAATACCTTTTAGTTGGTATTAGACTTCAAATTTATGGGTAACAGACTTTTCCCCCAAACATGATTGAACTTCGTTTTTGGAGGGGGTGTTAGCCTTGGATTTCAGACAAATTGGTCCTGACTCGATGAGCCCCATTTGAAATGAGTATTAGCCTTAGATTTCTAACCTTGTTCATATCCAATCCCTTTTAGTTGGTATTAGACTTCAAATTTATGGGTAATAGTCTTTTCCCCCAAACATGATTGAACTTGGTTTTTGGAGGAGGTGTTAGCCTTGGATTTTCGAACAAATTGGTCCTGACTCGACGAGCCCCATTTTAAATAATTATTAGCCTTAGATTTCTAACCTTGTTCATATCCAAGCCCTTTTAGTTGGTATTAGACTTCAAATTTATGGGTAATAGACTTTTCCCCCCAAAATGATAGAACTTGGTTTTTGGAGGGGGTGTTAGCCTTGGATTTTAAGACAAATTGGTCCTGACTTGACGAGCCCCATTTTAAATGAGTATTAGCCTTAGATTTCTAACCTTGTTCATATCCAATCCTTTTTAGTTGGTATTAGACTTCAAATTTATGGGTAATTGACTTTTCCCCCCAAAATGATAGAACTTGGTTTTTGGAGGGGGTGTTAGCCTTGGATTTTCGGAAAAATTGGTCCTGACTTCACGAGCCCCATTTTAAATGAGTATTAGCCTTAGATTTCTAACCTTGTTCATATCCAATCCCTTTTAGTTGGTATTAGACTTCAAATTTATGGGTAATAGACTTTTCCCCCAAAAATGATTGAACTTGGTTTTTGGAGGGGGTGTTAGCCTTGGATTTTCGGACAAATTGGTCCTGACTCGACGAGCCCCATTTTAAATGAGTATTAGCCTTAGATTTCTAACCTTGTTCATATCCAAGCCCTTTTAGTTGGTATTAGAATTCAATTTTATGGGTAATAAACTTTTCCCCCAAACATGATTGAACTTGGTTTTCCCCAAACATGATTGAACTTTGTTTTTGGAGGGGGTGTTAGCCTTGGATTTTCGGACAAATTGGTCCTGACTCGACGAGCCCCATTTTAAATGAGTATTAGCCTTATATTTCTAACCTTGTTCATATCCAATCCCTTTTAGTTGGTATTAGACTTCAAATTTATGGGTAATAGACTTTTCCCCCCCAAAATGATAGAACTTGGTTTTTGGAGGAGGTGTTAGCCTTGAATTTTCAGACAAATTAGTCCTGACTTGACTAGCCCCATTTTAAATGATTATTAGCCTTAGATTTCTAACCTTGTTCATATCCAATACCTTTTAGTTGGTATTAGACTTCAAATTTATGGGTAATAGACTTTTCCCCCAAAAATGATTGAACTTGGTTTTTGGAGGGGGTGTTAGCCTTGGATTTTCGGACAAATTGGTCCTGACTCGACGAGCCCCATTTTAAATGAGTATTAGCCTTAGATTTCTAACCTTGTTCATATCCAATCCCTTTTAGTTGGTATTAGACTTCAAATTTATGGGTAATAGACTTTTCCCCCAAACATGATTGAACTTGGTTTTTTGGAGGGGGTGTTAGCCTTGGATTTTTA
>CM055343.1:268553-316300 GCA_029228605.1 Salix koriyanagi | reverse complement strand
ACCCCCTCCAAAAACCAAGTTCTATCATTTTGGGGGAAAAGTCTATTACCCATAAATTTGAAGTCTAATACCAACTAAAAAGGGATTGGATATGAACAAGGTTAGAAATCTAAGGCTAATACTCATTTAAAATGGGGCTCGTCGAGTCAGACCAATTTGTCCGAAAAATCCAAGGCTAACACCCCCTCCAAAAACCAAGTTCAATCATGTTTGGGGGGAAAAGTCTATTACCCATAAATTTGAAGTCTAATACCAACTAAAAGGGATTGGATATGAACAAGGTTAGAAATCTAAGGCTAATACTCATTTAAATGGGGCTCGTCGAGTCAGGATCAATTTGTCCGAAAATCCAAGGCTAACACCCCCTCCAAAAACCAAGTTCTATCATTTTGGGGGGAAAAGTCTATTACCCATAAATTTGAAGTCTAATACCAACTAAAAGGGATTGGATATGAACAAGGTTAGAAATCTAAGGCTAATACTCATTTAAAATGGGGCTCGTCGAGTCAGGATCAATTTGTCCGAAAATCCAAGGCTAACACCCCCTCCAAAAACCAAGTTCTATCATTTTGGGGGGAAAAGTCTATTACCCATAAATTTGAAGTCTAATACCAACTAAAAGGGTATTGGATATGAACAAGGTTAGAAATATAAGGCTAATACTCATTTAAAATGGGGCTCGTCGAGTCAGGACCAATTTGTCCGAAAATCCAAGGCTAACACCCCCTCCAAAAACCAAGTTCTATCATGTTTGGGGGGAAAAGTCTATTACCCATAAATTTGAAGTCTAATACCAACTAAAAGGGTATTGGATATGAACAAGGTTAGAAATCTAAGGCTAATACTCATTTAAAATGGGGCTCGTGGAGTCGGGACCAATTTGTCCGAAAAATCCAAGGCTAACACCCCCTCCAAAAACCAAGTTCTATCATTTTTGGGGGAAAAGTCTATTACCCATAAATTTGAAGTCTAATACCAACTAAAAGGGTATTGGATATGAACAAGGTTAGAAATCTAAGGCTAATACTCATTTAAAATGGGGCTCGTCGAAGTCAGACCAATTTGTCCGAAAAATCCAAGGCTAACACCCCCTCCAAAAACCAAGTTCAATCATGTTTGGGGGGAAAAGTCTATTACCCATAAATTTGAAGTCTAATACCAACTAAAAGGGATTGGATATGAACAAGGTTAGAAATCTAAGGCTAATACTCATTTAAAATGGGGCTCGTCGAGTCAGGACCAATTTGTCCGAAAAATCCAAGGCTAACACCCCCTCCAAAAACCAAGTTCAATCATGTTTTGGGGGGAAAAGTCTATTACCCATAAATTTGAAGTCTAATACCAACTAAAAGGGTATTGGATATGAACAAGGTTAGAAATCTAAGGCTAATACTCATTTAAAATGGGGCTCGTCGAAGTCAGGACCAATTTGTCCGAAAATCCAAGGCTAACACCCCCTCCAAAAACCAAGTTCAATCATGTTTGGGGGAAAAGTCTATTACCCATAAATTTGAAGTCTAATACCAACTAAAAAGGTATTGGATATGAACAAGGTTAGAAATATAAGGCTAATACTCATTTAAAATGGGGCTCGTCGAGTCAGGACCAATTTGTCCGAAAATCCAAGGCTAACACCCCCTCCAAAAACCAAGTTCAATCATGTTTGGGGGGAAAAGTCTATTACCCATAAATTTGAAGTCTAATACCAACTAAAAAGGGATTGGATATGAACAAGGTTAGAAATCTAAGGCTAATACTCATTTAAAATGGGGCTCGTCGAGTCATGACCAATTTGTCCGAAAATCCAAGGCTAACACCCCTCCAAAAACCAAGTTCAATCATGTTTTGGGGGGAAAAGTCTATTACCCATAAATTTGAAGTCTAATACCAACTAAAAGGGTATTGGATATGAACAAGGTTAGAAATCTAAGGCTAATACTCATTTAAAATGGGGCTCGTCGAGTCATGATCAATTTGTCCGAAAAATCCAAGGCTAACACCCCCTCCAAAAACCAAGTTCAATCATGTTTGGGGGAAAAGTCTATTACCCATAAATTTGAAGTCTAATACCAACTAAAAGGGATTGGATATGAACAAGGTTAGAAATCTAAGGCTAATACTCATTTAAATGGGGCTCGTCGAGTCAGGATCAATTTGTCCGAAAAATCCAAGGCTAACACCCCCTCCAAAAACCAAGTTCTATCATGTTTGGGGGGAAAAGTCTATTACCCATAAATTTGAAGTCTAATACCAACTAAAAGGGTATTGGATATGAACAAGGTTAGAAATCTAAGGCTAATACTCATTTAAAATGGGGCTCGTCGAGTCAGGACCAATTTGTCCGAAAATCCAAGGCTAACACCCTCCAAAAACCAAGTTCAATCATGTTTGGGGGGAAAAGTCTATTACCCATAAATTTGAAGTCTAATACCAACTAAAAGGTATTGGATATGAACAAGGTTAGAAATCTAAGGCTAATACTCATTTAAAATGGGGCTCGTCGAAGTCAGACCAATTTGTCCGAAAAATCCAAGGCTAACACCCCTCCAAAAACCAAGTTCTATCATGTTTGGGGGAAAAGTCTATTACCCATAAATTTGAAGTCTAATACCAACTAAAAGGGATTGGATATGAACAAGGTTAGAAATCTAAGGCTAATACTCATTTAAAATGGGGCTCGTCGAGTCAGGACCAATTTGTCCGAAAATCCAAGGCTAACACCCCCTCCAAAAACCAAGTTCAATCATGTTTTGGGGGAAAAGTCTATTACCCATAAATTTGAAGTCTAATACCAACTAAAAGGGTATTGGATATGAACAAGGTTAGAAATCTAAGGCTAATACTCATTTAAAATGGGGCTCGTCGAAGTCAGACCAATTTGTCCGAAAATCCAAGGCTAACACCCCCTCCAAAAACCAAGTTCTATCATGTTTGGGGGAAAAGTCTATTACCCATAAATTTGAAGTCTAATACCAACTAAAAAGGGTATTGGATATGAACAAGGTTAGAAATATAAGGCTAATACTCATTTAAAATGGGGCTCGTCGAGTCAGGACCAATTTGTCCGAAAATCCAAGGCTAACACCCCCTCCAAAAAACCAAGTTCTATCATGTTTTGGGGGGAAAAGTCTATTACCCATAAATTTGAAGTCTAATACCAACTAAAAGGGATTGGATATGAACAAGGTTAGAAATCTAAGGCTAATACTCATTTAAAATGGGGCTCGCCGAGTCGGGATCAATTTGTCCGAAAAATCCAAGGCTAACACCCCCTCCAAAAAACCAAGTTCAATCATGTTTGGGGGGAAAAGTCTATTACCCATAAATTTGAAGTCTAATACCAACTAAAAGGGATTGGATATGAACAAGGTTAGAAATCTAAGGCTAATACTCATTTAAATGGGGCTCGTCGAGTCAGGATCAATTTGTCCGAAAAATCCAAGGCTAACACCCTCCAAAAACCAAGTTCTATCATGTTTGGGGGGAAAAGTCTATTACCCATAAATTTGAAGTCTAATACCAACTAAAAGGGATTGGATATGAACAAGGTTAGAAATCTAAGGCTAATACTCATTTAAATGGGGCTCGTCGAGTCATGATCAATTTGTCCGAAAATCCAAGGCTAACACCCCCTCCAAAAACCAAGTTCAATCATGTTTGGGGGGAAAAAGTCTATTACCCATAAATTTGAAGTCTAATACCAACTAAAAGGGATTGGATATGAACAAGGTTAGAAATCTAAGGCTAATACTCATTTAAATGGGGCTCGTCGAATCAGGATCAATTTGTCCGAAAAATCCAAGGCTAACACCCCCTCCAAAAACCAAGTTCTATCATGTTTGGGGGGAAAAGTCTATTACCCATAAATTTGAAGTCTAATACCAACTAAAAAGGGTCTTGGATATGAACAAGGTTAGAAATCTAAGGCTAATACTCATTTAAAATGGGGCTCGTCGAAGTCGGGATCAATTTGTCCGAAAAATCCAAGGCTAACACCCCCTCCAAAAAACCAAGTTCAATCATGTTTGGGGGGAAAAGTCTATTACCCATAAATTTGAAGTCTAATACCAACTAAAAGGGATTGGATATGAACAAGGTTAGAAATCTAAGGCTAATACTCATTTAAAATGGGGCTCGTCGAGTCGTGATCAATTTGTCCGAAAATCCAAGGCTAACACCCCCTCCAAAAAACCAAGTTCAATCATGTTTGGGGGAAAAGTCTATTACCCATAAATTTGAAGTCTAATACCAACTAAAAGGTCTTGGATATGAACAAGGTTAGAAATATAAGGCTAATACTCATTTAAATGGGGCTCGTCGAGTCGAGATCAATTTGTCCGAAAAATCCAAGGCTAACACCCCCTCCAAAAAACCAAGTTCAACCATGTTTGCGGGAAAAGTGTATTACCCATAAATTTGAAGTCTAATACCAACTAAAAGGTCTTGGATATGAACAAGGTTAGAAATCTAAGGCTAATACTCATTTAAATGGGGCTCGTCGAGTCAGGATCAATTTGTCCGAAAATCCAAAGGCTAACACCCCCTCCAAAAAACCAAGTTCAATCATGTTTGGGGGGAAAAGTCTATTACCCATAAATTTGAAGTATAATACCAACTAAAAGGGGCTTGGATATGAACAAGGTTATAAATATAAGGCTAATACTGATTTAAATGGGGCTCGTCGAGTCAGGATCAATTTGTCCGAAAATCCAAGGCTAACACCCCCTCAAAAAACCAAGTTCAATCATGTTTGGGGAAAAAGTCTATTACCCATAAATTTGAAGTCTAATACCAACTAAAAAGGGCTTGGATATGAACAAGGTTAGAAATATAAGGCTAATACCCATTTAAATGGGGCTCGTCGAGTCAGGATCAATTTGTCCAAAAATCCAAGGCTAACACCCCCTCCAAAAACCAAGTTCAATCATGTTTGGGGGGAAAAGTCTATTACCCATAAATTTGAAGTCTAATACCAACTAAAAAGGGCTTGGATATGAACAAGGTTAGAAATCTAAGGCTAATACTCATTTAAATGGGGCTTGTCGAGTCAGATCAATTTGTCCGAAAATCCAAGGCTAACACCCCCTCCAAAAACCAAGTTCAATCATGTTTGGGGGGAAAAGTCTATTACCCATAAATTTGAAGTCTAATACCAACTAAAAGGGTCTTGGATATGAACAAGGTTAGAAATATAAGGCTAATACTCATTTAAATGGGGCTCGCCGAGTCAGGATCAATTTGTCCGAAAAATCAAAGGCTAACACCCCCTCCAAAAAACCAAGTTCAACCATGTTTGGGGGAAAAAGTGTATTACCCATAAATTTTGAAGTCTAATACCAACTAAAAAGGGTCTTGGATATGAACAAGGTTAGAAATATAAGGCTAATACTCATTTAAATGGGGCTCGTCGAGTCAGGATCAATTTGTCCGAAAATCCAAGGCTAACACCCCCTCCAAAAACCAAGTTCAATCATGTTTGGGGGAAAAGTGTATTACCCATAAATTTGAAGTCTAATACCAACTAAAAGGGCTTGGATATGAACAAGGTTAGAAATCTAAGGCTAATACTCATTTAAATGGGGCTTGTCGAGTCAGGATCAATTTGTCCGAAATTCCAAGGCTAACACCCCCTCCAAAAACCAAGTTCAATCATGTTTGGGGGAAAAGTCTATTACCCATAAATTTGAAGTATAATACCAACTAAAAGGGGCTTGGATATGAACAAGGTTATAAATATAAGGCTAATACTGATTTAAATGGGGCTCGTCGAGTCAGGATCAATTTGTCCGAAAATCCAAGGCTAACACCCCCTCAAAAAACCAAGTTCAATCATGTTTGGGGAAAAAGTCTATTACCCATAAATTTGAAGTCTAATACCAACTAAAAAGGGCTTGGATATGAACAAGGTTAGAAATATAAGGCTAATACTCATTTAAATGGGGCTCGTCGAGTCAGGATCAATTTGTCCGAAAATTCCAAGGCTAACACGCCCTCCAAAAACCAAGTTCAATCATGTTTGGGGGAAAAGTCTATTTCCCATAAATTTGAAGTCTAATACCAACTAAAAGGGTCTTGGATATGAACAAGGTTAGAAATATAAGGCTAATACTCATTTAAATGGGGCTCGTCGAGTCAGATCAATTTGTCCGAAAAATCCAAGGCTAACACCCCCTCCAAAAACCAAGTTCAATCATGTTTGGGGGAAAAGTCTATTACCCATAAATTTGAAGTCTAATACCAACTAAAAGGGTCTTGGATATGAACAAGGTTAGAAATATAAGGCTAATACTCATTTAAATGGGGCTCGCCGAGTCAGATCAATTTGTCCGAAAAATCCAAGGCTAACACCCCCTCCAAAAAACCAAGTTCAATCATGTTTGGGGGAAAAAGTCTATTACCCATAAATTTGAAGTCTAATACCAACTAAAAGGGCTTGGATATGAACAAGGTTAGAAATATAAGGCTAATACTCATTTAAATGGGGCTCGTCGAGTCAGGATCAATTTGTCCGAAAATCCAAGGCTAACACCCCTCCAAAAACCAAGTTCAATCATGTTTGGGGGAAAAGTCTATTACCCATAAATTTGAAGTCTAATACCAACTAAAAAGGGGCTTGGATATGAACAAGGTTAGAAATATAAGGCTAATACTCATTTAAATGGGGCTCGTCGAGTCAGGATCAATTTGTCCGAAAAATCCAAGGCTAACACCCCTCCAAAAAACCAAGTTCAATCATGTTTGGGGGAAAAGTCTATTACCCATAAATTTGAAGTCTAATACCAACTAAAAAGGGCTTGGATATGAACAAGGTTAGAAATATAAGGCTAATACTCATTTAAATGGGGCTCGTCGAGTCAGGATCAATTTGTCCGAAAAATCCAAGGCTAACACCCCTCCAAAAACCAAGTTCAATCATGTTTGGGGGAAAAGTCTATTACCCATAAATTTGAAGTCTAATACCAACTAAAAAGGTCTTGGATATGAACAAGGTTAGAAATATAAGGCTAATACTCATTTAAATGGGGCTCGCCGAGTCAGATCAATTTGTCCGAAAAATCCAAGGCTAACACCCCTCCAAAAACCAAGTTCAATCATGTTTGGGGGAAAAGTCTATTACCCATAAATTTGAAGTCTAATACCAACTAAAAGGTCTTGGATATGAACAAGGTTAGAAATATAAGGCTAATACTCATTTAAATGGGGCTCGTCGAGTCAGGATCAATTTGTCCGAAAATCCAAGGCTAACACCCCCTCCAAAAAACCAAGTTCAATCATGTTTGGGGGAAAAAGTCTATTACCCATAAATTTGAAGTCTAATACCAACTAAAAAGGGCTTGGATATGAACAAGGTTAGAAATCTAAGGCTAATACTCATTTAAATGGGGCTCGTCGAGTCAGGATCAATTTGTCCGAAAAATCCAAGGCTAACACCCCCTCCAAAAACCAAGTTCAACCATGTTTGGGGGGAAAAGTGTATTACCCATAAATTTGAAGTCTAATACCAACTAAAAAGGGTCTTGGATATGAACAAGGTTAGAAATATAAGGCTAATACTCATTTAAATGGGGCTCGTCGAGTCAGGATCAATTTGTCCGAAAAATCCAAAGGCTAACACCCCCTCCAAAAAACCAAGTTCAATCATGTTTGGGGGAAAAGTGTATTACCCATAAATTTTGAAGTCTAATACCAACTAAAAGGTCTTGGATATGAACAAGGTTAGAAATATAAGGCTAATACTCATTTAAATGGGGCTCGCCGAGTCAGATCAATTTGTCCGAAAAATCCAAGGCTAACACCCCCTCCAAAAACCAAGTTCAATCATGTTTGGGGGAAAAAGTGTATTACCCATAAATTTGAAGTCTAATACCAACTAAAAGGGCTTGGATATGAACAAGGTTAGAAATCTAAGGCTAATACTCATTTAAATGGGGCTCGCCGAGTCAGGATCAATTTGTCCGAAAATCCAAGGCTAACACCCCTCCAAAAAACCAAGTTCAATCATGTTTGGGGGAAAAAGTCTATTACCCATAAATTTGAAGTCTAATACCAACTAAAAAGGGCTTGGATATGAACAAGGTTAGAAATATAAGGCTAATACTCATTTAAATGGGGCTCGTCGAGTCATGATCAATTTGTCCGAAAATCCAAGGCTAACACCCCCTCCAAAAACCAAGTTCAATCATGTTTGGGGGGAAAAGTGTATTACCCATAAATTTGAAGTCTAATACCAACTAAAAGGGGTCTTGGATATGAACAAGGTTAGAAATATAAGGCTAATACTCATTTAAATGGGGCTCGTCGAGTCAGATCAATTTGTCCGAAAATCCAAGGCTAACACCCCCTCCAAAAAACCAAGTTCAACCATGTTTGGGGGAAAAGTCTATTACCCATAAATTTGAAGTCTAATACCAACTAAAAAGGGCTTGGATATGAACAAGGTTAGAAATATAAGGCTAATACTCATTTAAATGGGGCTCGCCGAGTCGGATCAATTTGTCCGAAAAATCCAAGGCTAACACCCCCTCCAAAAAACCAAGTTCAATCATGTTTGGGGGAAAAAGTCTATTACCCATAAATTTGAAGTCTAATACCAACTAAAAAGGGCTTGGATATGAACAAGGTTAGAAATATAAGGCTAATACTCATTTAAATGGGGCTCGTCGAGTCGGATCAATTTGTCCGAAAAATCCAAGGCTAACACCCCCTCCAAAAACCAAGTTCAATCATGTTTGGGGGAAAAGTCTATTACCCATAAATTTGAAGTCTAATACCAACTAAAAGGGTCTTGGATATGAACAAGGTTAGAAATATAAGGCTAATACTCATTTAAATGGGGCTCGCCGAGTCAGATCAATT
The DNA here is from genome assembly GCA_029228605.1 of Salix koriyanagi. Classification (NCBI taxonomy): domain Eukaryota; kingdom Viridiplantae; phylum Streptophyta; class Magnoliopsida; order Malpighiales; family Salicaceae; genus Salix; species Salix koriyanagi. The sequence goes on along the minus strand of CM055343.1, from coordinate 307,444 downwards.
TGTCCGAAAAATCCAAGGCTAACACCCCTCCAAAAACCAAGTTCAATCATGTTTGGGGGGAAAAGTCTATTACCCATAAATTTGAAGTCTAATACCAACTAAAAGGTCTTGGATATGAACAAGGTTAGAAATATAAGGCTAATACTCATTTAAATGGGGCTCGTCGAGTCAGATCAATTTGTCCGAAAAATCCAAGGCTAACACCCCCTCCAAAAACCAAGTTCAATCATGTTTGGGGGAAAAGTCTATTACCCATAAATTTGAAGTCTAATACCAACTAAAAGGGTCTTGGATATGAACAAGGTTAGAAATATAAGGCTAATACTCATTTAAATGGGGCTCGTCGAGTCAGATCAATTTGTCCGAAAAATCCAAGGCTAACACCCCCTCCAAAAACCAAGTTCAATCATGTTTGGGGGGAAAAGTCTATTACCCATAAATTTGAAGTCTAATACCAACTAAAAAGGTCTTGGATATGAACAAGGTTAGAAATATAAGGCTAATACTCATTTAAATGGGGCTCGCCGAGTCGGGATCAATTTGTCCGAAAATCCAAGGCTAACACCCCTCCAAAAACCAAGTTCAATCATGTTTGGGGGAAAAGTCTATTACCCATAAATTTGAAGTCTAATACCAACTAAAAGGTCTTGGATATGAACAAGGTTAGAAATATAAGGCTAATACTCATTTAAATGGGGCCTCGTCGAGTCGGGATCAATTTGTCCGAAAAATCCAAGGCTAACACCCCTCCAAAAACCAAGTTCAATCATGTTTGGGGGAAAAAGTGTATTACCCATAAATTTGAAGTCTAATACCAACTAAAAGGGCTTGGATATGAACAAGGTTAGAAATATAAGGCTAATACTCATTTAAATGGGGCTCGTCGAGTCAGATCAATTTGTCCGAAAAATCCAAGGCTAACACCCCCTCCAAAAACCAAGTTCAATCATGTTTGGGGGAAAAGTCTATTACCCATAAATTTGAAGTCTAATACCAACTAAAAGGGTCTTGGATATGAACAAGGTTAGAAATATAAGGCTAATACTCATTTAAATGGGGCTCGCCGAGTCAGATCAATTTGTCCGAAAATCCAAGGCTAACACCCCCTCAAAAACCAAGTTCAATCATGTTTGGGGAAAAGTCTATTACCCATAAATTTGAAGTCTAATACCAACTAAAAAGGGCTTGGATATGAACAAGGTTAGAAATATAAGGCTAATACTCATTTAAATGGGGCTCTGCCGAGTCAGATCAATTTGTCCGAAAAATCCAAGGCTAACACCCCCTCCAAAAACCAAGTTCAATCATGTTTGGGGGAAAAGTCTATTACCCATAAATTTGAAGTCTAATACCAACTAAAAAGGGCTTGGATATGAACAAGGTTAGAAATCTAAGGCTAATACTCATTTAAATGGGGCTCGTCGAGTCAGGATCAATTTGTCCGAAAATCCAAGGCTAACACCCCTCCAAAAACCAAGTTCAATCATGTTTGGGGGAAAAGTCTATTACCCATAAATTTGAAGTCTAATACCAACTAAAAGGTCTTGGATATGAACAAGGTTAGAAATATAAGGCTAATACTCATTTAAATGGGGCTCGTCGAGTCAGGATCAATTTGTCCAAAAATCCAAGGCTAACACCCCTCCAAAAACCAAGTTCAATCATGTTTGAGGGAAAAGTGTATTACCCATAAATTTGAAGTCTAATACCAACTAAGAATGGCTTGCATATGAACAAGGTGAGAAATATAAGGCTAATACTCATTTAAATGGGGCTCGTCGAGTCAGATCAATTTGTCCGAAAATCCAAGGCTAACACCCCTCCAAAAACCAAGTTCAATCATGTTTGGGGGAAAAGTGTATTACCCATAAATTTGAAGTGTAATACCAACTAAAAGGGATTGGATATGAACAAGGTTAGAAATATAAGGCTAATACTCATTTAAATGGAGATTGTCGAATCAGGATCAATTTGTCCGAAAATCCAAGGCTAACACCCCTCCAAAAAACCAAGTTCAATCATGTTTGGGCAAAAAGTCTATTACCCATAAATTTGAAGTCTAATACCAACTAAAAGGTCTTGGATATGAACAAGGTTAGAAATATAAGGCTAATACTCATTTAAATGGGGCTCGCCGAGTCGTGATCAATTTGTCCGAAAAATCCAAGGCTAACACCCCCTCCAAAAACCAAGTTCAATCATGTTTGGGGGAAAAAGTCTATTACCCATAAATTTGAAGTCTAATACCAACTAAAAAGGGCTTGGATATGAACAAGGTTAGAAATATAAGGCTAATACTCATTTAAATGGGGCTCGTCGAGTCAGGATCAATTTGTCCGAAAATCCAAGGCTAACACCCCCTCCAAAAACCAAGTTCAATCATGTTTGGGGGAAAAGTCTATTACCCATAAATTTGAAGTCTAATACCAACTAAAAGGGCTTGGATATGAACAAGGTTAGAAATATAAGGCTAATACTCATTTAAATGGGGCTCGTCGAGTCAGGATCAATTTGTCCGAAAATCCAAGGCTAACACCCCCTCCAAAAACCAAGTTCAATCATGTTTGGGGGAAAAGTCTATTACCCATAAATTTGAAGTCTAATACCAACTAAAAGGTCTTGGATATGAACAAGGTTAGAAATATAAGGCTAATACTCATTTAAATGGGGCTCGTCGAGTCAGGATCAATTTGTCCGAAAAATCCAAAGGCTAACACCCCCTCCAAAAAACCAAGTTCAACCATGTTTGGGGGAAAAGTGTATTACCCATAAATTTTGAAGTCTAATACCAACTAAAAGGTCTTGGATATGAACAAGGTTAGAAATATAAGGCTAATACTCATTTAAATGGGGCTCGCCGAGTCAGGGATCAATTTGTCCGAAAATCCAAGGCTAACACCTCCAAAAACCAAGTTCAATCATGTTTGGGGGAAAAGTGTATTACCCATAAATTTGAAGTCTAATACCAACTAAAAGGGCTTGGATATGAACAAGGTTAGAAATCTAAGGCTAATACTCATTTAAATGGGGCTCGTCGAGTCAGGATCAATTTGTCCGAAAATCCAAGGCTAACACCCCCTCCAAAAACCAAGTTCAATCATGTTTGGGGGAAAAGTCTATTACCCATAAATTTGAAGTCTAATACCAACTAAAAAGGGCTTGGATATGAACAAGGTTAGAAATATAAGGCTAATACTCATTTAAATGGGGCTCGTCGAGTCAGGGATCAATTTGTCCCGAAAAATCCAAGGCTAACACCCCCTCCAAAAACCAAGTTCAACCATGTTTGGGGGAAAAAGTGTATTACCCATAAATTTGAAGTCTAATACCAACTAAAAAGGTCTTGGGATATGAACAAGGTTAGAAATATAAGGCTAATACTCATTTAAATGGGGCTCGTCGAGTCAGGATCAATTTGTCCGAAAATCCAAGGCTAACACGCCCTCCAAAAACCAAGTTCAATCATGTTTGGGGGAAAAGTCTATTACCCATAAATTTGAAGTCTAATACCAACTAAAAGGTCTTGGATATGAACAAGGTTAGAAATATAAGGCTAATACTCATTTAAATGGGGCTCGTCGAGTCAGATCAATTTGTCCGAAAAATCCAAGGCTAACACCCCTCCAAAAACCAAGTTCAATCATGTTTGGGGGAAAAGTGTATTACCCATAAATTTGAAGTCTAATACCAACTAAAAAGGTCTTGGATATGAACAAGGTTAGAAATATAAGGCTAATACTCATTTAAATGGGGCTCGTCGAGTCAGGATCAATTTGTCCAAAAATCCAAGGCTAACACCCCCTCCAAAAACCAAGTTCAATCATGTTTGGGGGAAAAGTCTATTACCCATAAATTTGAAGTCTAATACCAACTAAAAGGGTCTTGGATATGAACAAGGTTAGAAATATAAGGCTAATACTCATTTAAATGGGGCTCGTCGAGTCAGGATCAATTTGTCCGAAAATCCAAGGCTAACACCCCCTCCAAAAACCAAGTTCAATCATGTTTGGGGGAAAAAGTGTATTACCCATAAATTTGAAGTCTAATACCAACTAAAAGGGGCTTGGATATGAACAAGGTTAGAAATATAAGGCTAATACTCATTTAAATGGGGCTCGTCGAGTCAGATCAATTTGTCCGAAAATCCAAAGGCTAACACCCCTCCAAAAACCAAGTTCAATCATGTTTGGGGGGAAAAGTGTATTACCCATAAATTTGAAGTCTAATACCAACTAAAAGGTCTTGGATATGAACAAGGTTAGAAATATAAGGCTAATACTCATTTAAATGGGGCTCGTCGAGTCAGATCAATTTGTCCGAAAATCCAAGGCTAACACCCCCTCCAAAAAACCAAGTTCAATCATGTTTGGGGGAAAAAGTGTATTACCCATAAATTTGAAGTCTAATACCAACTAAAAAGGGCTTGGATATGAACAAGGTTAGAAATATAAGGCTAATACTCATTTAAATGGGGCTCGTCGAGTCGGGATCAATTTGTCCGAAAAATCCAAGGCTAACACCCCCTCCAAAAACCAAGTTCAACCATGTTTGGGGGAAAAGTGTATTACCCATAAATTTGAAGTCTAATACCAACTAAAAGGGTCTTGGATATGAACAAGGTTAGAAATATAAGGCTAATACTCATTTAAATGGGGCTTGTCGAGTCAGGGATCAATTTGTCCGAAAATCCAAGGCTAACACCCCCTCCAAAAAACCAAGTTCAACCATGTTTGGGGGAAAAGTGTATTACCCATAAATTTGAAGTCTAATACCAACTAAAAAGGGTCTTGGATATGAACAAGGTTAGAAATATAAGGCTAATACTCATTTAAATGGGGCTCGTCGAGTCAGGGATCAATTTGTCCGAAAATCCAAGGCTAACACCCCTCCAAAAACCAAGTTCAACCATGTTTGGGGGGAAAAGTGTATTACCCATAAATTTGAAGTCTAATACCAACTAAAAGGGTCTTGGATATGAACAAGGTTAGAAATATAAGGCTAATACTCATTTAAATGGGGCTCGTCGAGTCAGGATCAATTTGTCCGAAAAATCCAAGGCTAACACCCCCTCCAAAAACCAAGTTCAACCATGTTTGGGGGAAAAGTGTATTACCCATAAATTTGAAGTCTAATACCAACTAAAAGGGTCTTGGATATGAACAAGGTTAGAAATATAAGGCTAATACTCATTTAAATGGGGCTCGTCGAGTCAGGGATCAATTTGTCCGAAAAATCCAAGGCTAACACCCCCTCCAAAAAACCAAGTTCAACCATGTTTGGGGGAAAAGTGTATTACCCATAAATTTGAAGTCTAATACCAACTAAAAGGTCTTGGATATGAACAAGGTTAGAAATATAAGGCTAATACTCATTTAAATGGGGCTCGTCGAGTCGGGATCAATTTGTCCGAAAAATCCAAGGCTAACACCCCCTCCAAAAACCAAGTTCAACCATGTTTGGGGGAAAAGTGTATTACCCATAAATTTGAAGTCTAATACCAACTAAAAGGGTCTTGGATATGAACAAGGTTAGAAATATAAGGCTAATACTCATTTAAATGGGGCTCGCCGAGTCAGGATCAATTTGTCCGAAAAATCCAAGGCTAACACCCCTCCAAAAACCAAGTTCAACCATGTTTGGGGGAAAAGTGTATTACCCATAAATTTGAAGTCTAATACCAACTAAAAGGGTCTTGGATATGAACAAGGTTAGAAATATAAGGCTAATACTCATTTAAATGGGGCTCGTCGAGTCAGGATCAATTTGTCCCGAAAATCCAAGGCTAACACCCCTCCAAAAACCAAGTTCAACCATGTTTGGGGGAAAAAGTGTATTACCCATAAATTTGAAGTCTAATACCAACTAAAAGGGTCTTGGATATGAACAAGGTTAGAAATATAAGGCTAATACTCATTTAAATGGGGCTCGTCGAGTCAGGATCAATTTGTCCGAAAATCCAAGGCTAACACCCCCTCCAAAAACCAAGTTCAACCATGTTTGGGGGAAAAAGTGTATTACCCATAAATTTGAAGTCTAATACCAACTAAAAGGGTCTTGGATATGAACAAGGTTAGAAATATAAGGCTAATACTCATTTAAATGGGGCTCGTCGAGTCAGGATCAATTTGTCCGAAAAATCCAAGGCTAACACCCCCTCCAAAAACCAAGTTCAACCATGTTTGGGGGAAAAGTGTATTACCCATAAATTTGAAGTCTAATACCAACTAAAAGGGTCTTGGATATGAACAAGGTTAGAAATATAAGGCTAATACTCATTTAAATGGGGGCTCGTCGAGTCAGGATCAATTTGTCCGAAAATCCAAGGCTAACACCCCCTCCAAAAACCAAGTTCAACCATGTTTGGGGGAAAAGTGTATTACCCATAAATTTGTAGTCTAATACCAACTAAAAGGGTCTTGGATATGAACAAGGTTAGAAATATAAGGCTAATACTCATTTAAATGGGGCTCGTCGAGTCAGGGATCAATTTGTCCGAAAATCCAAGGCTAACACCCCCTCCAAAAACCAAGTTCAACCATGTTTGGGGGAAAAAGTGTATTACCCATAAATTTGAAGTCTAATACCAACTAAAAGGGTCTTGGATATGAACAAGGTTAGAAATATAAGGCTAATACTCATTTAAATGGGGCTCGTCGAGTCAGGGATCAATTTGTCCGAAAATCCAAGGCTAACACCCCTCCAAAAACCAAGTTCAACCATGTTTGGGGGAAAAGTGTATTACCCATAAATTTGAAGTCTAATACCAACTAAAAGGTCTTGGATATGAACAAGGTTAGAAATATAAGGCTAATACTCATTTAAATGGGGCTCGTCGAGTCAGGATCAATTTGTCCGAAAATCCAAGGCTAACACCCCCTCCAAAAACCAAGTTCAACCATGTTTGGGGGAAAAGTGTATTACCCATAAATTTGAAGTCTAATACCAACTAAAAGGTCTTGGATATGAACAAGGTTAGAAATATAAGGCTAATACTCATTTAAATGGGGCTCGCCGAGTCAGGGATCAATTTGTCCGAAAATCCAAGGCTAACACCCCTCCAAAAACCAAGTTCAACCATGTTTGGGGGGAAAAGTGTATTACCCTATAAATTTGTAGTCTAATACCAACTAAAAGGTCTTGGATATGAACAAGGTTAGAAATATAAGGCTAATACTCATTTAAATGGGGCTCGTCGAGTCAGGGATCAATTTGTCCGAAAATCCAAGGCTAACACCCCCTCCAAAAACCAAGTTCAACCATGTTTGGGGGAAAAAGTGTATTACCCATAAATTTGTAGTCTAATACCAACTAAAAGGTCTTGGATATGAACAAGGTTAGAAATATAAGGCTAATACTCATTTAAATGGGGCTCGTCGAGTCAGGGATCAATTTGTCCGAAAATCCAAGGCTAACACCCCCTCCAAAAACCAAGTTCAACCATGTTTGGGGGAAAAGTGTATTACCCATAAATTTGTAGTCTAATACCAACTAAAAGGTCTTGGATATGAACAAGGTTAGAAATATAAGGCTAATACTCATTTAAATGGGGCTCGTCGAGTCAGGATCAATTTGTCCGAAAAATCCAAGGCTAACACCCCCTCCAAAAACCAAGTTCAACCATGTTTGGGGGAAAAGTGTATTACCCATAAATTTGTAGTCTAATACCAACTAAAAGGGCTTGGATATGAACAAGGTTAGAAATATAAGGCTAATACTCATTTAAATGGGGCTCGTCGAGTCAGGATCAATTTGTCCGAAAATCCAAGGCTAACACCCCCTCCAAAAACCAAGTTCAACCATGTTTGGGGGAAAAGTGTATTACCCATAAATTTGAAGTCTAATACCAACTAAAAGGGTCTTGGATATGAACAAGGTTAGAAATATAAGGCTAATACTCATTTAAATGGGGCTCGTCGAGTCAGGATCAATTTGTCCGAAAATCCAAGGCTAACACCCCCTCCAAAAACCAAGTTCAACCATGTTTGGGGGAAAAGTGTATTACCCATAAATTTGAAGTCTAATACCAACTAAAAGGTCTTGGATATGAACAAGGTTAGAAATATAAGGCTAATACTCATTTAAATGGGGCTCGTCGAGTCAGGATCAATTTGTCCGAAAATCCAAGGCTAACACCCCTCCAAAAACCAAGTTCAACCATGTTTGGGGGAAAAAGTGTATTACCCATAAATTTGAAGTCTAATACCAACTAAAAGGGTCTTGGATATGAACAAGGTTAGAAATATAAGGCTAATACTCATTTAAATGGGGCTCGTCGAGTCAGGATCAATTTGTCCCGAAAAATCCAAGGCTAACACCCCCTCCAAAAACCAAGTTCAACCATGTTTGGGGGAAAAAGTGTATTACCCATAAATTTGTAGTCTAATACCAACTAAAAGGGTCTTGGATATGAACAAGGTTAGAAATATAAGGCTAATACTCATTTAAATGGGGCTCGTCGAGTCAGGGATCAATTTGTCCGAAAATCCAAGGCTAACACCCCCTCCAAAAACCAAGTTCAACCATGTTTGGGGGAAAAGTGTATTACCCATAAATTTGAAGTCTAATACCAACTAAAAGGTCTTGGATATGAACAAGGTTAGAAATATAAGGCTAATACTCATTTAAATGGGGCTCGTCGAGTCAGGGATCAATTTGTCCGAAAATCCAAGGCTAACACCCCCTCCAAAAACCAAGTTCAACCATGTTTGGGGGAAAAAGTGTATTACCCATAAATTTGAAGTCTAATACCAACTAAAAGGTCTTGGATATGAACAAGGTTAGAAATATAAGGCTAATACTCATTTAAATGGGGCTCGTCGAGTCAGGGATCAATTTGTCCGAAAATCCAAGGCTAACACCCCCTCCAAAAACCAAGTTCAACCATGTTTGGGGGGAAAAGTGTATTACCCATAAATTTGAAGTCTAATACCAACTAAAAGGTCTTGGATATGAACAAGGTTAGAAATATAAGGCTAATACTCATTTAAATGGGGCTCGTCGAGTAAGGATCAATTTGTCCGAAAATCCAAGGCTAACACCCCTCCAAAAAACCAAGTTCAACCATGTTTGGGGGAAAAGTGTATTACCCATAAATTTGTAGTCTAATACCAACTAAAAGGGTCTTGGATATGAACAAGGTTAGAAATATAAGGCTAATACTCATTTAAATGGGGCTCGTCGAGTCAGGGATCAATTTGTCCGAAAAATCCAAGGCTAACACCCTCCAAAAACCAAGTTCAACCATGTTTGGGGGAAAAAGTGTATTACCCATAAATTTGAAGTCTAATACCAACTAAAAGGTCTTGGATATGAACAAGGTTAGAAATATAAGGCTAATACTCATTTAAATGGGGCTCGTCGAGTCAGGATCAATTTGTCCGAAAAATCCAAGGCTAACACCCCCTCCAAAAACCAAGTTCAACCATGTTTGGGGGAAAAGTGTATTACCCATAAATTTGTAGTCTAATACCAACTAAAAGGGTCTTGGATATGAACAAGGTTAGAAATATAAGGCTAATACTCATTTAAATGGGGCTCGTCGAGTCAGGATCAATTTGTCCGAAAATCCAAGGCTAACACCCCCTCCAAAAACCAAGTTCAACCATGTTTGGGGGAAAAAGTGTATTACCCATAAATTTGTAGTCTAATACCAACTAAAAGGGTCTTGGATATGAACAAGGTTAGAAATATAAGGCTAATACTCATTTAAATGGGGCTCGTCGAGTCAGGGATCAATTTGTCCGAAAATCCAAGGCTAACACCCCTCCAAAAACCAAGTTCAACCATGTTTGGGGGAAAAAGTGTATTACCCATAAATTTGAAGTCTAATACCAACTAAAAGGGTCTTGGATATGAACAAGGTTAGAAATATAAGGCTAATACTCATTTAAATGGGGCTCGTCGAGTCAGGGATCAATTTGTCCGAAAAATCCAAGGCTAACACCCCCTCCAAAAACCAAGTTCAACCATGTTTGGGGGAAAAAGTGTATTACCCATAAATTTGAAGTCTAATACCAACTAAAAGGTCTTGGATATGAACAAGGTTAGAAATATAAGGCTAATACTCATTTAAATGGGGCTCGTCGAGTCAGGGATCAATTTGTCCGAAAATCCAAGGCTAACACCCCCTCCAAAAACCAAGTTCAACCATGTTTGGGGGAAAAAGTGTATTACCCATAAATTTGTAGTCTAATACCAACTAAAAGGGTCTTGGATATGAACAAGGTTAGAAATATAAGGCTAATACTCATTTAAATGGGGCTCGTCGAGTCAGGATCAATTTGTCCGAAAATCCAAGGCTAACACCCCCTCCAAAAACCAAGTTCAACCATGTTTGGGGGAAAAAGTGTATTACCCATAAATTTGAAGTCTAATACCAACTAAAAGGGTCTTGGATATGAACAAGGTTAGAAATATAAGGCTAATACTCATTTAAATGGGGCTCGTCGAGTCAGGATCAATTTGTCCGAAAATCCAAGGCTAACACCCCCTCCAAAAACCAAGTTCAACCATGTTTGGGGGGAAAAGTGTATTACCCATAAATTTGTAGTCTAATACCAACTAAAAGGTCTTGGATATGAACAAGGTTAGAAATATAAGGCTAATACTCATTTAAATGGGGCTCGTCGAGTCAGGGATCAATTTGTCCTAAAAATCCAAGGCTAACACCCCCTCCAAAAACCAAGTTCAACCATGTTTGGGGGAAAAGTGTATTACCCATAAATTTGAAGTCTAATACCAACTAAAAGGGTCTTGGATATGAACAAGGTTAGAAATATAAGGCTAATACTCCTTTAAATGGGGCTCGTCGAGTCAGGGATCAATTTGTCCGAAAATCCAAGGCTAACACCCCTCCAAAAACCAAGTTCAACCATGTTTGGGGGAAAAAGTGTATTACCCATAAATTTGAAGTCTAATACCAACTAAAAGGTCTTGGATATGAACAAGGTTAGAAATATAAGGCTAATACTCATTTAAATGGGGCTCGTCGAGTCAGGATCAATTTGTCCGAAAAATCCAAGGCTAACACCCCCTCCAAAAACCAAGTTCAACCATGTTTGGGGGGAAAAAGTGTATTACCCATAAATTTGTAGTCTAATACCAACTAAAAGGGTCTTGGATATGAACAAGGTTAGAAATATAAGGCTAATACTCATTTAAATGGGGCTCGTCGAGTCAGGGATCAATTTGTCCTAAAAATCCAAGGCTAACACCCCCTCCAAAAACCAAGTTCAACCATGTTTGGGGGGAAAAGTGTATTACCCATAAATTTGAAGTCTAATACCAACTAAAAGGTCTTGGATATGAACAAGGTTAGAAATATAAGGCTAATACTCCTTTAAATGGGGCTCGTCGAGTCAGGGATCAATTTGTCCGAAAATCCAAGGCTAACACCCCCTCCAAAAACCAAGTTCAACCATGTTTGGGGGAAAAAGTGTATTACCCATAAATTTGTAGTCTAATACCAACTAAAAGGTCTTGGATATGAACAAGGTTAGAAATATAAGGCTAATACTCATTTAAATGGGGCTCGTCGAGTCAGGATCAATTTGTCCGAAAAATCCAAGGCTAACACCCCCTCCAAAATACCAAGTTCAACCATGTTTGGGGGGAAAAGTGTATTACCCATAAATTTGAAGTCTAATACCAACTAAAAGGTCTTGGATATGAACAAGGTTAGAAATATAAGGCTAATACTCCTTTAAATGGGGCTCGTCGAGTCAGGGATCAATTTGTCCGAAAATCCAAGGCTAACACCCCCTCCAAAAACCAAGTTCAACCATGTTTGGGGGAAAAAGTGTATTACCCATAAATTTGTAGTCTAATACCAACTAAAAAGGGTCTTGGATATGAACAAGGTTAGAAATATAAGGCTAATACTCATTTAAATGGGGCTCGTCGAGTCAGGATCAATTTGTCCGAAAATCCAAGGCTAACACCCCTCCAAAAACCAAGTTCAACCATGTTTGGGGGAAAAGTGTATTACCCATAAATTTGAAGTCTAATACCAACTAAAAAGGGTCTTGGATATGAACAAGGTTAGAAATATAAGGCTAATACTCATTTAAATGGGGCTCGTCGAGTCAGGGATCAATTTGTCCGAAAAATCCAAGGCTAACACCCCCTCCAAAAACCAAGTTCAACCATGTTTGGGGGAAAAGTGTATTACCCATAAATTTGAAGTCTAATACCAACTAAAAGGGTCTTGGATATGAACAAGGTTAGAAATATAAGGCTAATACTCATTTAAATGGGGCTCGTCGAGTCAGGATCAATTTGTCCGAAAATCCAAGGCTAACACCCCCTCCAAAAACCAAGTTCAACCATGTTTGGGGGAAAAGTGTATTACCCATAAATTTGAAGTCTAATACCAACTAAAAGGTCTTGGATATGAACAAGGTTAGAAATATAAGGCTAATACTCATTTAAATGGGGCTCGTCGAGTCAGGGATCAATTTGTCCGAAAATCCAAGGCTAACACCCCCTCCAAAAACCAAGTTCAACCATGTTTGGGGGAAAAGTGTATTACCCATAAATTTGTAGTCTAATACCAACTAAAAGGTCTTGGATATGAACAAGGTTAGAAATATAAGGCTAATACTCATTTAAATGGGGCTCGTCGAGTCAGGATCAATTTGTCCGAAAATCCAAGGCTAACACCCCCTCCAAAAACCAAGTTCAACCATGTTTGGGGGAAAAGTGTATTACCCATAAATTTGAAGTCTAATACCAACTAAAAGGGCTTGGATATGAACAAGGTTAGAAATATAAGGCTAATACTCATTTAAATGGGGCTCGTCGAGTCAGGATCAATTTGTCCCGAAAAATCCAAGGCTAACACCCCCTCCAAAAACCAAGTTCAACCATGTTTGGGGGGAAAAGTGTATTACCCATAAATTTGTAGTCTAATACCAACTAAAAGGTCTTGGATATGAACAAGGTTAGAAATATAAGGCTAATACTCATTTAAATGGGGCTCGTCGAGTCAGGATCAATTTGTCCGAAAATCCAAGGCTAACACCCCCTCCAAAAACCAAGTTCAACCATGTTTGGGGGAAAAAGTGTATTACCCATAAATTTGTAGTCTAATACCAACTAAAAGGGTCTTGGATATGAACAAGGTTAGAAATATAAGGCTAATACTCCTTTAAATGGGGGCTCGTCGAGTCAGGGATCAATTTGTCCGAAAATCCAAGGCTAACACCCCCTCCAAAAACCAAGTTCAACCATGTTTGGGGGAAAAAGTGTATTACCCATAAATTTGAAGTCTAATACCAACTAAAAGGTCTTGGATATGAACAAGGTTAGAAATATAAGGCTAATACTCATTTAAATGGGGCTCGTCGAGTCAGGGATCAATTTGTCCGAAAAATCCAAGGCTAACACCCCCTCCAAAAACCAAGTTCAACCATGTTTGGGGGGAAAAAGTGTATTACCCATAAATTTGTAGTCTAATACCAACTAAAAGGTCTTGGATATGAACAAGGTTAGAAATATAAGGCTAATACTCATTTAAATGGGGCTCGTCGAGTCAGGGATCAATTTGTCCTAAAAATCCAAGGCTAACACCCCCTCCAAAAACCAAGTTCAACCATGTTTGGGGGGAAAAGTGTATTACCCATAAATTTGAAGTCTAATACCAACTAAAAGGTCTTGGATATGAACAAGGTTAGAAATATAAGGCTAATACTCCTTTAAATGGGGCTCGTCGAGTCAGGGATCAATTTGTCCGAAAATCCAAGGCTAACACCCCCTCCAAAAACCAAGTTCAACCATGTTTGGGGGGAAAAAGTGTATTACCCATAAATTTGTAGTCTAATACCAACTAAAAGGTCTTGGATATGAACAAGGTTAGAAATATAAGGCTAATACTCATTTAAATGGGGCTCGTCGAGTCAGGGATCAATTTGTCCGAAAAATCCAAGGCTAACACCCCCTCCAAAATACCAAGTTCAACCATGTTTGGGGGGAAAAGTGTATTACCCATAAATTTGAAGTCTAATACCAACTAAAAAGGTCTTGGATATGAACAAGGTTAGAAATATAAGGCTAATACTCCTTTAAATGGGGCTCGTCGAGTCGGGATCAATTTGTCCGAAAATCCAAGGCTAACACCCCCTCCAAAAACCAAGTTCAACCATGTTTGGGGGAAAAAGTGTATTACCCATAAATTTGTAGTCTAATACCAACTAAAAGGGTCTTGGATATGAACAAGGTTAGAAATATAAGGCTAATACTCATTTAAATGGGGGCTCGTCGAGTCAGGGATCAATTTGTCCGAAAATCCAAGGCTAACACCCCCTCCAAAAACCAAGTTCAACCATGTTTGGGGGAAAAAGTGTATTACCCATAAATTTGAAGTCTAATACCAACTAAAAGGTCTTGGATATGAACAAGGTTAGAAATATAAGGCTAATACTCATTTAAATGGGGCTCGTCGAGTCAGGATCAATTTGTCCGAAAATCCAAGGCTAACACCCCCTCCAAAAACCAAGTTCAACCATGTTTGGGGGAAAAGTGTATTACCCATAAATTTGAAGTCTAATACCAACTAAAAAGGGCTTGGATATGAACAAGGTTAGAAATATAAGGCTAATACTCATTTAAATGGGGCTCGTCGAGTCAGGGATCAATTTGTCCGAAAAATCCAAGGCTAACACCCCCTCCAAAAACCAAGTTCAACCATGTTTGGGGGAAAAAGTGTATTACCCATAAATTTGAAGTCTAATACCAACTAAAAGGGTCTTGGATATGAACAAGGTTAGAAATATAAGGCTAATACTCCTTTAAATGGGGCTCGTCGAGTCAGGGATCAATTTGTCCGAAAAATCCAAGGCTAACACCCCCTCCAAAAACCAAGTTCAACCATGTTTGGGGGAAAAGTGTATTACCCATAAATTTGTAGTCTAATACCAACTAAAAGGGTCTTGGATATGAACAAGGTTAGAAATATAAGGCTAATACTCATTTAAATGGGGCTCGTCGAGTCAGGATCAATTTGTCCGAAAATCCAAGGCTAACACCCCCTCCAAAAACCAAGTTCAACCATGTTTGGGGGGAAAAAGTGTATTACCCATAAATTTGAAGTCTAATACCAACTAAAAGGGCTTGGATATGAACAAGGTTAGAAATATAAGGCTAATACTCATTTAAATGGGGCTCGTCGAGTCAGGGATCAATTTGTCCGAAAAATCCAAGGCTAACACCCCCTCCAAAAACCAAGTTCAACCATGTTTGGGGGAAAAAGTGTATTACCCATAAATTTGTAGTCTAATACCAACTAAAAGGGTCTTGGATATGAACAAGGTTAGAAATATAAGGCTAATACTCATTTAAATGGGGCTCGTCGAGTCAGGGATCAATTTGTCCGAAAAATCCAAGGCTAACACCCCCTCCAAAAACCAAGTTCAACCATGTTTGGGGGAAAAAGTGTATTACCCATAAATTTGTAGTCTAATACCAACTAAAAAGGTCTTGGATATGAACAAGGTTAGAAATATAAGGCTAATACTCATTTAAATGGGGCTCGTCGAGTCAGGGATCAATTTGTCCGAAAATCCAAGGCTAACACCCCCTCCAAAAACCAAGTTCAACCATGTTTGGGGGGAAAAAGTGTATTACCCATAAATTTGTAGTCTAATACCAACTAAAAGGGTCTTGGATATGAACAAGGTTAGAAATATAAGGCTAATACTCATTTAAATGGGGCTCGTCGAGTCAGGGATCAATTTGTCCGAAAATCCAAGGCTAACACCCCCTCCAAAAACCAAGTTCAACCATGTTTGGGGGGGAAAAAGTGTATTACCCATAAATTTGAAGTCTAATACCAACTAAAAGGGTCTTGGATATGAACAAGGTTAGAAATATAAGGCTAATACTCATTTAAATGGGGCTCGTCGAGTCGGGATCAATTTGTCCGAAAAATCCAAGGCTAACACCCCCTCCAAAAACCAAGTTCAACCATGTTTGGGGGAAAAGTGTATTACCCATAAATTTGAAGTCTAATACCAACTAAAAGGGCTTGGATATGAACAAGGTTAGAAATATAAGGCTAATACTCATTTAAATGGGGCTCGTCGAGTCAGGATCAATTTGTCCGAAAATCCAAGGCTAACACCCCCTCCAAAAACCAAGTTCAACCATGTTTGGGGGAAAAATGTATTACCCATAAATTTGAAGTCTAATACCAACTAAAAAGGGTCTTGGATATGAACAAGGTTAGAAATCTAAGGCTAATACTCATTTAAATGGGGCTCGTCGAGTCGGGATCAATTTGTCCGAAAAATCCAAGGCTAACACCCCCTCCAAAAACCAAGTTCAATCATGCTTTGGGGGAAAAAGTCTATTACCCATAAATTTGAAGTCTAATACCAACTAAAAAGGGCTTGGATATGAACAAGGTTAGAAATCTAAGGCTAATACTCATTTAAATGGGGCTCGTCGAGTCAGGATCAATTTGTCCGAAAATCCAAGGCTAACACCCCCTCCAAAAACCAAGTTCAATCATGCTTGGGGGAAAAGTCTATTACCGATAAAATTGAAGTCTAATACCAACTAAAAAGGGCTTGGATATGAACAAGGTTAGAAATCTAAGGCTAATACTCATTTAAATGGGGCTCGTCGAGTCGGAATCAATTTGTCCAAAAATCCAAGGCTAACACCCCCTCCAAAAACCAAGTTCAATCATGCTTGGGGGAAAAGTCTATTACCGATAAAATTGAAGTCTAATACCAACTAAAAAGGGCTTGGATATGAACAAGGTTAGAAATCTAAGGCTAATACTCATTTAAATGGGGCTCGTCGAGTCAGGATCAATTTGTCCGAAAATCCAAGGCTAACACCCCCTCCAAAAACCAAGTTCAATCATGCTTGGGGGGAAAAGTCTATTACCCATAAAATTTGAAGTCTAATACCAACTAAAAAGGGCTTGGATATGAACAAGGTTAGAAATCTAAGGCTAATACTCATTTAAATGGGGCTCGTCGAGTCGGGATCAATTTGTCCGAAAATCCAAGGCTAACACCCCCCTCCAAAAACCAAGTTCAATCATGCTTGGGGGAAAAAGTCTATTACCCATAAATTTGAAGTCTAATACCAGCTAAAAAGGGCTTGGATATGAACAAGGTTAGAAATCTAAGGCTAATACTCATTTAAATGGGGCTCGTCGAGTCGGGGATCAATTTGTCCAGAAAATCCAAGGCTAACACCCCCTCCAAAAACCAAGTTCAATCATGCTTGGGGGAAAAAGTCTATTACCCATAAAATTTGAAGTCTAATACCAACTAAAAAGGGCTTGGATATGAACAAGGTTAGAAATCTAAGGCTAATACTCATTTAAATGGGGCTCGTCGAGTCGGGGATCAATTTGTCCAGAAAATCCAAGGCTAACACCCCCCTCCAAAAACCAAGTTCAATCATGCTTGGGGGAAAAAGTCTATTACCCATAAAATTTGAAGTCTAATACCAACTAAAAAGGGGCTTGGATATGAACAAGGTTAGAAATCTAAGGCTAATACTCATTTAAATGGGGCTCGTCGAGTCGGGATCAATTTGTCCAGAAAATCCAAGGCTAACACCCCCTCCAAAAACCAAGTTCAATCATGCTTGGGGGAAAAGTCTATTACCCATAAAATTTGAAGTCTAATACCAACTAAAAGGGCTTGGATATGAACAAGGTTAGAAATCTAAGGCTAATACTCATTTAAATGGGGCTCGTCGAGTCGGGATCAATTTGTCCAGAAAATCCAAGGCTAACACCCCCCTCCAAAAACCAAGTTCAATCATGCTTGGGGGAAAAGTCTATTACCCATAAAATTTGAAGTCTAATACCAACTAAAAAGGGCTTGGATATGAACAAGGTTAGAAATCTAAGGCTAATACTCATTTAAATGGGGCTCGTCGAGTCGGGATCAATTTGTCAGAAAATCCAAGGCTAACACCCCCTCCAAAAACCAAGTTCAATCATGCTTGGGGGAAAAAGTCTATTACCCGATAAAATTTGAAGTCTAATACCAACTAAAAAGGGGCTTGGATATGAACAAGGTTAGAAATCTAAGGCTAATACTCATTTAAATGGGGCTCGTCGAGTCGGGATCAATTTGTCAGAAAATCCAAGGCTAACACCCCCCTCCAAAAACCAAGTTCAATCATGCTTGGGGGAAAAGTCTATTACCCATAAATTTGAAGTCTAATACCAGCTAAAAAGGGCTTGGATATGAACAAGGTTAGAAATCTAAGGCTAATACTCATTTAAATGGGGCTCGTCGAGTCAGGATCAATTTGTCCAGAAAATCCAAGGCTAACACCCCCTCCAAAAACCAAGTTCAATCATGCTTGGGGGAAAAGTCTATTACCCATAAATTTGAAGTCTAATACCAGCTAAAAAGGGCTTGGATATGAACAAGGGTAGAAATCTAAGGCTAATACTCATTTAAATGGGGCTCGTCGAGTCGAGGATCAATTTGTCCAGAAAATCCAAGGCTAACACCCCCTCCAAAAACCAAGTTCAATCATGCTTGGGGGAAAAGTCTATTACCCATAAAATTTGAAGTCTAATACCAACTAAAAAGGGCTTGGATATGAACAAGGTTAGAAATCTAAGGCTAATACTCATTTAAATGGGGCTCGTCGAGTCGGGATCAATTTGTCCAGAAAATCCAAGGCTAACACCCCCTCCAAAAACCAAGTTCAATCATGCTTGGGGGGAAAAGTCTATTACCCATAAAATTTGAAGTCTAATACCAACTAAAAAGGGCTTGGA
Organism: Salix koriyanagi; assembly: GCA_029228605.1. Classification (NCBI taxonomy): domain Eukaryota; kingdom Viridiplantae; phylum Streptophyta; class Magnoliopsida; order Malpighiales; family Salicaceae; genus Salix; species Salix koriyanagi. The sequence goes on along the minus strand of CM055343.1, from coordinate 288,684 downwards.
TATGAACAAGGTTAGAAATCTAAGGCTAATACTCATTTAAATGGGGCTCGTCGAGTCGGGATCAATTTGTCAGAAAATCCAAGGCTAACACCCCCTCCAAAAACCAAGTTCAATCATGCTTGGGGGAAAAAGTCTATTACCCATAAAATTTGAAGTCTAATACCAACTAAAAAGGGCTTGGATATGAACAAGGTTAGAAATCTAAGGCTAATACTCATTTAAATGGGGCTCGTCGAGTCGGGATCAATTTGTCCAGAAAATCCAAGGCTAACACCCCCTCCAAAAAACCAAGTTCAATCATGCTTGGGGGAAAAGTCTATTACCCATAAAATTTGAAGTCTAATACCAACTAAAAAGGGCTTGGATATGAACAAGGTTAGAAATCTAAGGCTAATACTCATTTAAATGGGGCTCGTCGAGTCGGGATCAATTTGTCCAGAAAATCCAAGGCTAACACCCCCCTCCAAAAACCAAGTTCAATCATGCTTGGGGGAAAAGTCTATTACCCATAAAATTTGAAGTCTAATACCAACTAAAAAGGGCTTGGATATGAACAAGGTTAGAAATCTAAGGCTAATACTCATTTAAATGGGGCTCGTCGAGTCAGGATCAATTTGTCAGAAAATCCAAGGCTAACACCCCCTCCAAAAACCAAGTTCAATCATGCTTGGGGGAAAAGTCTATTACCCATAAAATTGAAGTCTAATACCAACTAAAAAGGGCTTGGATATGAACAAGGTTAGAAATCTAAGGCTAATACTCATTTAAATGGGGCTCGTCGAGTCAGGATCAATTTGTCAGAAAATCCAAGGCTAACACCCCCTCCAAAAAACCAAGTTCAATCATGCTTGGGGGGAAAAGTCTATTACCCATAAATTTGAAGTCTAATACCAGCTAAAAAGGGCTTGGATATGAACAAGGTTAGAAATCTAAGGCTAATACTCATTTAAATGGGGCTCGTCGAGTCAGGATCAATTTGTCAGAAAATCCAAGGCTAACACCCCCTCCAAAAACCAAGTTCAATCATGCTTGGGGGAAAAGTCTATTACCCATAAAATTTGAAGTCTAATACCAACTAAAAAGGGCTTGGATATGAACAAGGTTAGAAATCTAAGGCTAATACTCATTTAAATGGGGCTCGTCGAGTCGGGATCAATTTGTCCAGAAAATCCAAGGCTAACACCCCCTCCAAAAACCAAGTTCAATCATGCTTGGGGGAAAAGTCTATTACCCATAAAATTTAAGTCTAATACCAACTAAAAGGGCTTGGATATGAACAAGGTTAGAAATCTAAGGCTAATACTCATTTAAATGGGGCTCGTGGAGTCAGGATCAATTTGTCCAGAAAATCCAAGGCTAACACCCCCTCCAAAAACCAAGTTCAATCATGCTTGGGGGAAAAGTCTATTACCCGATAAAATTGAAGTCTAATACCAACTAAAAAGGGCTTGGATATGAACAAGGTTAGAAATCTAAGGCTAATACTCATTTAAATGGGGCTCGTCGAGTCGGGATCAATTTGTCAGAAAATCCAAGGCTAACACCCCCTCCAAAAAACCAAGTTCAATCATGCTTGGGGGGAAAAAGTCTATTACCCATAAATTTGAAGTCTAATACCAGCTAAAAGGGCTTGGATATGAACAAGGTTAGAAATCTAAGGCTAATACTCATTTAAATGGGGCTCGTCGAGTCGGGGATCAATTTGTCCAGAAAATCCAAGGCTAACACCCCCTCCAAAAACCAAGTTCAATCATGCTTGGGGGAAAAGTCTATTACCCATAAAATTGAAGTCTAATACCATCTAAAAAGGGCTTGGATATGAACAAGGTTAGAAATCTAAGGCTAATACTCATTTAAATGGGGCTCGTCGAGTCAGGATCAATTTGTCCAAAAATCCAAGGCTAACACCCCCTCCAAAAACCAAGTTCAATCATGCTTGGGGGAAAAGTCTATTACCCATAAAATTGAAGTCTAATACCAACTAAAAAGGGCTTGGATATGAACAAGGTTACAAATCTAAAGCTAATACTCATTTAAATGGGTCTCGTCGAGTCAGGATCAATTTGTCCGTAAATCCAAGGCTAACACCCCCTCCAAAAAACCAAGTTCAATCATGCTTGGGGGAAAAAGTCTATTACCCATAAAATTTGAAGTCTAATACCAACTAAAAAGGGCTTGGATATGAACAAGGTTAGAAATCTAAGGCTAATACTCATTTAAATGGGGCTCGTCGAGTCGGGATCAATTTGTCAGAAAATCCAAGGCTAACACCCCCTCCAAAAACCAAGTTCAATCATGCTTGGGGGAAAAAGTCTATTACCCGATAAAATTTGAAGTCTAATACCAGCTAAAAAGGGGCTTGGATATGAACAAGGTTAGAAATCTAAGGCTAATACTCATTTAAATGGGGCTCGTCGAGTCGGGATCAATTTGTCCAGAAAATCCAAGGCTAACACCCCCCTCCAAAAAACCAAGTTCAATCATGCTTGGGGAAAAAGTCTATTACCCATAAAATTTGAAGTCTAATACCAACTAAAAAGGGCTTGGATATGAACAAGGTTAGAAATCTAAGGCTAATACTCATTTAAATGGGGCTCGTCGAGTCGGGATCAATTTGTCCAGAAAATCCAAGGCTAACACCCCCTCCAAAAACCAAGTTCAATCATGCTTGGGGGAAAAGTCTATTACCCATAAAATTGAAGTCTAATACCAACTAAAAAGGGCTTGGATATGAACAAGGGTTAGAAATCTAAGGCTAATACTCATTTAAATGGGGCTCGTCGAGTCGGGATCAATTTGTCCAGAAAATCCAAGGCTAACACCCCCTCCAAAAAACCAAGTTCAATCATGCTTGGGGGAAAAGTCTATTACCCGATAAAATTGAAGTCTAATACCAACTAAAAAGGGCTTGGATATGAACAAGGTTAGAAATCTAAGGCTAATACTCATTTAAATGGGGCTCGTCGAGTCGGGATCAATTTGTCCAGAAAATCCAAGGCTAACACCCCCTCCAAAAACCAAGTTCAATCATGCTTGGGGGAAAAAGTCTATTACCCATAAAATTTGAAGTCTAATACCAGCTAAAAAGGGCTTGGATATGAACAAGGTTAGAAATCTAAGGCTAATACTCATTTAAATGGGGCTCGTCGAGTCAGGATCAATTTGTCCGAAAAATCCAAGGCTAACACCCCCTCCAAAAACCAAGTTCAATCATGCTTGGGGGAAAAGTCTATTACCCATAAAATTGAAGTCTAATACCAACTAAAAAGGGCTTGGATATGAACAAGGTTAGAAATCTAAGGCTAATACTCATTTAAATGGGGCTCGTCGAGTCAGGATCAATTTGTCCAGAAAATCCAAGGCTAACACCCCCTCCAAAAACCAAGTTCAATCATGCTTGGGGGAAAAGTCTATTACCCATAAAATTGAAGTCTAATACCAACTAAAAAGGGCTTGGATATGAACAAGGTTAGAAATCTAAGGCTAATACTCATTTAAATGGGGCTCGTCGAGTCAGGATCAATTTGTCCAGAAAATCCAAGGCTAACACCCCCTCCAAAAAACCAAGTTCAATCATGCTTGGGGGAAAAAGTCTATTACCCGATAAAATTGAAGTCTAATACCAACTAAAAAGGGCTTGGATATGAACAAGGTTAGAAATCTAAGGCTAATACTCATTTAAATGGGGCTCGTCGAGTCGGGATCAATTTGTCAGAAAATCCAAGGCTAACACCCCCTCCAAAAACCAAGTTCAATCATGCTTGGGGAAAAGTCTATTACCCATAAAATTTGAAGTCTAATACCAGCTAAAAAGGGCTTGGATATGAACAAGGTTAGAAATCTAAGGCTAATACTCATTTAAATGGGGCTCGTCGAGTCGGGATCAATTTGTCCAGAAAATCCAAGGCTAACACCCCCTCCAAAAACCAAGTTCAATCATGCTTGGGGGAAAAAGTCTATTACCCGATAAAATTGAAGTCTAATACCAACTAAAAAGGGCTTGGATATGAACAAGGTTAGAAATCTAAGGCTAATACTCATTTAAATGGGGCTCGTCGAGTCGGGATCAATTTGTCCAGAAAATCCAAGGCTAACACCCCCTCCAAAAAACCAAGTTCAATCATGCTTGGGGGAAAAAGTCTATTACCCATAAAATTGAAGTCTAATACCAGCTAAAAAGGGCTTGGATATGAACAAGGGTTAGAAATCTAAGGCTAATACTCATTTAAATGGGGCTCGTCGAGTCGGGATCAATTTGTCCAGAAAATCCAAGGCTAACACCCCCTCCAAAAACCAAGTTCAATCATGCTTGGGGGAAAAGTCTATTACCCGATAAAATTGAAGTCTAATACCAACTAAAAAGGGGCTTGGATATGAACAAGGTTAGAAATCTAAGGCTAATACTCATTTAAATGGGGCTCGTCGAGTCGGGATCAATTTGTCAGAAAATCCAAGGCTAACACCCCCTCCAAAAACCAAGTTCAATCATGCTTGGGGGAAAAGTCTATTACCGATAAAATTGAAGTCTAATACCAGCTAAAAAGGGCTTGGATATGAACAAGGTTAGAAATCTAAGGCTAATACTCATTTAAATGGGGCTCGTCGAGTCAGGATCAATTTGTCCAGAAAATCCAAGGCTAACACCCCCTCCAAAAACCAAGTTCAATCATGCTTGGGGGAAAAAGTCTATTACCCGATAAAATTGAAGTCTAATACCAACTAAAAAGGGCTTGGATATGAACAAGGTTAGAAATCTAAGGCTAATACTCATTTAAATTGGGCTCGTCGAGTCGGGATCAATTTGTCCGAAAATCCAAGGCTAACACCCCCTCCAAAAACCAAGTTCAATCATGCTTGGGGGAAAAGTCTATTACCCATAAAATTGAAGTCTAATACCAACTAAAAAGGGCTTGGATATGAACAAGGTTAGAAATCTAAGGCTAATACTCATTTAAATGGGGCTCGTCGAGTCAGGATCAATTTGTCCGAAAATCCAAGGCTAACACCCCCTCCAAAAACCAAGTTCAATCATGCTTGGGGGAAAAGTCTATTACCCATAAAATTGAAGTCTAATACCAACTAAAAAGGGCTTGGATATGAACAAGGTTAGAAATCTAAAGGCTAATACTCATTTAAATGGGGCTCGTCGAGTCGGGATCAATTTGTCCAGAAAATCCAAGGCTAACACCCCCTCCAAAAACCAAGTTCAATCATGCTTGGGGGAAAAAGTCTATTACCCATAAAATTTGAAGTCTAATACCAACTAAAAAGGGCTTGGATATGAACAAGGTTAGAAATCTAAGGCTAATACTCATTTAAATGGGGCTCGTCGAGTCAGGATCAATTTGTCCGAAAATCCAAGGCTAACACCCCCTCCAAAAACCAAGTTCAATCATGCTTGGGGAAAAAGTCTATTACCCATAAAATTTGAAGTCTAATACCAACTAAAAAGGGCTTGGATATGAACAAGGTTAGAAATCTAAGGCTAATACTCATTTAAATGGGGCTCGTCGAGTCAGGATCAATTTGTCCGAAAATCCAAGGCTAACACCCCCTCCAAAAACCAAGTTCAATCATGCTTGGGGGAAAAGTCTATTACCGATAAAATTGAAGTCTAATACCAACTAAAAAGGGCTTGGATATGAACAAGGTTAGAAATCTAAGGCTAATACTCATTTAAATGGGGCTCGTCGAGTCAGGATCAATTTGTCCGAAAATCCAAGGCTAACACCCCCTCCAAAAACCAAGTTCAATCATGCTTGGGGGAAAAGTCTATTACCCATAAAATTGAAGTCTAATACCAACTAAAAAGGGCTTGGATATGAACAAGGTTACAAATCTAAAGCTAATACTCATTTAAATGGGTCTCGTCGAGTCAGGATCAATTTGTCCGTAAATCCAAGGCTAACACCCCCTCCAAAAACCAAGTTCAATCATGCTTGGGGGAAAAGTCTATTACCCATAAAATTGAAGTCTAATACCAGCTAAAAAGGGCTTGGATATGAACAAGGTTAGAAATCTAAGGCTAATACTCATTTAAATGGGGCTCGTCGAGTCAGGATCAATTTGTCCGAAAATCCAAGGCTAACACCCCCTCCAAAAACCAAGTTCAATCATGCTTGGGGGAAAAGTCTATTACCGATAAAATTGAAGTCTAATACCAACTAAAAAGGGGCTTGGATATGAACAAGGTTAGAAATCTAAGGCTAATACTCATTTAAATGGGGCTCGTCGAGTCAGGATCAATTTGTCCGAAAATCCAAGGCTAACACCCCCTCCAAAAACCAAGTTCAATCATGCTTGGGGGAAAAGTCTATTACCCATAAATTTGAAGTCTAGTACCAGCTAAAAAGGGCTTGGATATGAACAAGGTTAGAAATCTAAGGCTAATACTCATTTAAATGGGGCTCGTCGAGTCAGGATCAATTTGTCCGAAAATCCAAGGCTAACACCCCCTCCAAAAACCAAGTTCAATCATGCTTGGGGGGAAAAAGTCTATTACCCGATAAAATTGAAGTCTAATACCAACTAAAAAGGGCTTGGATATGAACAAGGTTAGAAATCTAAGGCTAATACTCATTTAAATGGGGCTCGTCGAGTCAGGATCAATTTGTCCGAAAATCCAAGGCTAACACCCCCTCCAAAAAACCAAGTTCAATCATGCTTGGGGAAAAGTCTATTACCCATAAAATTTGAAGTCTAATACCAGCTAAAAAGGGCTTGGATATGAACAAGGTTAGAAATCTAAGGCTAATACTCATTTAAATGGGGCTCGTCGAGTCGGGATCAATTTGTCCGAAAAATCCAAGGCTAACACCCCCTCCAAAAACCAAGTTCAATCATGCTTGGGGGAAAAAGTCTATTACCCGATAAAATTGAAGTCTAATACCAACTAAAAAGGGCTTGGATATGAACAAGGTTAGAAATCTAAGGCTAATACTCATTTAAATGGGGCTCGTCGAGTCGGGATCAATTTGTCCAGAAAATCCAAGGCTAACACCCCCTCCAAAAAACCAAGTTCAATCATGCTTGGGGGAAAAGTCTATTACCCATAAAATTGAAGTCTAATACCAACTAAAAAGGGCTTGGATATGAACAAGGTTAGAAATCTAAAGGCTAATACTCATTTAAATGGGGTCTCGTCGAGTCGGGATCAATTTGTCCAGAAAATCCAAGGCTAACACCCCCTCCAAAAAACCAAGTTCAATCATGCTTGGGGGAAAAGTCTATTACCCATAAAATTGAAGTCTAATACCAACTAAAAAGGGCTTGGATATGAACAAGGTTAGAAATCTAAGGCTAATACTCATTTAAATGGGGCTCGTCGAGTCGGGATCAATTTGTCCAGAAAATCCAAGGCTAACACCCCCTCCAAAAACCAAGTTCAATCATGCTTGGGGGAAAAGTCTATTACCGATAAAATTGAAGTCTAATACCAACTAAAAAGGGCTTGGATATGAACAAGGTTAGAAATCTAAGGCTAATACTCATTTAAATGGGGCTCGTCGAGTCGGGATCAATTTGTCCAGAAAATCCAAGGCTAACACCCCCTCCAAAAACCAAGTTCAATCATGCTTGGGGGAAAAGTCTATTACCGATAAAATTGAAGTCTAATACCAACTAAAAAGGGCTTGGATATGAACAAGGTTAGAAATCTAAGGCTAATACTCATTTAAATGGGGCTCGTCGAGTCGGGGATCAATTTGTCCGAAAATCCAAGGCTAACACCCCCTCCAAAAACCAAGTTCAATCATGCTTGGGGGAAAAGTCTATTACCCATAAATTTGAAGTCTAATACCAGCTAAAAAGGGCTTGGATATGAACAAGGTTAGAAATCTAAGGCTAATACTCATTTAAATGGGGCTCGTCGAGTCAGGATCAATTTGTCCAGAAAATCCAAGGCTAACACCCCCTCCAAAAACCAAGTTCAATCATGCTTGGGGGAAAAAGTCTATTACCCGATAAAATTGAAGTCTAATACCAACTAAAAAGGGGCTTGGATATGAACAAGGTTAGAAATCTAAGGCTAATACTCATTTAAATGGGGCTCGTCGAGTCAGGGATCAATTTGTCCAGAAAATCCAAGGCTAACACCCCCTCCAAAAACCAAGTTCAATCATGCTTGGGGGAAAAAGTCTATTACCCATAAAATTTGAAGTCTAATACCAGCTAAAAAGGGCTTGGATATGAACAAGGTTAGAAATCTAAGGCTAATACTCATTTAAATGGGGCTCGTCGAGTCAGGATCAATTTGTCCGAAAATCCAAGGCTAACACCCCCTCCAAAAACCAAGTTCAATCATGCTTGGGGGAAAAGTCTATTACCCATAAATTTGAAGTCTAATACCAGCTAAAAAGGGCTTGGATATGAACAAGGTTAGAAATCTAAGGCTAATACTCATTTAAATGGGGCTCGTCGAGTCAGGATCAATTTGTCCGAAAATCCAAGGCTAACACCCCCTCCAAAAACCAAGTTCAATCATGCTTGGGGAAAAGTCTATTACCCATAAATTGAAGTCTAATACCAACTAAAAAGGGCTTGGATATGAACAAGGGTTAGAAATCTAAGGCTAATACTCATTTAAATGGGGCTCGTCGAGTCAGGATCAATTTGTCCGAAAATCCAAGGCTAACACCCCCTCCAAAAACCAAGTTCAATCATGCTTGGGGGAAAAGTCTATTACCCATAAAATTGAAGTCTAATACCAACTAAAAAGGGCTTGGATATGAACAAGGTTAGAAATCTAAGGCTAATACTCATTTAAATGGGGCTCGTCGAGTCAGGATCAATTTGTCCAGAAAATCCAAGGCTAACACCCCCTCCAAAAACCAAGTTCAATCATGCTTGGGGGAAAAGTCTATTACCCATAAAATTGAAGTCTAATACCAACTAAAAAGGGGCTTGGATATGAACAAGGTTAGAAATCTAAGGCTAATACTCATTTAAATGGGGCTCGTCGAGTCGGGATCAATTTGTCCGAAAATCCAAGGCTAACACCCCCCTCCAAAAAACCAAGTTCAATCATGCTTGGGGGGAAAAGTCTATTACCCGATAAAATTGAAGTCTAATACCAACTAAAAAGGGCTTGGATATGAACAAGGTTAGAAATCTAAGGCTAATACTCATTTAAATGGGGCTCGTCGAGTCAGGATCAATTTGTCAGAAAATCCAAGGCTAACACCCCCTCCAAAAACCAAGTTCAATCATGCTTGGGGGAAAAGTCTATTACCGATAAAATTGAAGTCTAATACCAACTAAAAAGGGCTTGGATATGAACAAGGTTAGAAATCTAAGGCTAATACTCATTTAAATGGGGCTCGTCGAGTCAGGGATCAATTTGTCAGAAAATCCAAGGCTAACACCCCCCTCCAAAAAACCAAGTTCAATCATGCTTGGGGAAAAGTCTATTACCCGATAAAATTTGAAGTCTAATACCAGCTAAAAAGGGCTTGGATATGAACAAGGTTAGAAATCTAAGGCTAATACTCATTTAAATGGGGCTCGTCGAGTCGGGATCAATTTGTCAGAAAATCCAAGGCTAACACCCCCTCCAAAAACCAAGTTCAATCATGCTTGGGGGGAAAAGTCTATTACCCGATAAAATTGAAGTCTAATACCAACTAAAAAGGGCTTGGATATGAACAAGGTTAGAAATCTAAGGCTAATACTCATTTAAATGGGGCTCGTCGAGTCAGGATCAATTTGTCAGAAAATCCAAGGCTAACACCCCCTCCAAAAACCAAGTTCAATCATGCTTGGGGGAAAAGTCTATTACCCATAAAATTGAAGTCTAATACCAACTAAAAAGGGGCTTGGATATGAACAAGGTTAGAAATCTAAAGGCTAATACTCATTTAAATGGGGCTCGTCGAGTCGGGATCAATTTGTCAGAAAATCCAAGGCTAACACCCCCCTCCAAAAACCAAGTTCAATCATGCTTGGGGGAAAAGTCTATTACCCATAAAATTTGAAGTCTAATACCAGCTAAAAAGGGGCTTGGATATGAACAAGGTTAGAAATCTAAGGCTAATACTCATTTAAATGGGGCTCGTCGAGTCGGGATCAATTTGTCAGAAAATCCAAGGCTAACACCCCCTCCAAAAACCAAGTTCAATCATGCTTGGGGGAAAAAGTCTATTACCCGATAAAATTGAAGTCTAATACCAACTAAAAAGGGCTTGGATATGAACAAGGTTAGAAATCTAAGGCTAATACTCATTTAAATGGGGCTCGTCGAGTCGGGATCAATTTGTCCAGAAAATCCAAGGCTAACACCCCCTCCAAAAAACCAAGTTCAATCATGCTTGGGGGAAAAGTCTATTACCCATAAATTTGAAGTCTAATACCAGCTAAAAGGGCTTGGATATGAACAAGGTTAGAAATCTAAGGCTAATACTCATTTAAATGGGGCTCGTCGAGTCGGGATCAATTTGTCCAGAAAATCCAAGGCTAACACCCCCTCCAAAAACCAAGTTCAATCATGCTTGGGGAAAAGTCTATTACCCGATAAAATTGAAGTCTAATACCAACTAAAAAGGGCTTGGATATGAACAAGGTTAGAAATCTAAGGCTAATACTCATTTAAATGGGGCTCGTCGAGTCGGGATCAATTTGTCCAGAAAATCCAAGGCTAACACCCCCTCCAAAAACCAAGTTCAATCATGCTTGGGGGAAAAGTCTATTACCCGATAAAATTGAAGTCTAATACCAACTAAAAAGGGCTTGGATATGAACAAGGTTAGAAATCTAAGGCTAATACTCATTTAAATGGGGCTCGTCGAGTCGAGGATCAATTTGTCCAGAAAATCCAAGGCTAACACCCCCTCCAAAAACCAAGTTCAATCATGCTTGGGGGAAAAAGTCTATTACCCGATAAAATTGAAGTCTAATACCAACTAAAAAGGGGCTTGGATATGAACAAGGTTAGAAATCTAAGGCTAATACTCATTTAAATGGGGCTCGTCGAGTCGGGATCAATTTGTCCAGAAAATCCAAGGCTAACACCCCCTCCAAAAACCAAGTTCAATCATGCTTGGGGAAAAGTCTATTACCCATAAAATTTGAAAGTCTAATACCAGCTAAAAAGGGCTTGGATATGAACAAGGTTAGAAATCTAAGGCTAATACTCATTTAAATGGGGCTCGTCGAGTCGGGATCAATTTGTCCAGAAAATCCAAGGCTAACACCCCCTCCAAAAACCAAGTTCAATCATGCTTGGGGGAAAAGTCTATTACCCATAAAATTGAAGTCTAATACCAACTAAAAAGGGCTTGGATATGAACAAGGTTAGAAATCTAAGGCTAATACTCATTTAAATGGGGCTCGTCGAGTCAGGATCAATTTGTCCGAAAATCCAAGGCTAACACCCCCTCCAAAAACCAAGTTCAATCATGCTTGGGGGAAAAGTCTATTACCAATAAATTTGAACTCTAGTACCAGCTAAAAAGGGCTTGGATATGAACAAGGTTACAAATCTAAGGCTAATACTCATTTAAATGGGGCTCGTCGAGTCAGGATCAATTTGTCCGAAAATCCAAGGCTAACACCCCCTCCAAAAACCAAGTTCAATCATGCTTGGGGGAAAAGTCTATTACCGATAAAATTGAAGTCTAATACCAACTAAAAAGGGCTTGGATATGAACAAGGTTAGAAATCTAAGGCTAATACTCATTTAAATGGGGCTCGTCGAGTCGGGGATCAATTTGTCCAGAAAATCCAAGGCTAACACCCCCTCCAAAAAACCAAGTTCAATCATGCTTGGGGAAAAGTCTATTACCCATAAAATTGAAGTCTAATACCAACTAAAAAGGGCTTGGATATGAACAAGGTTACAAATCTAAAGGCTAATACTCATTTAAATGGGGCTCGTCGAGTCGGGATCAATTTGTCCAGAAAATCCAAGGCTAACACCCCCTCCAAAAACCAAGTTCAATCATGCTTGGGGGGAAAAAGTCTATTACCCATAAATTTGAAGTCTAGTACCAGCTAAAAAGGGCTTGGATATGAACAAGGTTAGAAATCTAAGGCTAATACTCATTTAAATGGGGCTCGTCGAGTCAGGATCAATTTGTCCGAAAATCCAAGGCTAACACCCCCTCCAAAAACCAAGTTCAATCATGCTTGGGGGAAAAGTCTATTACCGATAAAATTGAAGTCTAATACCAACTAAAAAGGGCTTGGATATGAACAAGGTTAGAAATCTAAGGCTAATACTCATTTAAATGGGGCTCGTCGAGTCAGGATCAATTTGTCCGAAAATCCAAGGCTAACACCCCCTCCAAAAACCAAGTTCAATCATGCTTGGGGAAAAGTCTATTACCCATAAATTTGAAGTCTAATACCAGCTAAAAAGGGCTTGGATATGAACAAGGTTAGAAATCTAAGGCTAATACTCATTTAAATGGGGCTCGTCGAGTCGGGATCAATTTGTCCAGAAAATCCAAGGCTAACACCCCCCTCCAAAAACCAAGTTCAATCATGCTTGGGGGAAAAGTCTATTACCCGATAAAATTGAAGTCTAATACCAACTAAAAAGGGGCTTGGATATGAACAAGGTTAGAAATCTAAGGCTAATACTCATTTAAATGGGGCTCGTCGAGTCGGGATCAATTTGTCCCAGAAAATCCAAGGCTAACACCCCCTCCAAAAAACCAAGTTCAATCATGCTTGGGGGGAAAAAGTCTATTACCCGATAAAATTGAAGTCTAATACCAACTAAAAAGGGGCTTGGATATGAACAAGGTTAGAAATCTAAGGCTAATACTCATTTAAATGGGGCTCGTCGAGTCGGGATCAATTTGTCCAGAAAATCCAAGGCTAACACCCCCTCCAAAAACCAAGTTCAATCATGCTTGGGGGAAAAGTCTATTACCCGATAAAATTTGAAGTCTAATACCAGCTAAAAAGGGGCTTGGATATGAACAAGGTTAGAAATCTAAGGCTAATACTCATTTAAATGGGGCTCGTCGAGTCGGGATCAATTTGTCCAGAAAATCCAAGGCTAACACCCCCTCCAAAAACCAAGTTCAATCATGCTTGGGGGAAAAGTCTATTACCCATAAATTTGAAGTCTAATACCAGCTAAAAAGGGCTTGGATATGAACAAGGTTAGAAATCTAAGGCTAATACTCATTTAAATGGGGCTCGTCGAGTCAGGATCAATTTGTCTGAAAATCCAAGGCTAACACCCCCTCCAAAAACCAAGTTCAATCATGCTTGGGGGAAAAGTCTATTACCCATAAAATTGAAGTCTAATACCAACTAAAAGGGCTTGGATATGAACAAGGTTAGAAATCTAAGGCTAATACTCATTTAAATGGGGCTCGTCGAGTCAGGATCAATTTGTCCGAAAATCCAAGGCTAACACCCCCTCCAAAAACCAAGTTCAATCATGCTTGGGGAAAAAGTCTATTACCGATAAAATTGAAGTCTAATACCAACTAAAAAGGGCTTGGATATGAACAAGGTTAGAAATCTAAGGCTAATACTCATTTAAATGGGGCTCGTCGAGTCGGGATCGATTTGTCAGAAAATCCAAGGCTAACACCCCCCTCCAAAAAACCAAGTTCAATCATGCTTGGGGGAAAAAGTCTATTACCCGATAAAATTGAAGTCTAATACCAACTAAAAGGGCTTGGATATGAACAAGGTTAGAAATCTAAGGCTAATACTCATTTAAATGGGGCTCGTCGAGTCGAGGGATCAATTTGTCCAGAAAATCCAAGGCTAACACCCCCTCCAAAAAACCAAGTTCAATCATGCTTGGGGGAAAAGTCTATTACCCATAAAATTGAAGTCTAATACCAGCTAAAAAGGGCTTGGATATGAACAAGGTTAGAAATCTAAGGCTAATACTCATTTAAATGGGGCTCGTCGAGTCAGGATCAATTTGTCCGAAAATCCAAGGCTAACACCCCCTCCAAAAACCAAGTTCAATCATGCTTGGGGGAAAAGTCTATTACCCATAAATTTGAAGTCTAGTACCAGCTAAAAAGGGCTTGGATATGAACAAGGTTAGAAATCTAAGGCTAATACTCATTTAAATGGGGCTCGTCGAGTCAGGATCAATTTGTCCGAAAATCCAAGGCTAACACCCCCTCCAAAAAACCAAGTTCAATCATGCTTGGGGAAAAGTCTATTACCGATAAAATTGAAGTCTAATACCAACTAAAAAGGGCTTGGATATGAACAAGGTTAGAAATCTAAGGCTAATACTCATTTAAATGGGGCTCGTCGAGTCAGGATCAATTTGTCCGAAAATCCAAGGCTAACACCCCCTCCAAAAACCAAGTTCAATCATGCTTGGGGGAAAAAGTCTATTACCGATAAAATTGAAGTCTAATACCAACTAAAAAGGGCTTGGATATGAACAAGGTTAGAAATCTAAGGCTAATACTCATTTAAATGGGGCTCGTCGAGTCGGGGATCAATTTGTCCAGAAAATCCAAGGCTAACACCCCCTCCAAAAAACCAAGTTCAATCATGCTTGGGGGAAAAAGTCTATTACCCGATAAAATTGAAGTCTAATACCAACTAAAAAGGGCTTGGATATGAACAAGGTTAGAAATCTAAGGCTAATACTCATTTAAATGGGGCTCGTCGAGTCAGGATCAATTTGTCAGAAAATCCAAGGCTAACACCCCCTCCAAAAACCAAGTTCAATCATGCTTGGGGGAAAAGTCTATTACCCATAAAATTGAAGTCTAATACCAACTAAAAAGGGCTTGGATATGAACAAGGTTAGAAATCTAAGGCTAATACTCATTTAAATGGGGCTCGTCGAGTCAGGATCAATTTGTCAGAAAATCCAAGGCTAACACCCCCTCCAAAAACCAAGTTCAATCATGCTTGGGGGGAAAAGTCTATTACCCGATAAATTTGAACTCTAGTACCAGCTAAAAAGGGGCTTGGATATGAACAAGGTTACAAATCTAAGGCTAATACTCATTTAAATGGGGCTCGTCGAGTCGGGATCAATTTGTCCAGAAAATCCAAGGCTAACACCCCCCTCCAAAAACCAAGTTCAATCATGCTTGGGGGGAAAAGTCTATTACCCGATAAAATTGAAGTCTAATACCAACTAAAAAGGGCTTGGATATGAACAAGGTTAGAAATCTAAGGCTAATACTCATTTAAATGGGGCTCGTCGAGTCGGGATCAATTTGTCCGAAAAATCCAAGGCTAACACCCCCTCCAAAAACCAAGTTCAATCATGCTTGGGGGGAAAAAGTCTATTACCCGATAAAATTGAAGTCTAATACCAACTAAAAAGGGGCTTGGATATGAACAAGGTTAGAAATCTAAGGCTAATACTCATTTAAATGGGGCTCGTCGAGTCGGGATCAATTTGTCCGAAAATCCAAGGCTAACACCCCCCTCCAAAAAACCAAGTTCAATCATGCTTGGGGGAAAAAGTCTATTACCCATAAATTTGAAGTCTAATACCAGCTAAAAAGGGCTTGGATATGAACAAGGTTAGAAATCTAAGGCTAATACTCATTTAAATGGGGCTCGTCGAGTCGAGGGATCAATTTGTCAGAAAATCCAAGGCTAACACCCCCTCCAAAAACCAAGTTCAATCATGCTTGGGGGAAAAAGTCTATTACCCATAAAATTTGAAGTCTAATACCAGCTAAAAAGGGCTTGGATATGAACAAGGTTAGAAATCTAAGGCTAATACTCATTTAAATGGGGCTCGTCGAGTCGGGATCAATTTGTCCAGAAAATCCAAGGCTAACACCCCCTCCAAAAACCAAGTTCAATCATGCTTGGGGGAAAAGTCTATTACCCATAAAATTGAAGTCTAATACCAACTAAAAAGGGCTTGGATATGAACAAGGTTAGAAATCTAAGGCTAATACTCATTTAAATGGGGCTCGTCGAGTCGGGATCAATTTGTCCAGAAAATCCAAGGCTAACACGCCCCTCCAAAAACCAAGTTCAATCATGCTTGGGGGAAAAGTCTATTACCCGATAAAATTGAAGTCTAATACCACCTAAAAAGGGCTTGGATATGAACAAGGTTAGAAATCTAAGGCTAATACTCATTTAAATGGGGCTCGTCGAGTCAGGATCAATTTGTCCAGAAAATCCAAGGCTAACACCCCCTCCAAAAACCAAGTTCAATCATGCTTGGGGGAAAAGTCTATTACCCGATAAAATTGAAGTCTAATACCAACTAAAAAGGGCTTGGATATGAACAAGGTTAGAAATCTAAGGCTAATACTCATTTAAATGGGGCTCGTCGAGTCAGGATCAATTTGTCCAGAAAATCCAAGGCTAACACGCCCTCCAAAAACCAAGTTCAATCATGCTTGGGGGAAAAGTCTATTTCCGTTAAAATTGAAGTCTAATACCAACTAAAAAGGGCTTGGATATGAACAAGGTTAGAAATCTAAGGCTAATACTCATTTAAATGGGGCTCGTCGAGTCAGGATCAATTTGTCCGAAAATCCAAGGCTAACACCCCCTCCAAAAACCAAGTTCAATCATGCTTGGGGGGAAAAAGTCTATTACCCGATAAAATTGAAGTCTAATACCAACTAAAAGGGCTTGGATATGAACAAGGTTAGAAATCTAAGGCTAATACTCATTTAAATGGGGCTCGTCGAGTCGGGATCAATTTGTCCAGAAAATCCAAGGCTAACACCCCCTCCAAAAAACCAAGTTCAATCATGCTTGGGGGAAAAAGTCTATTACCCATAAAATTGAAGTCTAATACCAACTAAAAGGGCTTGGATATGAACAAGGTTACAAATCTAAAGCTAATACTCATTTAAATGGGGTCTCGTCGAGTCGGGATCAATTTGTCAGTAAAATCCAAGGCTAACACCCCCTCCAAAAACCAAGTTCAATCATGCTTGGGGAAAAGTCTATTACCCATAAAATTTGAAGTCTAATACCAGCTAAAAAGGGCTTGGATATGAACAAGGTTAGAAATCTAAGGCTAATACTCATTTAAATGGGGCTCGTCGAGTCGGGATCAATTTGTCAGAAAATCCAAGGCTAACACCCCCCTCCAAAAACCAAGTTCAATCATGCTTGGGGGAAAAGTCTATTACCCGATAAAATTTGAAGTCTAATACCAACTAAAAGGGCTTGGATATGAACAAGGTTAGAAATCTAAGGCTAATACTCATTTAAATGGGGCTCGTCGAGTCAGGATCAATTTGTCTGAAAATCCAAGGCTAACACCCCCTCCAAAAACCAAGTTCAATCATGCTTGGGGAAAAAGTCTATTACCCATAAATTTGAAGTCTAATACCAACTAAAAAGGGCTTGGATATGAACAAGGTTAGAAATCTAAGGCTAATACTCATTTAAATGGGGCTCGTCGAGTTGGGATCAATTTGTCCAGAAAATCCAAGGCTAACACCCCCTCCAAAAACCAAGTTCAATCATGCTTGGGGGAAAAGTCTATTACCGATAAAATTGAAGTCTAATACCAACTAAAAAGGGCTTGGATATGAACAAGGTTAGAAATCTAAGGCTAATACTCATTTAAATGGGGCTCGTCGAGTCAGGATCAATTTGTCCAGAAAATCCAAGGCTAACACCCCCTCCAAAAAACCAAGTTCAATCATGCTTGGGGGAAAAAGTCTATTACCCATAAAATTGAAGTCTAATACCAACTAAAAGGGCTTGGATATGAACAAGGTTAGAAATCTAAAGGCTAATACTCATTTAAATGGGGCTCGTCGAGTCAGGATCAATTTGTCCGAAAATCCAAGGCTAACACCCCCTCCAAAAACCAAGTTCAATCATGCTTGGGGGAAAAGTCTATTACCCATAAATTTGAAGTCTAGTACCAGCTAAAAAGGGCTTGGATATGAACAAGGTTAGAAATCTAAGGCTAATACTCATTTAAATGGGGCTCGTCGAGTCAGGATCAATTTGTCCGAAAATCCAAGGCTAACACCCCCTCCAAAAACCAAGTTCAATCATGCTTGGGGGAAAAGTCTATTACCGATAAAATTGAAGTCTAATACCAACTAAAAAGGGCTTGGATATGAACAAGGTTAGAAATCTAAGGCTAATACTCATTTAAATGGGGCTCGTCGAGTCAGGATCAATTTGTCCAGAAAATCCAAGGCTAACACCCCCCTCCAAAAACCAAGTTCAATCATGCTTGGGGGAAAAAGTCTATTACCCGATAAAATTGAAAGTCTAATACCAACTAAAAAGGGCTTGGATATGAACAAGGTTAGAAATCTAAGGCTAATACTCATTTAAATGGGGCTCGTCGAGTCGAGGGATCAATTTGTCCGAAAATCCAAGGCTAACACCCCCTCCAAAAACCAAGTTCAATCATGCTTGGGGGAAAAGTCTATTACCGATAAAATTGAAGTCTAATACCAACTAAAAAGGGCTTGGATATGAACAAGGTTACAAATCTAAGGCTAATACTCATTTAAATGGGGCTCGTCGAGTCAGGATCAATTTGTCCGAAAATCCAAGGCTAACACCCCCTCCAAAAACCAAGTTCAATCATGCTTGGGGGAAAAGTCTATTACCAATAAATTTGAACTCTAGTACCAGCTAAAAAGGGCTTGGATATGAACAAGGTTAGAAAATCTAAGGCTAATACTCATTTAAATGGGGCTCGTCGAGTCGGGATCAATTTGTCCAGAAAATCCAAGGCTAACACCCCCTCCAAAAACCAAGTTCAATCATGCTTGGGGGAAAAGTCTATTACCCGATAAAATTGAAGTCTAATACCAACTAAAAAGGGCTTGGATATGAACAAGGTTAGAAATCTAAGGCTAATACTCATTTAAATGGGGCTCGTCGAGTCGGGGATCAATTTGTCCAGAAAATCCAAGGCTAACACCCCCTCCAAAAACCAAGTTCAATCATGCTTGGGGGAAAAGTCTATTACCCGATAAAATTGAAGTCTAATACCAACTAAAAGGGCTTGGATATGAACAAGGTTAGAAATCTAAGGCTAATACTCATTTAAATGGGGCTCGTCGAGTCGGGATCAATTTGTCCGAAAATCCAAGGCTAACACCCCCTCCAAAAAACCAAGTTCAATCATGCTTGGGGAAAAGTCTATTACCCATAAAATTTGAAGTCTAATACCAGCTAAAAAGGGCTTGGATATGAACAAGGGTTAGAAATCTAAGGCTAATACTCATTTAAATGGGGCTCGTCGAGTCGAGGATCAATTTGTCCCAGAAAATCCAAGGCTAACACCCCCTCCAAAAACCAAGTTCAATCATGCTTGGGGGAAAAGTCTATTACCCGATAAAATTGAAGTCTAATACCAACTAAAAAGGGCTTGGATATGAACAAGGTTAGAAATCTAAGGCTAATACTCATTTAAATGGGGCTCGTCGAGTCGGGATCAATTTGTCCAGAAAATCCAAGGCTAACACCCCCCTCCAAAAACCAATTTCAATCATGGTTGGGGGAAAAAGTCTATTACCCATAAAATTGAAGTCTAATACCAACTAAAAAGGGCTTGGATATGAACAAGGTTAGAAATCTAAGGCTAATACTCATTTAAATGGGGCTCGTCGAGTCAGGATCAATTTGTCCGAAAATCCAAGGCTAACACCCCCTCCAAAAACCAAGTTCAATCATGCTTGGGGGAAAAGTCTATTACCGATAAAATTGAAGTCTAATACCAACTAAAAAGGGCTTGGATATGAACAAGGTTAGAAATCTAAGGCTAATACTCATTTAAATGGGGCTCGTCGAGTCAGGATCAATTTGTCCGAAAATCCAAGGCTAACACCCCCTCCAAAAACCAAGTTCAATCATGCTTGGGGGAAAAGTCTATTACCGATAAATTTGAACTCTAGTACCAGCTAAAAAGGGCTTGGATATGAACAAGGTTACAAATCTAAGGCTAATACTCATTTAAATGGGGCTCGTCGAGTCAGGATCAATTTGTCCGAAAAATCCAAGGCTAACACCCCCTCCAAAAACCAAGTTCAATCATGCTTGGGGGAAAAGTCTATTACCGATAAAATTGAAGTCTAATACCAACTAAAAAGGGCTTGGATATGAACAAGGTTAGAAATCTAAGGCTAATACTCATTTAAATGGGGCTCGTCGAGTCAGGATCAATTTGTCCGAAAATCCAAGGCTAACACCCCCTCCAAAAACCAAGTTCAATCATGCTTGG
>CM055343.1:225958-268053 GCA_029228605.1 Salix koriyanagi | reverse complement strand
TGGTATTTGGAGGGGGTGTTAGCCTTGGATTTTCGGACAAATTGATCCCTGACTCGACGAGCCCCATTTAAATGAGTATTAGCCTTATATTTCTAACCTTGTTCATATCCAAGACCTTTTAGTTGGTATTAGACTACAAATTTATGGGTAATACACTTTTCCCCCAAACATGGTTGAACTTGGTATTTGGAGGGGGTGTTAGCCTTGGATTTTTCGGACAAATTGATCCTGACTCGGCGAGCCCCATTTAAATGAGTATTAGCCTTATATTTCTAACCTTGTTCATATCCAAGACCTTTTAGTTGGTATTAGACTTCAAATTTATGGGTAATACACTTTTCCCCCAAACATGGTTGAACTTGGTTTTTGGAGGGGGGTGTTAGCCTTGGATTTTTCGGACAAATTGATCCCTGACTCGACGAGCCCCATTTAAATGAGTATTAGCCTTATATTTCTAACCTTGTTCATATCCAAGACCCTTTTAGTTGGTATTAGACTACAAATTTATGGGTAATACACTTTTCCCCCCAAACATGGTTGAACTTGGTTTTTGGAGGGGGTGTTAGCCTTGGATTTTCGGACAAATTGATCCCTGACTCGACGAGCCCCATTTAAATGAGTATTAGCCTTATATTTCTAACCTTGTTCATATCCAAGACCTTTTAGTTGGTATTAGACTACAAATTTATGGGTAATACACTTTTCCCCCCAAACATGGTTGAACTTGGTTTTTGGAGGGGGTGTTAGCCTTGGATTTTCGGACAAATTGATCCTGACTCGACGAGCCCCATTTAAATGAGTATTAGCCTTATATTTCTAACCTTGTTCATATCCAAGACCCTTTTAGTTGGTATTAGACTACAAATTTATGGGTAATACACTTTTCCCCCAAACATGGTTGAACTTGGTTTTTGGAGGGGGTGTTAGCCTTGGATTTTCGGACAAATTGATCCCTGACTCGACGAGCCCCATTTAAATGAGTATTAGCCTTATATTTCTAACCTTGTTCATATCCAAGACCCTTTTAGTTGGTATTAGACTTCAAATTTATGGGTAATACACTTTTCCCCCAAACATGGTTGAACTTGGTTTTTGGAGGGGGTGTTAGCCTTGGATTTTCGGACAAATTGATCCCTGACTCGACGAGCCCCCATTTAAATGAGTATTAGCCTTATATTTCTAACCTTGTTCATATCCAAGACCCTTTTAGTTGGTATTAGACTACAAATTTATGGGTAATACACTTTTCCCCCAAACATGGTTGAACTTGGTTTTTGGAGGGGGTGTTAGCCTTGGATTTTCGGACAAATTGATCCTGACTCGACGAGCCCCATTTAAAGGAGTATTAGCCTTATATTTCTAACCTTGTTCATATCCAAGACCTTTTAGTTGGTATTAGACTTCAAATTTATGGGTAATACACTTTTCCCCCAAACATGGTTGAACTTGGTATTTTGGAGGGGTGTTAGCCTTGGATTTTCGGACAAATTGATCCTGACTCGACGAGCCCCATTTAAATGAGTATTAGCCTTATATTTCTAACCTTGTTCATATCCAAGACCTTTTAGTTGGTATTAGACTACAAATTTATGGGTAATACACTTTTCCCCCAAACATGGTTGAACTTTGATTTTGGAGGGGGTGTTAGCCTTGGATTTTCGGACAAATTGATCCTGACTCGACGAGCCCCATTTAAATGAGTATTAGCCTTATATTTCTAACCTTGTTCATATCCAAGACCTTTTAGTTGGTATTAGACTACAAATTTATGGGTAATACACTTTTCCCCCAAACATGGTTGAACTTGGTATTTGGAGGGGGTGTTAGCCTTGGATTTTCGGACAAATTGATCCTGACTCGACGAGCCCCATTTAAATGAGTATTAGCCTTATATTTCTAACCTTGTTCATATCCAAGACCTTTTAGTTGGTATTAGACTACAAATTTATGGGTAATACACTTTTCCCCCAAACATGGTTGAACTTGGTTTTTGGAGGGGGTGTTAGCCTTGGATTTTTCGGACAAATTGATCCTGACTCGACGAGCCCCATTTAAATGAGTATTAGCCTTATATTTCTAACCTTGTTCATATCCAAGACCTTTTAGTTGGTATTAGACTACAAATTTATGGGTAATACACTTTTCCCCCCAAACATGGTTGAACTTGGTATTTTGGAGGGGGTGTTAGCCTTGGATTTTTCGGACAAATTGATCCCTGACTCGACGAGCCCCATTTAAATGAGTATTAGCCTTATATTTCTAACCTTGTTCATATCCAAGACCTTTTAGTTGGTATTAGACTACAAATTTATGGGTAATACACTTTTCCCCCAAACATGGTTGAACTTGGTTTTTGGAGGGGGTGTTAGCCTTGGATTTTCGGACAAATTGATCCTGACTCGACGAGCCCCATTTAAATGAGTATTAGCCTTATATTTCTAACCTTGTTCATATCCAAGACCCTTTTAGTTGGTATTAGACTACAAATTTATGGGTAATACACTTTTCCCCCCAAACATGGTTGAACTTGGTTTTTGGAGGGGGTGTTAGCCTTGGATTTTCGGACAAATTGATCCTGACTCGACGAGCCCCATTTAAATGAGTATTAGCCTTATATTTCTAACCTTGTTCATATCCAAGACCTTTTAGTTGGTATTAGACTACAAATTTATGGGTAATACACTTTTCCCCCAAACATGGTTGAACTTGGTTTTTGGAGGGGGTGTTAGCCTTGGATTTTCGGACAAATTGATCCTGACTCGACGAGCCCCATTTAAAGGAGTATTAGCCTTATATTTCTAACCTTGTTCATATCCAAGACCTTTTAGTTGGTATTAGACTTCAAATTTATGGGTAATACACTTTTCCCCCAAACATGGTTGAACTTGGTATTTGGAGGGGGTGTTAGCCTTGGATTTTCGGACAAATTGATCCTGACTCGACGAGCCCCATTTAAATGAGTATTAGCCTTATATTTCTAACCTTGTTCATATCCAAGACCCTTTTAGTTGGTATTAGACTACAAATTTATGGGTAATACACTTTTCCCCCAAACATGGTTGAACTTGGTATTTTGGAGGGGGTGTTAGCCTTGGATTTTCGGACAAATTGATCCCTGACTCGACGAGCCCCATTTAAATGAGTATTAGCCTTATATTTCTAACCTTGTTCATATCCAAGACCTTTTAGTTGGTATTAGACTACAAATTTATGGGTAATACACTTTTCCCCCAAACATGGTTGAACTTGGTTTTTGGAGGGGGTGTTAGCCTTGGATTTTCGGACAAATTGATCCTGACTCGACGATCCCCATTTAAATGAGTATTAGCCTTATATTTCTAACCTTGTTCATATCCAAGACCTTTTAGTTGGTATTAGACTTCAAATTTATGGGTAATACACTTTTCCCCAAACATGGTTGAACTTGGTATTTGGAGGAGCTACAAATTTATGGGTAATACACTTTTCCCCCAAACATGGTTGAACTTGGTTTTTGGAGGGGTGTTAGCCTTGGATTTTCGGACAAATTGATCCCTGACTCGACGAGCCCCCATTTAAAGGAGTATTAGCCTTATATTTCTAACCTTGTTCATATCCAAGACCTTTTAGTTGGTATTAGACTTCAAATTTATGGGTAATACACTTTTCCCCCCAAACATGGTTGAACTTGGTATTTGGAGGGGGTGTTAGCCTTGGATTTTCGGACAAATTGATCCCTGACTCGACGAGCCCCCATTTAAATGAGTATTAGCCTTATATTTCTAACCTTGTTCATATCCAAGACCTTTTAGTTGGTATTAGACTACAAATTTATGGGTAATACACTTTTCCCCCCAAACATGGTTGAACTTGGTTTTTGGAGGGGGGTGTTAGCCTTGGATTTTCGGACAAATTGATCCCTGACTCGACGAGCCCCATTTAAATGAGTATTAGCCTTATATTTCTAACCTTGTTCATATCCAAGACCTTTTAGTTGGTATTAGACTACAAATTTATGGGTAATACACTTTTCCCCCAAACATGGTTGAACTTGGTTTTTGGAGGGGTGTTAGCCTTGGATTTTCGGACAAATTGATCCTGACTCGACGAGCCCCATTTAAATGAGTATTAGCCTTATATTTCTAACCTTGTTCATATCCAAGACCTTTTAGTTGGTATTAGACTACAAATTTATGGGTAATACACTTTTCCCCCAAACATGGTTGAACTTGGTTTTTGGAGGGGGTGTTAGCCTTGGATTTTCGGACAAATTGATCCTGACTCGACGAGCCCCATTTAAATGAGTATTAGCCTTATATTTCTAACCTTGTTCATATCCAAGACCTTTTAGTTGGTATTAGACTACAAATTTATGGGTAATACACTTTTCCCCCAAACATGGTTGAACTTGGTTTTTGGAGGGGGTGTTAGCCTTGGATTTTCGGACAAATTGATCCTGACTCGACGAGCCCCATTTAAAGGAGTATTAGCCTTATATTTCTAACCTTGTTCATATCCAAGCCCTTTTTAGTTGGTATTAGACTTCAAATTTATGGGTAATACACTTTTCCCCCAAACATGGTTGAACTTGGTTTTTGGAGGGGGTGTTAGCCTTGGATTTTTCGGACAAATTGATCCCTGACTCGACGAGCCCCATTTAAATGAGTATTAGCCTTATATTTCTAACCTTGTTCATATCCAAGACCCTTTTAGTTGGTATTAGACTACAAATTTATGGGTAATACACTTTTCCCCCCAAACATGGTTGAACTTGGTTTTTGGAGGGGTGTTAGCCTTGGATTTTTCGGACAAATTGATCCTGACTCGACGAGCCCCATTTAAATGAGTATTAGCCTTATATTTCTAACCTTGTTCATATCCAAGACCCTTTTAGTTGGTATTAGACTACAAATTTATGGGTAATACACTTTTCCCCCCAAACATGGTTGAACTTGGTTTTTGGAGGGGGTGTTAGCCTTGGATTTTCGGACAAATTGATCCCTGACTCGACGAGCCCCATTTAAATGAGTATTAGCCTTATATTTCTAACCTTGTTCATATCCAAGCCCTTTTAGTTGGTATTAGACTACAAATTTATGGGTAATACACTTTTCCCCCAAACATGGTTGAACTTGGTTTTTGGAGGGGTGTTAGCCTTGGATTTTCGGACAAATTGATCCCTGACTCGACGAGCCCCATTTAAATGAGTATTAGCCTTATATTTCTAACCTTGTTCATATCCAAGACCTTTTAGTTGGTATTAGACTACAAATTTATGGGTAATACACTTTTCCCCCCAAACATGGTTGAACTTGGTATTTTGGAGGGGGTGTTAGCCTTGGATTTTTCGGACAAATTGATCCTGACTCGACGAGGCCCATTTAAAGGAGTATTAGCCTTATATTTCTAACCTTGTTCATATCCAAGACCTTTTAGTTGGTATTAGACTTTAAATTTATGGGTAATACACTTTTCCCCCAAACATGGTTGAACTTGGTATTTGGAGGGGGTGTTAGCCTTGGATTTTCGGACAAATTGATCCTGACTCGACGAGCCCCATTTAAATGAGTATTAGCCTTATATTTCTGACCTTGTTCATATCCAAGACCTTTTAGTTGGTATTAGACTACAAATTTATGGGTAATACACTTTTCCCCCAAACATGGTTGAACTTGGTATTTGGAGGGGGTGTTAGCCTTGGATTTTCGGACAAATTGATCCCTGACTCGACGAGCCCCATTTAAATGAGTATTAGCCTTATATTTCTAACCTTGTTCATATCCAAGACCTTTTAGTTGGTATTAGACTACAAATTTATGGGTAATACACTTTTCCCCCAAACATGGTTGAACTTGGTTTTTGGAGGGGGTGTTAGCCTTGGATTTTCGGACAAATTGATCCCTGACTCGACGAGCCCCATTTAAATGAGTATTAGCCTTATATTTCTAACCTTGTTCATATCCAAGACCTTTTAGTTGGTATTAGACTACAAATTTATGGGTAATACACTTTTCCCCCAAACATGGTTGAACTTGGTTTTTGGAGGGGGTGTTAGCCTTGGATTTTCGGACAAATTGATCCCCGACTCGACGAGCCCCATTTAAATGAGTATTAGCCTTATATTTCTAACCTTGTTCATATCCAAGACCTTTTAGTTGGTATTAGACTTCAAATTTATGGGTAATACACTTTTCCCCCAAACATGGTTGAACTTGGTTTTTGGAGGGGGTGTTAGCCTTGGATTTTTCGGACAAATTGATCCCTGACTCGACGAGCCCCATTTAAATGAGTATTAGCCTTATATTTCTAACCTTGTTCATATCCAAGACCTTTTAGTTGGTATTAGACTTCAAATTTATGGGTAATACACTTTTCCCCCCAAACATGGTTGAACTTGGTTTTTGGAGGGGGTGTTAGCCTTGGATTTTTCGGACAAATTGATCCCGACTCGACGAGCCCCATTTAAATGAGTATTAGCCTTATATTTCTAACCTTGTTCATATCCAAGACCCTTTTAGTTGGTATTAGACTACAAATTTATGGGTAATACACTTTTCCCCCAAACATGGTTGAACTTGGTTTTTGGAGGGGGTGTTAGCCTTGGATTTTCGGACAAATTGATCCCTGACTCGACGAGCCCCATTTAAAGGAGTATTAGCCTTATATTTCTAACCTTGTTCATATCCAAGACCTTTTAGTTGGTATTAGACTTCAAATTTATGGGTAATACACTTTTCCCCCAAACATGGTTGAACTTGGTATTTTGGAGGGGGTGTTAGCCTTGGATTTTCGGACAAATTGATCCCTGACTCGACGAGCCCCATTTAAATGAGTATTAGCCTTATATTTCTAACCTTGTTCATATCCAAGACCCTTTTAGTTGGTATTAGACTACAAATTTATGGGTAATACACTTTTCCCCCAAACATGGTTGAACTTGGTTTTTGGAGGGGGTGTTAGCCTTGGATTTTTCGGACAAATTGATCCCTGACTCGACGAGCCCCATTTAAATGAGTATTAGCCTTATATTTCTAACCTTGTTCATATCCAAGACCTTTTAGTTGGTATTAGACTACAAATTTATGGGTAATACACTTTTCCCCCCAAACATGGTTGAACTTGGTTTTTGGAGGGGGTGTTAGCCTTGGATTTTCGGACAAATTGATCCCTGACTCGACGAGCCCCCATTTAAATGAGTATTAGCCTTATATTTCTAACCTTGTTCATATCCAAGACCCTTTTAGTTGGTATTAGACTACAAATTTATGGGTAATACACTTTTCCCCCAAACATGGTTGAACTTGGTTTTTGGAGGGGGTGTTAGCCTTGGATTTTCGGACAAATTGATCCCTGACTCGACGAGCCCCATTTAAATGAGTATTAGCCTTATATTTCTAACCTTGTTCATATCCAAGACCTTTTAGTTGGTATTAGACTACAAATTTATGGGTAATACACTTTTCCCCCAAACATGGTTGAACTTGGTTTTTGGAGGGGGTGTTAGCCTTGGATTTTCGGACAAATTGATCCCTGACTCGACGAGCCCCATTTAAATGAGTATTAGCCTTATATTTCTAACCTTGTTCATATCCAAGACCTTTTAGTTGGTATTAGACTACAAATTTATGGGTAATACACTTTTCCCCCCAAACATGGTTGAACTTGGTTTTTGGAGGGGGTGTTAGCCTTGGATTTTCGGACAAATTGATCCCTGACTCGACGAGCCCCATTTAAAGGAGTATTAGCCTTATATTTCTAACCTTGTTCATATCCAAGACCTTTTAGTTGGTATTAGACTACAAATTTATGGGTAATACACTTTTCCCCCCAAACATGGTTGAACTTGGTTTTTGGAGGGGGTGTTAGCCTTGGATTTTCGGACAAATTGATCCCTGACTCGACGAGCCCCCATTTAAATGAGTATTAGCCTTATATTTCTAACCTTGTTCATATCCAAGCCCTTTTAGTTGGTATTAGACTACAAATTTATGGGTAATACACTTTTCCCCCAAACATGGTTGAACTTGGTTTTTGGAGGGGGTGTTAGCCTTGGATTTTCGGACAAATTGATCCCTGACTCGACGAGCCCCATTTAAATGAGTATTAGCCTTATATTTCTAACCTTGTTCATATCCAAGACCTTTTAGTTGGTATTAGACTACAAATTTATGGGTAATACACTTTTCCCCCCAAACATGGTTGAACTTGGTTTTTGGAGGGGGTGTTAGCCTTGGATTTTCGGACAAATTGATCCCTGACTCGACGAGCCCCATTTAAATGAGTATTAGCCTTATATTTCTAACCTTGTTCATATCCAAGCCCTTTTAGTTGGTATTAGACTACAAATTTATGGGTAATACACTTTTCCCCCAAACATGGTTGAACTTGGTTTTTGGAGGGGGTGTTAGCCTTGGATTTTCGGACAAATTGATCCCTGACTCGGCGAGCCCCCATTTAAATGAGTATTAGCCTTATATTTCTAACCTTGTTCATATCCAAGACCTTTTAGTTGGTATTAGACTACAAATTTATGGGTAATACACTTTTCCCCCCAAACATGGTTGAACTTGGTATTTTGGAGGGGGTGTTAGCCTTGGATTTTCGGACAAATTGATCCCTGACTCGACGAGCCCCATTTAAATGAGTATTAGCCTTATATTTCTAACCTTGTTCATATCCAAGACCTTTTAGTTGGTATTAGACTTTCAAATTTATGGGTAATACACTTTTCCCCCAAACATGGTTGAACTTGGTATTTGGAGGGGTGTTAGCCTTGGATTTTCGGACAAATTGATCCCGACTCGACGAGCCCCCATTTAAATGAGTATTAGCCTTATATTTCTAACCTTGTTCATATCCAAGACCTTTTAGTTGGTATTAGACTACAAATTTATGGGTAATACACTTTTCCCCCCAAACATGGTTGAACTTGGTATTTGGAGGGGGTGTTAGCCTTGGATTTTCGGACAAATTGATCCTGACTCGACGAGCCCCATTTAAATGAGTATTAGCCTTATATTTCTAACCTTGTTCATATCCAAGACCTTTTAGTTGGTATTAGACTACAAATTTATGGGTAATACACTTTTCCCCCAAACATGGTTGAACTTGGTTTTTGGAGGGGGTGTTAGCCTTGGATTTTTCGGACAAATTGATCCCTGACTCGACGAGCCCCATTTAAATGAGTATTAGCCTTATATTTCTAACCTTGTTCATATCCAAGACCTTTTAGTTGGTATTAGACTACAAATTTATGGGTAATACACTTTTCCCCCCAAACATGGTTGAACTTGGTTTTTGGAGGGGGTGTTAGCCTTGGATTTTCGGACAAATTGATCCTGACTCGACGAGCCCCATTTAAATGAGTATTAGCCTTATATTTCTAACCTTGTTCATATCCAAGACCCTTTTAGTTGGTATTAGACTTCAAATTTATGGGTAATACACTTTTCCCCCAAACATGGTTGAACTTGGTTTTTGGAGGGGTGTTAGCCTTGGATTTTCGGACAAATTGATCCCTGACTCGACGAGCCCCATTTAAATGAGTATTAGCCTTATATTTCTAACCTTGTTCATATCCAAGACCTTTTAGTTGGTATTAGACTTCAAATTTATGGGTAATACACTTTTCCCCCAAACATGGTTGAACTTGGTATTTTGGAGGGGGTGTTAGCCTTGGATTTTTCGGACAAATTGATCCCGACTCGACGAGCCCCATTTAAATGAGTATTAGCCTTATATTTCTAACCTTGTTCATATCCAAGACCCTTTTAGTTGGTATTAGACTACAAATTTATGGGTAATACACTTTTCCCCCAAACATGGTTGAACTTGGTTTTTGGAGGGGGTGTTAGCCTTGGATTTTCGGACAAATTGATCCCTGACTCGACGAGCCCCATTTAAATGAGTATTAGCCTTATATTTCTAACCTTGTTCATATCCAAGACCTTTTAGTTGGTATTAGACTACAAATTTATGGGTAATACACTTTTCCCCCCAAACATGGTTGAACTTGGTTTTTGGAGGGGGTGTTAGCCTTGGATTTTTCGGACAAATTGATCCCTGACTCGACGAGCCCCATTTAAATGAGTATTAGCCTTATATTTCTAACCTTGTTCATATCCAAGACCTTTTAGTTGGTATTAGACTACAAATTTATGGGTAATACACTTTTCCCCCCAAACATGGTTGAACTTGGTTTTTGGAGGGGGTGTTAGCCTTGGATTTTCGGACAAATTGATCCCTGACTCGACGAGCCCCATTTAAATGAGTATTAGCCTTATATTTCTAACCTTGTTCATATCCAAGACCCTTTTAGTTGGTATTAGACTACAAATTTATGGGTAATACACTTTTCCCCCAAACATGGTTGAACTTGGTTTTTGGAGGGGGTGTTAGCCTTGGATTTTCGGACAAATTGATCCTGACTCGACGAGCCCCATTTAAATGAGTATTAGCCTTATATTTCTAACCTTGTTCATATCCAAGACCCTTTTAGTTGGTATTAGACTACAAATTTATGGGTAATACACTTTTCCCCCAAACATGGTTGAACTTGGTTTTTGGAGGGGGTGTTAGCCTTGGATTTTTCGGACAAATTGATCCCGACTCGACGAGCCCCATTTAAAGGAGTATTAGCCTTATATTTCTAACCTTGTTCATATCCAAGACCTTTTAGTTGGTATTAGACTTCAAATTTATGGGTAATACACTTTTCCCCCCAAACATGGTTGAACTTGGTATTTGGAGGGGGTGTTAGCCTTGGATTTTCGGACAAATTGATCCCTGACTCGACGAGCCCCATTTAAATGAGTATTAGCCTTATATTTCTAACCTTGTTCATATCCAAGACCTTTTAGTTGGTATTAGACTACAAATTTATGGGTAATACACTTTTCCCCCAAACATGGTTGAACTTGGTATTTTGGAGGGGGTGTTAGCCTTGGATTTTCGGACAAATTGATCCCTGACTCGACGAGCCCCATTTAAATGAGTATTAGCCTTATATTTCTAACCTTGTTCATATCCAAGACCTTTTAGTTGGTATTAGACTACAAATTTATGGGTAATACACTTTTCCCCCAAACATGGTTGAACTTGGTTTTTGGAGGGGGTGTTAGCCTTGGATTTTTCGGACAAATTGATCCCGACTCGACGAGCCCCATTTAAATGAGTATTAGCCTTATATTTCTAACCTTGTTCATATCCAAGACCTTTTAGTTGGTATTAGACTTCAAATTTATGGGTAATACACTTTTCCCCCAAACATGGTTGAACTTGGTTTTTGGAGGGAGGGTGTTAGCCTTGGATTTTTCGGACAAATTGATCCTGACTCGACGAGCCCCCATTTAAATGAGTATTAGCCTTATATTTCTAACCTTGTTCATATCCAAGACCCTTTTAGTTGGTATTAGACTTCAAATTTATGGGTAATACACTTTTCCCCCAAACATGGTTGAACTTGGTTTTTGGAGGGGGTGTTAGCCTTGGATTTTCGGACAAATTGATCCCTGACTCGACGAGCCCCCATTTAAATGAGTATTAGCCTTATATTTCTAACCTTGTTCATATCCAAGACCTTTTAGTTGGTATTAGACTACAAATTTATGGGTAATACACTTTTCCCCCCAAACATGGTTGAACTTGGTTTTTGGAGGGGGTGTTAGCCTTGGATTTTCGGACAAATTGATCCTGACTCGACGAGCCCCATTTAAATGAGTATTAGCCTTATATTTCTAACCTTGTTCATATCCAAGCCCTTTTAGTTGGTATTAGACTACAAATTTATGGGTAATACACTTTTCCCCCCAAACATGGTTGAACTTGGTTTTTGGAGGGGGTGTTAGCCTTGGATTTTCGGACAAATTGATCCTTACTCGACGAGCCCCATTTAAATGAGTATTAGCCTTATATTTCTAACCTTGTTCATATCCAAGACCTTTTAGTTGGTATTAGACTACAAATTTATGGGTAATACACTTTTTCCCCCAAACATGGTTGAACTTGGTTTTTGGAGGGGGTGTTAGCCTTGGATTTTCGGACAAATTGATCCCTGACTCGACGAGCCCCATTTAAATGAGTATTAGCCTTATATTTCTAACCTTGTTCATATCCAAGACCTTTTAGTTGGTATTAGACTACAAATTTATGGGTAATACACTTTTCCCCCAAACATGGTTGAACTTGGTTTTTGGAGGGGGTGTTAGCCTTGGATTTTCGGACAAATTGATCCTGACTCGACGAGCCCCATTTAAATGAGTATTAGCCTTATATTTCTAACCTTGTTCATATCCAAGACCCTTTTAGTTGGTATTAGACTACAAATTTATGGGTAATACACTTTTCCCCCCAAACATGGTTGAACTTGGTTTTTGGAGGGGGTGTTAGCCTTGGATTTTCGGACAAATTGATCCCTGACTCGACGAGCCCCATTTAAATGAGTATTAGCCTTATATTTCTAACCTTGTTCATATCCAAGACCCTTTTAGTTGGTATTAGACTACAAATTTATGGGTAATACACTTTTCCCCCCAAACATGGTTGAACTTGGTTTTTGGAGGGGGTGTTAGCCTTGGATTTTCGGACAAATTGATCCCTGACTCGACGAGCCCCATTTAAATGAGTATTAGCCTTATATTTCTAACCTTGTTCATATCCAAGACCTTTTAGTTGGTATTAGACTTCAAATTTATGGGTAATACACTTTTCCCCCCAAACATGGTTGAACTTGGTTTTTGGAGGGGGTGTTAGCCTTGGATTTTCGGACAAATTGATCCCGACTCGACGAGCCCCCATTTAAATGAGTATTAGCCTTATATTTCTAACCTTGTTCATATCCAAGACCTTTTAGTTGGTATTAGACTACAAATTTATGGGTAATACACTTTTCCCCCAAACATGGTTGAACTTGGTATTTTGGAGGGGGTGTTAGCCTTGGATTTTTCGGACAAATTGATCCTGACTCGACGAGCCCCATTTAAATGAGTATTAGCCTTATATTTCTAACCTTGTTCATATCCAAGACCCTTTTAGTTGGTATTAGACTACAAATTTATGGGTAATACACTTTTCCCCCAAACATGGTTGAACTTGGTTTTTGGAGGGGGTGTTAGCCTTGGATTTTCGGACAAATTGATCCTGACTCGACGAGCCCCATTTAAATGAGTATTAGCCTTATATTTCTAACCTTGTTCATATCCAAGACCTTTTAGTTGGTATTAGACTACAAATTTATGGGTAATACACTTTTCCCCCCAAACATGGTTGAACTTGGTTTTTGGAGGGGGTGTTAGCCTTGGATTTTCGGACAAATTGATCCCGACTCGACGAGCCCCATTTAAATGAGTATTAGCCTTATATTTCTAACCTTGTTCATATCCAAGACCCTTTTAGTTGGTATTAGACTACAAATTTATGGGTAATACACTTTTCCCCCAAACATGGTTGAACTTGGTTTTTGGAGGGGTGTTAGCCTTGGATTTTCGGACAAATTGATCCCTGACTCGACGAGCCCCATTTAAATGAGTATTAGCCTTATATTTCTAACCTTGTTCATATCCAAGACCCTTTTAGTTGGTATTAGACTACAAATTTATGGGTAATACACTTTTCCCCCAAACATGGTTGAACTTGGTTTTTGGAGGGGGTGTTAGCCTTGGATTTTCGGACAAATTGATCCCGACTCGACGAGCCCCATTTAAATGAGTATTAGCCTTATATTTCTAACCTTGTTCATATCCAAGACCTTTTAGTTGGTATTAGACTACAAATTTATGGGTAATACACTTTTCCCCCAAACATGGTTGAACTTGGTTTTTGGAGGGGGTGTTAGCCTTGGATTTTCGGACAAATTGATCCCTGACTCGACGAGCCCCATTTAAATGAGTATTAGCCTTATATTTCTAACCTTGTTCATATCCAAGACCCTTTTAGTTGGTATTAGACTACAAATTTATGGGTAATACACTTTTCCCCCCAAACATGGTTGAACTTGGTTTTTGGAGGGGGTGTTAGCCTTGGATTTTTCGGACAAATTGATCCCTGACTCGACGAGCCCCATTTAAATGAGTATTAGCCTTATATTTCTAACCTTGTTCATATCCAAGACCCTTTTAGTTGGTATTAGACTACAAATTTATGGGTAATACACTTTTCCCCCCAAACATGGTTGAACTTGGTTTTTGGAGGGGGTGTTAGCCTTGGATTTTCGGACAAATTGATCCCTGACTCGACGAGCCCCATTTAAATGAGTATTAGCCTTATATTTCTAACCTTGTTCATATCCAAGACCTTTTAGTTGGTATTAGACTACAAATTTATGGGTAATACACTTTTCCCCCCAAACATGGTTGAACTTGGTTTTTGGAGGGGTGTTAGCCTTGGATTTTCGGACAAATTGATCCCTGACTCGACGAGCCCCATTTAAATGAGTATTAGCCTTATATTTCTAACCTTGTTCATATCCAAGACCCTTTTAGTTGGTATTAGACTACAAATTTATGGGTAATACACTTTTCCCCCCAAACATGGTTGAACTTGGTTTTTGGAGGGGGTGTTAGCCTTGGATTTTCGGACAAATTGATCCCTGACTCGACGAGCCCCATTTAAATGAGTATTAGCCTTATATTTCTAACCTTGTTCATATCCAAGCCCCTTTTAGTTGGTATTAGACTACAAATTTATGGGTAATACACTTTTCCCCCAAACATGGTTGAACTTGGTTTTTGGAGGGGGTGTTAGCCTTGGATTTTCGGACAAATTGATCCCGACTCGACGAGCCCCATTTAAATGAGTATTAGCCTTATATTTCTAACCTTGTTCATATCCAAGACCTTTTAGTTGGTATTAGACTACAAATTTATGGGTAATACACTTTTCCCCCCAAACATGGTTGAACTTGGTTTTTGGAGGGGGTGTTAGCCTTGGATTTTCGGACAAATTGATCCCTGACTCGACGAGCCCCATTTAAATGAGTATTAGCCTTATATTTCTAACCTTGTTCATATCCAAGACCCTTTTAGTTGGTATTAGACTACAAATTTATGGGTAATACACTTTTCCCCCCAAACATGGTTGAACTTGGTTTTTGGAGGGGGTGTTAGCCTTGGATTTTCGGACAAATTGATCCCTGACTCGACGAGCCCCATTTAAATGAGTATTAGCCTTATATTTCTAACCTTGTTCATATCCAAGACCTTTTAGTTGGTATTAGACTACAAATTTATGGGTAATACACTTTTCCCCCAAACATGGTTGAACTTGGTTTTTGGAGGGGGTGTTAGCCTTGGATTTTCGGACAAATTGATCCCTGACTCGACGAGCCCCCATTTAAATGAGTATTAGCCTTATATTTCTAACCTTGTTCATATCCAAGACCTTTTAGTTGGTATTAGACTACAAATTTATGGGTAATACACTTTTCCCCCCAAACATGGTTGAACTTGGTTTTTGGAGGGGGGTGTTAGCCTTGGATTTTCGGACAAATTGATCCTGACTCGACGAGCCCCATTTAAATGAGTATTAGCCTTATATTTCTAACCTTGTTCATATCCAAGACCCTTTTAGTTGGTATTAGACTACAAATTTATGGGTAATACACTTTTCCCCCCAAACATGGTTGAACTTGGTTTTTGGAGGGGGGTGTTAGCCTTGGATTTTTCGGACAAATTGATCCCTGACTCGACGAGCCCCATTTAAATGAGTATTAGCCTTATATTTCTAACCTTGTTCATATCCAAGACCTTTTAGTTGGTATTAGACTACAAATTTATGGGTAATACACTTTTCCCCCCAAACATGGTTGAACTTGGTTTTTGGAGGGGGTGTTAGCCTTGGATTTTCGGACAAATTGATCCCCGACTCGACGAGCCCCATTTAAATGAGTATTAGCCTTATATTTCTAACCTTGTTCATATCCAAGACCCTTTTAGTTGGTATTAGACTACAAATTTATGGGTAATACACTTTTCCCCCAAACATGGTTGAACTTGGTTTTTGGAGGGGGTGTTAGCCTTGGATTTTCGGACAAATTGATCCCGACTCGACGAGCCCCATTTAAATGAGTATTAGCCTTATATTTCTAACCTTGTTCATATCCAAGACCCTTTTAGTTGGTATTAGACTTCAAATTTATGGGTAATACACTTTTCCCCCCAAACATGGTTGAACTTGGTTTTTGGAGGGGGTGTTAGCCTTGGATTTTCGGACAAATTGATCCCTGACTCGACGAGCCCCCATTTAAATG
The DNA here is from genome assembly GCA_029228605.1 of Salix koriyanagi. Classification (NCBI taxonomy): domain Eukaryota; kingdom Viridiplantae; phylum Streptophyta; class Magnoliopsida; order Malpighiales; family Salicaceae; genus Salix; species Salix koriyanagi. Next base: position 251,831 of record CM055343.1, on the reverse strand, counting down.
AGTATTAGCCTTATATTTCTAACCTTGTTCATATCCAAGACCTTTTAGTTGGTATTAGACTACAAATTTATGGGTAATACACTTTTCCCCCCAAACATGGTTGAACTTGGTTTTTGGAGGGGGTGTTAGCCTTGGATTTTCGGACAAATTGATCCTGACTCGACGAGCCCCATTTAAATGAGTATTAGCCTTATATTTCTAACCTTGTTCATATCCAAGCCCCTTTTAGTTGGTATTAGACTACAAATTTATGGGTAATACACTTTTCCCCCCAAACATGGTTGAACTTGGTTTTTGGAGGGGGTGTTAGCCTTGGATTTTCGGACAAATTGATCCCTGACTCGACGAGCCCCATTTAAATGAGTATTAGCCTTATATTTCTAACCTTGTTCATATCCAAGACCTTTTAGTTGGTATTAGACTACAAATTTATGGGTAATACACTTTTCCCCCAAACATGGTTGAACTTGGTTTTTGGAGGGGGTGTTAGCCTTGGATTTTCGGACAAATTGATCCTCGACTCGACGAGCCCCATTTAAATGAGTATTAGCCTTATATTTCTAACCTTGTTCATATCCAAGCCCTTTTAGTTGGTATTAGACTACAAATTTATGGGTAATACACTTTTCCCCCCAAACATGGTTGAACTTGGTTTTTGGAGGGGGTGTTAGCCTTGGATTTTCGGACAAATTGATCCCTGACTCGACGAGCCCCATTTAAATGAGTATTAGCCTTATATTTCTAACCTTGTTCATATCCAAGACCTTTTAGTTGGTATTAGACTTCAAATTTATGGGTAATACACTTTTCCCCCCAAACATGGTTGAACTTGGTTTTTGGAGGGGGTGTTAGCCTTGGATTTTTCGGACAAATTGATCCCGACTCGACGAGCCCCATTTAAATGAGTATTAGCCTTATATTTCTAACCTTGTTCATATCCAAGACCTTTTAGTTGGTATTAGACTACAAATTTATGGGTAATACACTTTTCCCCCCAAACATGGTTGAACTTGGTTTTTGGAGGGGGTGTTAGCCTTGGATTTTCGGACAAATTGATCCCTGACTCGACGAGCCCCATTTAAAGGAGTATTAGCCTTATATTTCTAACCTTGTTCATATCCAAGACCTTTTAGTTGGTATTAGACTACAAATTTATGGGTAATACACTTTTCCCCCAAACATGGTTGAACTTGGTTTTTGGAGGGGGTGTTAGCCTTGGATTTTCGGACAAATTGATCCTGACTCGACGAGCCCCATTTAAATGAGTATTAGCCTTATATTTCTAACCTTGTTCATATCCAAGACCTTTTAGTTGGTATTAGACTTCAAATTTATGGGTAATACACTTTTCCCCCAAACATGGTTGAACTTGGTTTTTGGAGGGGGTGTTAGCCTTGGATTTTTCGGACAAATTGATCCCTGACTCGACGAGCCCCATTTAAATGAGTATTAGCCTTATATTTCTAACCTTGTTCATATCCAAGACCTTTTAGTTGGTATTAGACTACAAATTTATGGGTAATACACTTTTCCCCCAAACATGGTTGAACTTGGTTTTTGGAGGGGGTGTTAGCCTTGGATTTTCGGACAAATTGATCCCTGACTCGACGAGCCCCATTTAAATGAGTATTAGCCTTATATTTCTAACCTTGTTCATATCCAAGACCCTTTTAGTTGGTATTAGACTACAAATTTATGGGTAATACACTTTTCCCCCAAACATGGTTGAACTTGGTTTTTGGAGGGGGTGTTAGCCTTGGATTTTCGGACAAATTGATCCCTGACTCGACGAGCCCCCATTTAAATGAGTATTAGCCTTATATTTCTAACCTTGTTCATATCCAAGCCCTTTTAGTTGGTATTAGACTTCAAATTTATGGGTAATACACTTTTCCCCCAAACATGGTTGAACTTGGTTTTTGGAGGGGGTGTTAGCCTTGGATTTTTCGGACAAATTGATCCCTGACTCGACGAGCCCCATTTAAATGAGTATTAGCCTTATATTTCTAACCTTGTTCATATCCAAGACCTTTTAGTTGGTATTAGACTACAAATTTATGGGTAATACACTTTTCCCCCAAACATGGTTGAACTTGGTTTTTGGAGGGGGTGTTAGCCTTGGATTTTCGGACAAATTGATCCTGACTCGACGAGCCCCATTTAAAGGAGTATTAGCCTTATATTTCTAACCTTGTTCATATCCAAGACCTTTTAGTTGGTATTAGACTACAAATTTATGGGTAATACACTTTTCCCCCCAAACATGGTTGAACTTGGTTTTTGGAGGGGGTGTTAGCCTTGGATTTTCGGACAAATTGATCCCTGACTCGACGAGCCCCATTTAAATGAGTATTAGCCTTATATTTCTAACCTTGTTCATATCCAAGACCCTTTTAGTTGGTATTAGACTTCAAATTTATGGGTAATACACTTTTCCCCCAAACATGGTTGAACTTGGTTTTTGGAGGGGGTGTTAGCCTTGGATTTTTCGGACAAATTGATCCCTGACTCGACGAGCCCCATTTAAATGAGTATTAGCCTTATATTTCTAACCTTGTTCATATCCAAGACCTTTTAGTTGGTATTAGACTACAAATTTATGGGTAATACACTTTTCCCCCCCAAACATGGTTGAACTTGGTTTTTGGAGGGGGTGTTAGCCTTGGATTTTCGGACAAATTGATCCTGACTCGACGAGCCCCATTTAAATGAGTATTAGCCTTATATTTCTAACCTTGTTCATATCCAAGACCTTTTAGTTGGTATTAGACTACAAATTTATGGGTAATACACTTTTCCCCCAAACATGGTTGAACTTGGTTTTTGGAGGGGTGTTAGCCTTGGATTTTCGGACAAATTGATCCTGACTCGACGAGCCCCATTTAAATGAGTATTAGCCTTATATTTCTAACCTTGTTCATATCCAAGCCCTTTTAGTTGGTATTAGACTTCAAATTTATGGGTAATACACTTTTCCCCCAAACATGGTTGAACTTGGTTTTTGGAGGGGGTGTTAGCCTTGGATTTTTCGGACAAATTGATCCCTGACTCGACGAGCCCCCATTTAAATGAGTATTAGCCTTATATTTCTAACCTTGTTCATATCCAAGACCTTTTAGTTGGTATTAGACTTCAAATTTATGGGTAATACACTTTTCCCCCAAACATGGTTGAACTTGGTTTTTGGAGGGGGTGTTAGCCTTGGATTTTTCGGACAAATTGATCCCTGACTCGACGAGCCCCATTTAAATGAGTATTAGCCTTATATTTCTAACCTTGTTCATATCCAAGACCTTTTAGTTGGTATTAGACTACAAATTTATGGGTAATACACTTTTCCCCCAAACATGGTTGAACTTGGTTTTTGGAGGGGGTGTTAGCCTTGGATTTTTCGGACAAATTGATCCCGACTCGACGAGCCCCATTTAAAGGAGTATTAGCCTTATATTTCTAACCTTGTTCATATCCAAGACCTTTTAGTTGGTATTAGACTACAAATTTATGGGTAATACACTTTTCCCCCAAACATGGTTGAACTTGGTTTTTGGAGGGGTGTTAGCCTTGGATTTTCGGACAAATTGATCCCTGACTCGACGAGCCCCATTTAAATGAGTATTAGCCTTATATTTCTAACCTTGTTCATATCCAAGCCCTTTTAGTTGGTATTAGACTTCAAATTTATGGGTAATACACTTTTCCCCCCAAACATGGTTGAACTTGGTTTTTGGAGGGGTGTTAGCCTTGGATTTTTCGGACAAATTGATCCCTGACTCGACGAGCCCCATTTAAATGAGTATTAGCCTTATATTTCTAACCTTGTTCATATCCAAGACCTTTTAGTTGGTATTAGACTACAAATTTATGGGTAATACACTTTTCCCCCAAACATGGTTGAACTTGGTTTTTGGAGGGGGTGTTAGCCTTGGATTTTCGGACAAATTGATCCCTGACTCGACGAGCCCCATTTAAATGAGTATTAGCCTTATATTTCTAACCTTGTTCATATCCAAGCCCTTTTAGTTGGTATTAGACTACAAATTTATGGGTAATACACTTTTCCCCCAAACATGGTTGAACTTGGTTTTTGGAGGGGGTGTTAGCCTTGGATTTTTCGGACAAATTGATCCCTGACTCGACGAGCCCCATTTAAATGAGTATTAGCCTTATATTTCTAACCTTGTTCATATCCAAGACCTTTTAGTTGGTATTAGACTTCAAATTTATGGGTAATACACTTTTCCCCCAAACATGGTTGAACTTGGTTTTTGGAGGGGGTGTTAGCCTTGGATTTTTCGGACAAATTGATCCCTGACTCGACGAGCCCCATTTAAATGAGTATTAGCCTTATATTTCTAACCTTGTTCATATCCAAGACCTTTTAGTTGGTATTAGACTACAAATTTATGGGTAATACACTTTTCCCCCCAAACATGGTTGAACTTGGTTTTTGGAGGGGGTGTTAGCCTTGGATTTTTCGGACAAATTGATCCCGACTCGACGAGCCCCATTTAAATGAGTATTAGCCTTATATTTCTAACCTTGTTCATATCCAAGACCTTTTAGTTGGTATTAGACTACAAATTTATGGGTAATACACTTTTCCCCCAAACATGGTTGAACTTGGTTTTTGGAGGGGGTGTTAGCCTTGGATTTTTCGGACAAATTGATCCCTGACTCGACGAGCCCCATTTAAATGAGTATTAGCCTTATATTTCTAACCTTGTTCATATCCAAGCCCTTTTAGTTGGTATTAGACTACAAATTTATGGGTAATACACTTTTCCCCCAAACATGGTTGAACTTGGTTTTTGGAGGGGGTGTTAGCCTTGGATTTTTCGGACAAATTGATCCCTGACTCGACGAGCCCCATTTAAATGAGTATTAGCCTTATATTTCTAACCTTGTTCATATCCAAGACCTTTTAGTTGGTATTAGACTTCAAATTTATGGGTAATACACTTTTCCCCCAAACATGGTTGAACTTGGTTTTTGGAGGGGGTGTTAGCCTTGGATTTTTCGGACAAATTGATCCCTGACTCGACGAGCCCCATTTAAATGAGTATTAGCCTTATATTTCTAACCTTGTTCATATCCAAGACCTTTTAGTTGGTATTAGACTACAAATTTATGGGTAATACACTTTTCCCCCAAACATGGTTGAACTTGGTTTTTGGAGGGGGTGTTAGCCTTGGATTTTTCGGACAAATTGATCCCTGACTCGACGAGCCCCATTTAAATGAGTATTAGCCTTATATTTCTAACCTTGTTCATATCCAAGACCCTTTTAGTTGGTATTAGACTACAAATTTATGGGTAATACACTTTTCCCCCAAACATGGTTGAACTTGGTTTTTGGAGGGGTGTTAGCCTTGGATTTTCGGACAAATTGATCCCTGACTCGACGAGCCCCATTTAAATGAGTATTAGCCTTATATTTCTAACCTTGTTCATATCCAAGCCCTTTTAGTTGGTATTAGACTACAAATTTATGGGTAATACACTTTTCCCCCAAACATGGTTGAACTTGGTTTTTGGAGGGGGTGTTAGCCTTGGATTTTCGGACAAATTGATCCCTGACTCGGCGAGCCCCATTTAAATGAGTATTAGCCTTATATTTCTAACCTTGTTCATATCCAAGACCCTTTTAGTTGGTATTAGACTTCAAATTTATGGGTAATACACTTTTCCCCCAAACATGGTTGAACTTGGTTTTTGGAGGGGGTGTTAGCCTTGGATTTTTCGGACAAATTGATCCCTGACTCGACGAGCCCCATTTAAATGAGTATTAGCCTTATATTTCTAACCTTGTTCATATCCAAGACCTTTTAGTTGGTATTAGACTACAAATTTATGGGTAATACACTTTTCCCCCAAACATGGTTGAACTTGGTTTTTGGAGGGGGTGTTAGCCTTGGATTTTCGGACAAATTGATCCCTGACTCGACGAGCCCCCATTTAAATGAGTATTAGCCTTATATTTCTAACCTTGTTCATATCCAAGACCTTTTAGTTGGTATTAGACTACAAATTTATGGGTAATACACTTTTCCCCCCAAACATGGTTGAACTTGGTTTTTGGAGGGGGTGTTAGCCTTGGATTTTCGGACAAATTGATCCTGACTCGACGAGCCCCATTTAAATGAGTATTAGCCTTATATTTCTAACCTTGTTCATATCCAAGACCCTTTTAGTTGGTATTAGACTACAAATTTATGGGTAATACACTTTTCCCCCAAACATGGTTGAACTTGGTTTTTGGAGGGGGTGTTAGCCTTGGATTTTTCGGACAAATTGATCCCTGACTCGACGAGCCCCATTTAAAGGAGTATTAGCCTTATATTTCTAACCTTGTTCATATCCAAGCCCTTTTAGTTGGTATTAGACTACAAATTTATGGGTAATACACTTTTCCCCCAAACATGGTTGAACTTGGTTTTTGGAGGGGTGTTAGCCTTGGATTTTTCGGACAAATTGATCCCTGACTCGACGAGCCCCCATTTAAATGAGTATTAGCCTTATATTTCTAACCTTGTTCATATCCAAGACCTTTTAGTTGGTATTAGACTTCAAATTTATGGGTAATACACTTTTCCCCCAAACATGGTTGAACTTGGTTTTTGGAGGGGGTGTTAGCCTTGGATTTTTCGGACAAATTGATCCCTGACTCGACGAGCCCCATTTAAATGAGTATTAGCCTTATATTTCTAACCTTGTTCATATCCAAGAGCTTTTAGTTGGTATTAGACTACAAATTTATGGGTAATACACTTTTCCCCCAAACATGGTTGAACTTGGTTTTTGGAGGGGGTGTTAGCCTTGGATTTTTCGGACAAATTGATCCCTGACTCGACGAGCCCCATTTAAATGAGTATTAGCCTTATATTTCTAACCTTGTTCATATCCAAGACCCTTTTAGTTGGTATTAGACTACAAATTTATGGGTAATACACTTTTCCCCCAAACATGGTTGAACTTGGTTTTTGGAGGGGGTGTTAGCCTTGGATTTTTCGGACAAATTGATCCCTGACTCGACGAGCCCCATTTAAATGAGTATTAGCCTTATATTTCTAACCTTGTTCATATCCAAGACCCTTTTAGTTGGTATTAGACTTCAAATTTATGGGTAATACACTTTTCCCCCCAAACATGGTTGAACTTGGTTTTTGGAGGGGGTGTTAGCCTTGGATTTTCGGACAAATTGATCCCTGACTCGACGAGCCCCATTTAAATGAGTATTAGCCTTATATTTCTAACCTTGTTCATATCCAAGACCCTTTTAGTTGGTATTAGACTACAAATTTATGGGTAATACACTTTTCCCCCAAACATGGTTGAACTTGGTTTTTGGAGGGGTGTTAGCCTTGGATTTTCGGACAAATTGATCCTGACTCGACGAGCCCCATTTAAATGAGTATTAGCTTTATATTTCTAACCTTGTTCATATCCAAGCCCTTTTAGTTGGTATTCGACTTCAAATTTATGGGTAATACACTTTTCCCCCAAACATGGTTGAACTTGGTTTTTGGAGGGGTGTTAGCCTTGGATTTTCGGACAAATTGATCCCTGACTCGACGAGCCCCATTTAAATGAGTATTAGCCTTATATTTCTAACCTTGTTCATATCCAAGACCCTTTTAGTTGGTATTAGACTTCAAATTTATGGGTAATACACTTTTCCCCCAAACATGGTTGAACTTGGTTTTTGGAGGGGTGTTAGCCTTGGATTTTTCGGACAAATTGATCCTGACTCGACGAGCCCCATTTAAATGAGTATTAGCCTTATATTTCTAACCTTGTTCATATCCAAGACCTTTTAGTTGGTATTAGACTACAAATTTATGGGTAATACACTTTTCCCCCAAACATGGTTGAACTTGGTTTTTGGAGGGGGTGTTAGCCTTGGATTTTTCGGACAAATTGATCCCTGACTCGACGAGCCCCATTTAAATGAGTATTAGCCTTATATTTCTAACCTTGTTCATATCCAAGACCCTTTTAGTTGGTATTAGACTACAAATTTATGGGTAATACACTTTTCCCCCCAAACATGGTTGAACTTGGTTTTTGGAGGGGTGTTAGCCTTGGATTTTTCGGACAAATTGATCCTGACTCGACGAGCCCCATTTAAATGAGTATTAGCCTTATATTTCTAACCTTGTTCATATCCAAGACCCTTTTAGTTGGTATTAGACTACAAATTTATGGGTAATACACTTTTCCCCCAAACATGGTTGAACTTGGTTTTTGGAGGGGGTGTTAGCCTTGGATTTTCGGACAAATTGATCCTGACTCGACGAGCCCCATTTAAATGAGTATTAGCCTTATATTTCTAACCTTGTTCATATCCAAGACCCTTTTAGTTGGTATTAGACTACAAATTTATGGGTAATACACTTTTCCCCCAAACATGGTTGAACTTGGTTTTTGGAGGGGGTGTTAGCCTTGGATTTTCGGACAAATTGATCCCTGACTCGACGAGCCCCATTTAAATGAGTATTAGCCTTATATTTCTAACCTTGTTCATATCCAAGACCTTTTAGTTGGTATTAGACTTCAAATTTATGGGTAATACACTTTTCCCCCCAAACATGGTTGAACTTGGTTTTTGGAGGGGGTGTTAGCCTTGGATTTTTCGGACAAATTGATCCCTGACTCGACGAGCCCCATTTAAATGAGTATTAGCCTTATATTTCTAACCTTGTTCATATCCAAGACCTTTTAGTTGGTATTAGACTACAAATTTATGGGTAATACACTTTTCCCCCAAACATGGTTGAACTTGGTTTTTGGAGGGGGTGTTAGCCTTGGATTTTTCGGACAAATTGATCCCTGACTCGACGAGCCCCATTTAAATGAGTATTAGCCTTATATTTCTAACCTTGTTCATATCCAAGCCCTTTTAGTTGGTATTAGACTACAAATTTATGGGTAATACACTTTTCCCCCCAAACATGGTTGAACTTGGTTTTTGGAGGGGGTGTTAGCCTTGGATTTTTCGGACAAATTGATCCCTGACTCGACGAGCCCCATTTAAATGAGTATTAGCCTTATATTTCTAACCTTGTTCATATCCAAGACCTTTTAGTTGGTATTAGACTACAAATTTATGGGTAATACACTTTTCCCCCAAACATGGTTGAACTTGGTTTTTGGAGGGGGTGTTAGCCTTGGATTTTTCGGACAAATTGATCCCTGACTCGACGAGCCCCATTTAAATGAGTATTAGCCTTATATTTCTAACCTTGTTCATATCCAAGACCTTTTAGTTGGTATTAGACTACAAATTTATGGGTAATACACTTTTCCCCCAAACATGGTTGAACTTGGTTTTTGGAGGGGGTGTTAGCCTTGGATTTTCGGACAAATTGATCCTGACTCGACGAGCCCCATTTAAATGAGTATTAGCCTTATATTTCTAACCTTGTTCATATCCAAGACCCTTTTAGTTGGTATTAGACTACAAATTTATGGGTAATACACTTTTCCCCCAAACATGGTTGAACTTGGTTTTTGGAGGGGGTGTTAGCCTTGGATTTTCGGACAAATTGATCCTGACTCGACGAGCCCCATTTAAATGAGTATTAGCCTTATATTTCTAACCTTGTTCATATCCAAGACCCTTTTAGTTGGTATTAGACTTCAAATTTATGGGTAATACACTTTTCCCCCAAACATGGTTGAACTTGGTTTTTGGAGGGGGTGTTAGCCTTGGATTTTTCGGACAAATTGATCCCTGACTCGACGAGCCCCATTTAAATGAGTATTAGCCTTATATTTCTAACCTTGTTCATATCCAAGACCTTTTAGTTGGTATTAGACTTCAAATTTATGGGTAATACACTTTTCCCCCAAACATGGTTGAACTTGGTTTTTGGAGGGGGTGTTAGCCTTGGATTTTTGGACAAATTGATCCTGACTCGACGAGCCCATTTAAATGAGTATTAGCCTTATATTTCTAACCTTGTTCATATCCAAGACCTTTTAGTTGGTATTAGACTACAAATTTATGGGTAATACACTTTTCCCCCAAACATGGTTGAACTTGGTTTTTGGAGGGGGTGTTAGCCTTGGATTTTCGGACAAATTGATCCTGACTCGACGAGCCCCATTTAAATGAGTATTAGCCTTATATTTCTAACCTTGTTCATATCCAAGCCCCTTTTAGTTGGTATTAGACTACAAATTTATGGGTAATACACTTTTCCCCCAAACATGGTTGAACTTGGTTTTTGGAGGGGGTGTTAGCCTTGGATTTTTCGGACAAATTGATCCCTGACTCGACGAGCCCCATTTAAATGAGTATTAGCCTTATATTTCTAACCTTGTTCATATCCAAGACCCTTTTAGTTGGTATTAGACTTCAAATTTATGGGTAATACACTTTTCCCCCAAACATGGTTGAACTTGGTTTTTGGAGGGGGTGTTAGCCTTGGATTTTCGGACAAATTGATCCTGACTCGACGAGCCCCATTTAAATGAGTATTAGCCTTATATTTCTAACCTTGTTCATATCCAAGAGCTTTTAGTTGGTATTAGACTACAAATTTATGGGTAATACACTTTTCCCCCAAACATGGTTGAACTTGGTTTTTGGAGGGGTGTTAGCCTTGGATTTTTGGACAAATTGATCCCTGACTCGACGAGCCCCCATTTAAATGAGTATTAGCCTTATATTTCTAACCTTGTTCATATCCAAGCCCCTTTTAGTTGGTATTAGACTACAAATTTATGGGTAATACACTTTTCCCCCAAACATGGTTGAACTTGGTTTTTGGAGGGGGTGTTAGCCTTGGATTTTTCGGACAAATTGATCCTGACTCGACGAGCCCCCATTTAAATGAGTATTAGCCTTATATTTCTAACCTTGTTCATATCCAAGACCCTTTTAGTTGGTATTAGACTACAAATTTATGGGTAATACACTTTTCCCCCAAACATGGTTGAACTTGGTTTTTGGAGGGGTGTTAGCCTTGGATTTTCGGACAAATTGATCCTGACTCGACGAGCCCCATTTAAATGAGTATTAGCCTTATATTTCTAACCTTGTTCATATCCAAGACCCTTTTAGTTGGTATTAGACTTCAAATTTATGGGTAATACACTTTTCCCCCAAACATGGTTGAACTTGGTTTTTGGAGGGGTGTTAGCCTTGGATTTTTCGGACAAATTGATCCTGACTCGGCGAGCCCCATTTAAATGAGTATTAGCCTTATATTTCTAACCTTGTTCATATCCAAGACCTTTTAGTTGGTATTAGACTTCAAATTTATGGGTAATACACTTTTCCCCCAAACATGGTTGAACTTGGTTTTTGGAGGGGGTGTTAGCCTTGGATTTTTCGGACAAATTGATCCTGACTCGACGAGCCCCATTTAAATGAGTATTAGCCTTATATTTCTAACCTTGTTCATATCCAAGACCTTTTAGTTGGTATTAGACTACAAATTTATGGGTAATACACTTTTCCCCCCAAACATGGTTGAACTTGGTTTTTGGAGGGGGTGTTAGCCTTGGATTTTTCGGACAAATTGATCCTGACTCGACGAGCCCCCATTTAAATGAGTATTAGCCTTATATTTCTAACCTTGTTCATATCCAAGCCCCTTTTAGTTGGTATTAGACTACAAATTTATGGGTAATACACTTTTCCCCCCAAACATGGTTGAACTTGGTTTTTGGAGGGGGTGTTAGCCTTGGATTTTCGGACAAATTGATCCTGACTCGGCGAGCCCCCATTTAAATGAGTATTAGCCTTATATTTCTAACCTTGTTCATATCCAAGACCCTTTTAGTTGGTATTAGACTACAAATTTATGGGTAATACACTTTTCCCCCAAACATGGTTGAACTTGGTTTTTGGAGGGGGTGTTAGCCTTGGATTTTCGGACAAATTGATCCCTGACTCGACGAGCCCCATTTAAATGAGTATTAGCCTTATATTTCTAACCTTGTTCATATCCAATCCCTTTTAGTTGGTATTAGACTTCAAATTTATGGGTAATACACTTTTCCCCCAAACATGGTTGAACTTGGTTTTTGGAGGGGTGTTAGCCTTGGATTTTCGGACAAATTGATCCCTGACTCGACGAGCCCCCATTTAAATGAGTATTAGCCTTATATTTCTAACCTTGTTCATATCCAAGACCTTTTAGTTGGTATTAGACTTCAAATTTATGGGTAATACACTTTTCCCCCAAACATGGTTGAACTTGGTTTTTGGAGGGGGTGTTAGCCTTGGATTTTTCGGACAAATTGATCCTGACTCGACGAGCCCCATTTAAATGAGTATTAGCCTTATATTTCTAACCTTGTTCATATCCAAGACCCTTTTAGTTGGTATTAGACTACAAATTTATGGGTAATACACTTTTCCCCCAAACATGGTTGAACTTGGTTTTTGGAGGGGTGTTAGCCTTGGATTTTTCGGACAAATTGATCCTGACTCGGCGAGCCCCCATTTAAATGAGTATTAGCCTTATATTTCTAACCTTGTTCATATCCAAGACCTTTTAGTTGGTATTAGACTACAAATTTATGGGTAATACACTTTTCCCCCAAACATGGTTGAACTTGGTTTTTGGAGGGGGTGTTAGCCTTGGATTTTTCGGACAAATTGATCCCTGACTCGACGAGCCCCATTTAAATGAGTATTAGCCTTATATTTCTAACCTTGTTCATATCCAAGCCCCTTTTAGTTGGTATTAGACTACAAATTTATGGGTAATACACTTTTCCCCCCAAACATGGTTGAACTTGGTTTTTGGAGGGGGTGTTAGCCTTGGATTTTTCGGACAAATTGATCCTGACTCGGCGAGCCCCATTTAAATGAGTATTAGCCTTATATTTCTAACCTTGTTCATATCCAAGACCCTTTTAGTTGGTATTAGACTACAAATTTATGGGTAATACACTTTTCCCCCCAAACATGGTTGAACTTGGTTTTTGGAGGGGTGTTAGCCTTGGATTTTTCGGACAAATTGATCCTGACTCGACGAGCCCCATTTAAATGAGTATTAGCCTTATATTTCTAACCTTGTTCATATCCAATCCCTTTTAGTTGGTATTAGACTACAAATTTATGGGTAATACACTTTTCCCCCAAACATGGTTGAACTTGGTTTTTGGAGGGGGTGTTAGCCTTGGATTTTCGGACAAATTGATCCTGACTCGACGAGCCCCATTTAAATGAGTATTAGCCTTATATTTCTAACCTTGTTCATATCCAAGACCTTTTAGTTGGTATTAGACTTCAAATTTATGGGTAATACACTTTTCCCCCAAACATGGTTGAACTTGGTTTTTGGAGGGGGTGTTAGCCTTGGATTTTCGGACAAATTGATCCTGACTCGACGAGCCCCATTTAAATGAGTATTAGCCTGATATTTCTAACCTTGTTCATATCCAAGAGCTTTTAGTTGGTATTAGACTACAAATTTATGGGTAATACACTTTTCCCCCAAACATGGTTGAACTTGGTTTTTGGAGGGGGTGTTAGCCTTGGATTTTCGGACAAATTGATCCTGACTCGACGAGCCCCATTTAAATGAGTATTAGCCTTAGATTTCTAACCTTGTTCATATCCAACCCCTTTTAGTTGGTATTAGACTACAAATTTATGGGTAATACACTTTTCCCCCAAACATGGTTGAACTTGGTTTTTGGAGGGGGTGTTAGCCTTGGATTTTTGGACAAATTGATCCTGACTCGACGAGCCCCATTTAAATGAGTATTAGCCTTATATTTCTAACCTTGTTCATATCCAAGACCCTTTTAGTTGGTATTAGACTACAAATTTATGGGTAATACACTTTTCCCCCAAACATGGTTGAACTTGGTTTTTGGAGGGGGTGTTAGCCTTGGATTTTTCGGACAAATTGATCCTGACTCGACGAGCCCCATTTAAATGAGTATTAGCCTTATATTTCTAACCTTGTTCATATCCAATCCCCTTTTAGTTGGTATTAGACTTCAAATTTATGGGTAATACACTTTTCCCCCAAACATGGTTGAACTTGGTTTTTGGAGGGGGTGTTAGCCTTGGATTTTTCGGACAAATTGATCCCTGACTCGACGAGCCCCATTTAAATGAGTATTAGCCTTATATTTCTAACCTTGTTCATATCCAAGACCCTTTTAGTTGGTATTAGACTTCAAATTTATGGGTAATACACTTTTCCCCCAAACATGGTTGAACTTGGTTTTTGGAGGGGGTGTTAGCCTTGGATTTTTCGGACAAATTGATCCCTGACTCGGCGAGCCCCATTTAAATGAGTATTAGCCTTATATTTCTAACCTTGTTCATATCCAAGACCCTTTTAGTTGGTATTAGACTACAAATTTATGGGTAATACACTTTTCCCCCAAACATGGTTGAACTTGGTTTTTGGAGGGGGTGTTAGCCTTGGATTTTTCGGACAAATTGATCCCTGACTCGACGAGCCCCATTTAAATGAGTATTAGCCTTATATTTCTAACCTTGTTCATATCCAAGCCCCTTTTAGTTGGTATTAGACTACAAATTTATGGGTAATACACTTTTCCCCCAAACATGGTTGAACTTGGTTTTTGGAGGGGGTGTTAGCCTTGGATTTTTCGGACAAATTGATCCCTGACTCGACGAGCCCCCATTTAAATGAGTATTAGCCTTATATTTCTAACCTTGTTCATATCCAAGAGCTTTTAGTTGGTATTAGACTACAAATTTATGGGTAATACACTTTTCCCCCAAACATGGTTGAACTTGGTTTTTGGAGGGGGTGTTAGCCTTGGATTTTCGGACAAATTGATCCTGACTCGACGAGCCCCATTTAAATGAGTATTAGCCTTATATTTCTAACCTTGTTCATATCCAATCCCTTTTAGTTGGTATTAGACTACAAATTTATGGGTAATACACTTTTCCCCCAAACATGGTTGAACTTGGTTTTTGGAGGGGGTGTTAGCCTTGGATTTTCGGACAAATTGATCCTGACTCGACGAGCCCCATTTAAATGAGTATTAGCCTTATATTTCTAACCTTGTTCATATCCAAGACCTTTTAGTTGGTATTAGACTACAAATTTATGGGTAATACACTTTTCCCCCAAACATGGTTGAACTTGGTTTTTGGAGGGGGTGTTAGCCTTGGATTTTCGGACAAATTGATCCTGACTCGACGAGCCCCATTTAAATGAGTATTAGCCTTATATTTCTAACCTTGTTCATATCCAATCCCTTTTAGTTGGTATTAGACTACAAATTTATGGGTAATACACTTTTCCCCCAAACATGGTTGAACTTGGTTTTTGGAGGGGGTGTTAGCCTTGGATTTTTGGACAAATTGATCCCTGACTCGACGAGCCCCATTTAAATGAGTATTAGCCTTATATTTCTAACCTTGTTCATATCCAAGCCCCTTTTAGTTGGTATTAGACTTCAAATTTATGGGTAATACACTTTTCCCCCAAACATGGTTGAACTTGGTTTTTGGAGGGGGTGTTAGCCTTGGATTTTTCGGACAAATTGATCCCTGACTCGACGAGCCCCATTTAAATGAGTATTAGCCTTATATTTCTAACCTTGTTCATATCCAAGAGCTTTTAGTTGGTATTAGACTACAAATTTATGGGTAATACACTTTTCCCCCAAACATGGTTGAACTTGGTTTTTGGAGGGGTGTTAGCCTTGGATTTTTCGGACAAATTGATCCCTGACTCGACGAGCCCCATTTAAATGAGTATTAGCCTTATATTTCTAACCTTGTTCATATCCAAGCCCCTTTTAGTTGGTATTAGACTTCAAATTTATGGGTAATACACTTTTCCCCCAAACATGGTTGAACTTGGTTTTTGGAGGGGGTGTTAGCCTTGGATTTTCGGACAAATTGATCCTGACTCGACGAGCCCCATTTAAACGAGTATTAGCCTTATATTTCTAACCTTGTTCATATCCAATCCCTTTTAGTTGGTATTAGACTACAAATTTATGGGTAATACACTTTTCCCCCAAACATGGTTGAACTTGGTTTTTGGAGGGGGTGTTAGCCTTGGATTTTCGGACAAATTGATCCTGACTCGACGAGCCCCATTTAAATGAGTATTAGCCTTATATTTCTAACCTTGTTCATATCCAAGAGCTTTTAGTTGGTATTAGACTACAAATTTATGGGTAATACACTTTTCCCCCAAACATGGTTGAACTTGGTTTTTGGAGGGGGTGTTAGCCTTGGATTTTTCGGACAAATTGATCCCTGACTCGACGAGCCCCATTTAAATGAGTATTAGCCTTATATTTCTAACCTTGTTCATATCCAAGCCCCTTTTAGTTGGTATTAGACTACAAATTTATGGGTAATACACTTTTCCCCCAAACATGGTTGAACTTGGTTTTTGGAGGGGTGTTAGCCTTGGATTTTCGGACAAATTGATCCCTGACTCGACGAGCCCCATTTAAACGAGTATTAGCCTTATATTTCTAACCTTGTTCATATCCAAGAGCTTTTAGTTGGTATTAGACTACAAATTTATGGGTAATACACTTTTCCCCCCAAACATGGTTGAACTTGGTTTTTGGAGGGGGTGTTAGCCTTGGATTTTCTGGACAAATTGATCCCTGACTCGACGAGCCCCATTTAAATGAGTATTAGCCTTATATTTCTAACCTTGTTCATATCCAAGACCCTTTTAGTTGGTATTAGACTACAAATTTATGGGTAATACACTTTTCCCCCAAACATGGTTGAACTTGGTTTTTGGAGGGGGTGTTAGCCTTGGATTTTCGGACAAATTGATCCCTGACTCGACGAGCCCCATTTAAATGAGTATTAGCCTTATATTTCTAACCTTGTTCATATCCAAGCCCTTTTAGTTGGTATTAGACTTCAAATTTATGGGTAATACACTTTTCCCCCAAACATGGTTGAACTTGGTTTTTGGAGGGGGTGTTAGCCTTGGATTTTCGGACAAATTGATCCCTGACTCGACGAGCCCCATTTAAATGAGTATTAGCCTTATATTTCTAACCTTGTTCATATCCAAGACCCTTTTAGTTGGTATTAGACTACAAATTTATGGGTAATACACTTTTCCCCCAAACATGGTTGAACTTGGTTTTTGGAGGGGGTGTTAGCCTTGGATTTTTCGGACAAATTGATCCCGACTCGACGAGCCCCATTTAAATGAGTATTAGCCTTATATTTCTAACCTTGTTCATATCCAAGCCCCTTTTAGTTGGTATTAGACTACAAATTTATGGGTAATACACTTTTCCCCCCCAAACATGGTTGAACTTGGTTTTTGGAGGGGGTGTTAGCCTTGGATTTTCGGACAAATTGATCCCTGACTCGACGAGCCCCCATTTAAATGAGTATTAGCCTTATATTTCTAACCTTGTTCATATCCAAGACCCTTTTAGTTGGTATTAGACTACAAATTTATGGGTAATACACTTTTCCCCCAAACATGGTTGAACTTGGTTTTTGGAGGGGGTGTTAGCCTTGGATTTTCGGACAAATTGATCCTGACTCGACGAGCCCCATTTAAATGAGTATTAGCCTTATATTTCTAACCTTGTTCATATCCAATCCCTTTTAGTTGGTATTAGACTACAAATTTATGGGTAATACACTTTTCCCCCAAACATGGTTGAACTTGGTTTTTGGAGGGGGTGTTAGCCTTGGATTTTCGGACAAATTGATCCTGACTCGACGAGCCCCATTTAAAGGAGTATTAGCCTTATATTTCTAACCTTGTTCATATCCAAGCCCTTTTTAGTTGGTATTAGACTTCAATTTTAACGGAAATAGACTTTTCCCCCCAAACATGGTTGAACTTGGTTTTTGGAGGGGGTGTTAGCCTTGGATTTTCGGACAAATTGATCCCTGACTCGACGAGCCCCCATTTAAAATGAGTATTAGCCTTATATTTCTAACCTTGTTCATATCCAAGACCCTTTTAGTTGGTATTAGACTACAAATTTATGGGTAATACACTTTTCCCCCAAACATGGTTGAACTTGGTTTTTGGAGGGGGTGTTAGCCTTGGATTTTCGGACAAATTGATCCCTGACTCGACGAGCCCCATTTAAATGAGTATTAGCCTTATATTTCTAACCTTGTTCATATCCAATCCCCTTTTAGTTGGTATTAGACTTCAAATTTATGGGTAATACACTTTTCCCCCAAACATGGTTGAACTTGGTTTTTGGAGGGGGTGTTAGCCTTGGATTTTCGGACAAATTGATCCCGACTCGACGAGCCCCATTTAAATGAGTATTAGCCTTATATTTCTAACCTTGTTCATATCCAAGACCCTTTTAGTTGGTATTAGACTACAAATTTATGGGTAATACACTTTTCCCCCCAAACATGGTTGAACTTGGTTTTTGGAGGGGGTGTTAGCCTTGGATTTTCGGACAAATTGATCCCGACTCGACGAGCCCCATTTAAATGAGTATTAGCCTTATATTTCTAACCTTGTTCATATCCAAGACCTTTTAGTTGGTATTAGACTACAAATTTATGGGTAATACACTTTTCCCCCCAAACATGGTTGAACTTGGTTTTTGGAGGGGGGTGTTAGCCTTGGATTTTCGGACAAATTGATCCCGACTCGACGAGCCCCATTTAAAATGAGTATTAGCCTTAGATTTCTAACCTTGTTCATATCCAATCCCCTTTTAGTTGGTATTAGACTACAAATTTATGGGTAATACACTTTTCCCCCCAAACATGGTTGAACTTGGTTTTTGGAGGGGGTGTTAGCCTTGGATTTTCGGACAAATTGATCCCTGACTCGACGAGCCCCATTTAAATGAGTATTAGCCTTATATTTCTAACCTTGTTCATATCCAAGACCTTTTAGTTGGTATTAGACTACAAATTTATGGGTAATACACTTTTCCCCCAAACATGGTTGAACTTGGTTTTTGGAGGGGGTGTTAGCCTTGGATTTTCGGACAAATTGATCCCTGACTCGACGAGCCCCATTTAAAATGAGTATTAGCCTTATATTTCTAACCTTGTTCATATCCAATACCCTTTTAGTTGGTATTAGACTTCAAATTTATGGGTAATACACTTTTCCCCCAAACATGGTTGAACTTGGTTTTTGGAGGGGGTGTTAGCCTTGGATTTTTCGGACAAATTGATCCCTGACTCGACGAGCCCCATTTAAAATGAGTATTAGCCTTATATTTCTAACCTTGTTCATATCCAAGACCTTTTAGTTGGTATTAGACTTCAAATTTATGGGTAATACACTTTTCCCCCAAACATGGTTGAACTTGGTTTTTGGAGGGGGTGTTAGCCTTGGATTTTCGGACAAATTGATCCTGACTCGACGAGCCCCATTTAAATGAGTATTAGCCTTATATTTCTAACCTTGTTCATATCCAATACCCTTTTAGTTGGTATTAGACTACAAATTTATGGGTAATACACTTTTCCCCCAAACATGGTTGAACTTGGTTTTTGGAGGGGGGTGTTAGCCTTGGATTTTCGGACAAATTGATCCCTGACTCGACGAGCCCCATTTAAAATGAGTATTAGCCTTATATTTCTAACCTTGTTCATATCCAATCCCTTTTAGTTGGTATTAGACTTCAAATTTATGGGTAATACACTTTTCCCCCAAACATGGTTGAACTTGGTTTTTGGAGGGGTGTTAGCCTTGGATTTTCGGACAAATTGATCCCGACTCGACGAGCCCCCATTTAAAATGAGTATTAGCCTTAGATTTCTAACCTTGTTCATATCCAATCCCCTTTTAGTTGGTATTAGACTACAAATTTATGGGTAATACACTTTTCCCCCCAAACATGGTTGAACTTGGTTTTTGGAGGGGTGTTAGCCTTGGATTTTTCGGACAAATTGATCCCTGACTCGACGAGCCCCATTTTAAAATGAGTATTAGCCTTATATTTCTAACCTTGTTCATATCCAATACCCTTTTAGTTGGTATTAGACTACAAATTTATGGGTAATACACTTTTCCCCCCAAAACATGGTTGAACTTGGTTTTTGGAGGGGGTGTTAGCCTTGGATTTTTCGGACAAATTGATCCCGACTCGACGAGCCCCATTTAAATGAGTATTAGCCTTATATTTCTAACCTTGTTCATATCCAATCCCTTTTAGTTGGTATTAGACTTCAAATTTATGGGTAATAGACTTTTCCCCCAAACATGGTTGAACTTGGTTTTTGGAGGGGGTGTTAGCCTTGGATTTTTCGGACAAATTGATCCCGACTCGACGAGCCCCATTTAAATGAGTATTAGCCTTATATTTCTAACCTTGTTCATATCCAAGACCTTTTAGTTGGTATTAGACTACAAATTTATGGGTAATACACTTTTCCCCCCAAACATGGTTGAACTTGGTTTTTGGAGGGGGTGTTAGCCTTGGATTTTCGGACAAATTGATCCCGACTCGACGAGCCCCATTTAAAATGAGTATTAGCCTTAGATTTCTAACCTTGTTCATATCCAATCCCCTTTTAGTTGGTATTAGACTTCAAATTTATGGGTAATACACTTTTCCCCCAAACATGGTTGAACTTGGTTTTTGGAGGGGGTGTTAGCCTTGGATTTTCGGACAAATTGATCCCTGACTCGACGAGCCCCCATTTAAATGAGTATTAGCCTTATATTTCTAACCTTGTTCATATCCAAGACCCTTTTTAGTTGGTATTAGACTACAAATTTATGGGTAATACACTTTTCCCCCCAAACATGGTTGAACTTGGTTTTTGGAGGGGGTGTTAGCCTTGGATTTTCGGACAAATTGATCCCGACTCGACGAGCCCCATTTTAAATGAGTATTAGCCTTAGATTTCTAACCTTGTTCATATCCAATCCCTTTTAGTTGGTATTAGACTTCAAATTTATGGGTAATACACTTTTCCCCCAAACATGGTTGAACTTGGTTTTTGGAGGGGTGTTAGCCTTGGATTTTCGGACAAATTGATCCTGACTCGACGAGCCCCATTTAAATGAGTATTAGCCTTATATTTCTAACCTTGTTCATATCCAATACCTTTTAGTTGGTATTAGACTTCAAATTTATGGGTAATACACTTTTCCCCCCAAACATGGTTGAACTTGGTTTTTGGAGGGGGTGTTAGCCTTGGATTTTCGGACAAATTGATCCCTGACTCGACGAGCCCCATTTTAAATGAGTATTAGCCTTAGATTTCTAACCTTGTTCATATCCAATACCCTTTTAGTTGGTATTAGACTACAAATTTATGGGTAATAGACTTTTCCCCCCAAACATGGTTGAACTTGGTTTTTGGAGGGGGTGTTAGCCTTGGATTTTCGGACAAATTGATCCCGACTCGACGAGCCCCATTTTAAATGAGTATTAGCCTTATATTTCTAACCTTGTTCATATCCAATCCCTTTTAGTTGGTATTAGACTTCAAATTTATGGGTAATAGACTTTTCCCCCAAACATGGTTGAACTTGGTTTTTGGAGGGGGTGTTAGCCTTGGATTTTCGGACAAATTGATCCCGACTCGACGAGCCCCCATTTTAAATGAGTATTAGCCTTATATTTCTAACCTTGTTCATATCCAATACCTTTTAGTTGGTATTAGACTTCAAATTTATGGGTAATAGACTTTTCCCCCAAAACATGGTTGAACTTGGTTTTTGGAGGGGGTGTTAGCCTTGGATTTTCGGACAAATTGATCCCTGACTTCGACGAGCCCCATTTTAAATGAGTATTAGCCTTAGATTTCTAACCTTGTTCATATCCAATACCCTTTTAGTTGGTATTAGACTTCAAATTTATGGGTAATAGACTTTTCCCCCAAACATGATTGAACTTGGTTTTTGGAGGGGGTGTTAGCCTTGGATTTTCGGACAAATTGATCCCGACTCGACGAGCCCCATTTTAAATGAGTATTAGCCTTAGATTTCTAACCTTGTTCATATCCAATACCTTTTTAGTTGGTATTAGACTTCAAATTTATGGGTAATAGACTTTTCCCCCCAAACATGATTGAACTTGGTTTTTGGAGGGGGTGTTAGCCTTGGATTTTCGGACAAATTGGTCCCGACTCGACGAGCCCCATTTTAAAATGAGTATTAGCCTTAGATTTCTAACCTTGTTCATATCCAATCCCTTTTTAGTTGGTATTAGACTTCAAATTTATGGGTAATAGACTTTTCCCCCAAACATGATAGAACTTGGTTTTTGGAGGGGGTGTTAGCCTTGGATTTTCGGACAAATTGGTCCCTGACTTCGACGAGCCCCATTTTAAATGAGTATTAGCCTTAGATTTCTAACCTTGTTCATATCCAATACCCTTTTAGTTGGTATTAGACTTCAAATTTATGGGTAATAGACTTTTCCCCCCAAAAATGATTGAACTTGGTTTTTGGAGGGGGTGTTAGCCTTGGATTTTTCGGACAAATTGGTCCCGACTTCACGAGCCCCATTTTAAATGAGTATTAGCCTTAGATTTCTAACCTTGTTCATATCCAATACCTTTTAGTTGGTATTAGACTTCAAATTTATGGGTAATAGACTTTTCCCCCAAAAAATGATTGAACTTGGTTTTTGGAGGGGGTGTTAGCCTTGGATTTTTCGGACAAATTGGTTCCCGACTTCACGAGCCCCATTTTAAATGAGTATTAGCCTTACATTTCTAACCTTGTTCATATCCAATCCCTTTTAGTTTGGTATTAGACTTCAAATTTATGGGTAATAGACTTTTCCCCCCAAAAATGATAGAACTTGGTTTTTGGAGGGGGTGTTAGCCTTGGATTTTCGGACAAATTGGTCCCGACTTCGACGAGCCCCATTTTAAATGAGTATTAGCCTTAGATTTCTAACCTTGTTCATATCCAATACCTTTTAGTTGGTATTAGACTTCAAATTTATGGGTAATAGACTTTTCCCCCCAAACATGATTTGAACTTGGTTTTTGGAGGGGGTGTTAGCCTTGGATTTTCGGACAAATTGGTCCCGACTCGACGAGCCCCATTTTAAATGAGTATTAGCCTTAGATTTCTAACCTTGTTCATATCCAATCCCTTTTTGTTGGTATTAGACTTCAAATTTATGGGTAATAGACTTTTCCCCCCAAAATGATAGAAGTTGGTTTTTGGAGGGGGTGTTAGCCTTGGATTTTCGGACAAATTGGTCCTGACTCGACGAGCCCCATTTTAAATGAGTATTTGCCTTAGATTTCTAACCTTGTTCATATCCAATCCCTTTTTGTTGGTATTAGACTTCAAATTTATGGGTAATAGACTTTTCCCTCCAAAATGATAGAACTTGGTTTTTGGAGGGGGTGTTAGCCTTGGATTTTCAGACAAATTGGTCCTGAGTTGATGAGACCCATTTTAAATGATTATTAGCCTTAGATTTCTAACCTTGTTCATATCCAATCCCTTTTAGTTTATATTAGACTTCAAATTTATGGGTAATAGACTTTTCCCCCCAAAATGATAGAACTTGGTTTTTGGAGGGGGTGTTAGCCTTGGATTTTCGGACAAATTGGTCCTGACTTCACGAGCCCCATTTTAAATGAGTATTAGCCTTAGATTTCTAACCTTGTTCATATCCAATACCTTTTAGTTGGTATTAGACTTCAAAATTTATGGGTAATAGACTTTTCCCCCCAAAATGATAGAACTTGGTTTTTGGAGGGGGTGTTAGCCTTGGATTTTCAGACAAATTGGTCCTGACTTGACGAGCCCCATTTTAAATGAGTAATAGCCTTAGATTTCTAACCTTGTTCATATCCAATATCTTTTAGTTGGTATTAGACTTCAAATTTATGGGTAATAGACTTTTCCCCCAAACATGATTGAACTTGGTTTTTGGAGGGGGTGTTAGCCTTGGATTTTCGGACAAATTGGTCCTGACTCGACGAGCCCCATTTTAAATGAGTATTAGCCTTATATTTCTAACCTTGTTCATATCCAATCCCTTTTTGTTGGTATTAGACTTCAAATTTATGGGTAATAGACTTTTCCCCCCAAAATGATAGAACTTGGTTTTTGGAGGGGATGTTAGCCTTGGATTTTCGGACAAATTGGTCCTGACTTCACGAGCCCCATTTTAAATGAGTATTAGCCTTAGATTTATAACCTTATTCATATCCAATGCCTTTTAGTTGGTATTAGACTTCAAATTTATGGGTAATAGACTTTTCCCCCAAAAATGATAGAACGTGGTTTTTAGAGGGGGTGTTAGCCTTGGATTTTCAGACAAATTGGTCCTAACTTCACGAGCCCCATTTTAAATGAGTATTAGCCTTAGATTTCTAACCTTGTTCATATCCAATACCTTTTTAGTTGGTATTAGACTTCAAATTTATGGGTAATAGACTTTTCCCCCAAAAATGATAGAACTTGGTTTTTAGAGGGGGTGTTAGCCTTGGATTTTCAGACAAATTGGTCCTGACTTGACGAGCCCCATTTTAAATGAGTATTAGCCTTAGATTTCTAACCTTGTTCATATCCAATACCTTTTAGTTGGTATTAGACTTCAAATTTATGGGTAATAGACTTTTCCCCCAAAAATGATAGAACTTGGTTTTTGGAGGGGGTGTTAGCCTTGGATTTTCGGACAAATTGGTCCCGACTCGACGAGCCCCCATTTTAAATGAGTATTAGCCTTAGATTTCTAACCTTGTTCATATCCAATCCCTTTTTAGTTGGTATTAGACTTCAAATTTATGGGTAATAGACTTTTCCCCCAAAAATGATAGAACTTGGTTTTTGGAGGGGGTGTTAGCCTTGGATTTTCGGACAAATTGGTCCCGACTTCACGAGCCCCATTTTAAATGAGTATTAGCCTTAGATTTCTAACCTTGTTCATATCCAATACCCTTTTAGTTGGTATTAGACTTCAAATTTATGGGTAATAGACTTTTCCCCCAAAAATGATTGAACTTGGTTTTTGGAGGGGGTGTTAGCCTTGGATTTTTTGGACAAATTGGTCCCCGACTTCACGAGCCCCATTTTAAATGAGTATTAGCCTTAGATTTCTAACCTTGTTCATATCCAATACCTTTTAGTTGGTATTAGACTTCAAATTTATGGGTAATAGACTTTTCCCCCAAAAAATGATTGAACTTGGTTTTTGGAGGGGGTGTTAGCCTTGGATTTTCTGGACAAATTGGTTCCCGACTTCACGAGCCCCAATTTTAATTGAGTATTAGCCTTACATTTCTAACCTTGTTCATATCCAATCCCTTTTAGTTTATATTAGACTTCAAATTTATGGGTAATAGACTTTTCCCCCCAAAATGATAGAACTTGGTTTTTGGAGGGGGTGTTAGCCTTGGATTTTCGGACAAATTGGTCCTGACTTCACGAGCCCCATTTTAAATGAGTATTAGCCTTAGATTTCTAACCTTGTTCATATCCAATACCTTTTAGTTGGTATTAGACTTCAAATTTATGGGTAATAGACTTTTCCCCCCAAAACATGATAGAACTTGGTTTTTGGAGGGGGTGTTAGCCTTGGATTTTCGGACAAATTGGTCCCTGACTTCGACGAGCCCCATTTTAAATGAGTATTAGCCTTAGATTTCTAACCTTGTTCATATCCAATACCTTTTTAGTTGGTATTAGACTTCAAATTTATGGGT
This sequence comes from Salix koriyanagi, assembly GCA_029228605.1. Lineage (NCBI taxonomy): Eukaryota > Viridiplantae > Streptophyta > Magnoliopsida > Malpighiales > Salicaceae > Salix > Salix koriyanagi. Next base: position 226,246 of record CM055343.1, on the reverse strand, counting down.
AATAGACTTTTCCCCCAAAAATGATTGAACTTGGTTTTTTGGAGGGGGTGTTAGCCTTGGATTTTCGGACAAATTGGTCCTCGACTTCGACGAGCCCCATTTTAAATGAGTATTAGCCTTAGATTTCTAACCTTGTTCATATCCAATACCCTTTTTAGTTGGTATTAGACTTCAAATTTATGGGTAATAGACTTTTCCCCCCAAAAATGATTGAACTTGGTTTTTTGGAGGGGGTGTTAGCCTTGGATTTTCGGACAAATTGGTCCCGATTTGACGAGCCCCATTTTA